>VHKM01000514.1:622500-1009834 GCA_007210695.1 Neogobius melanostomus
GGAGAGTTTCCACACACGGAAAGGCCCACTCAGTCCAGGAATCGAACACGAGCCAACGATCCAACTGCCGCTGAAGCCCCCACTTCATCTATCGATGCAGCAGTTTGAAGATATGATTTTAAGGCCACTGTCTGGGCTGCCCACAACCTATAATGTCCATGTTGTTATTGTCTCATGTAAACAAATAAGAGATACTACTTATCATTGTGATTTTCTTCTCTTTGCCTTTTATATATATGTGCCCTATCGAACATGTTCAACCATACTGATAATCAAAATATTTAGAATTTGGCTCTAAAGTAATTTTTTTAAAGGGACTATACAGAGTTTTAAACTATTAAAATTTCCTCCCCCTACATGTTCCAGCCATGTCCTAATGTGTAGAATGAGCCCAGACATATTCACCACTAAAATCACCTCTAAAATCCTGCACTGTCACTTAAAAAGGTGTTAATTCTTGTCCGAATTGCCGTCATGCACAAGCTTAATATAGAGACTGCAGTTACGCGTAAGACCTGAGGTGGCAGTAGTGAGTATAAAAATTACCAACTTGCATCTAGTCCCTTTAAATAACTAATGGATTTATCCTACATATATGTTTGTACTGTAAGTGTATAAGAGACCAGTGCTGTGTTTCTGGGTTTATTATTTAGGTCTATGTTTCAGTGAAATGTCCTTGTGTGTTCCACATTGTTTTTCTGGATACTATTGTACGTCTTTGCTGAGTTTTGTGGAGGTTTGGTGGATTTGTTTACTTTGAGAGTCCAAAATGGTCCTGAAGAAAGCAGCTTTTCAAAGGTAAACAAAATGCTAGCTTTTCAGCTAAACCCATTTGAGACTTACAAATTTCTTCTTCTGAGACACTGAAGAGGCACCAAGAGCCCCCACACCTGCAGCACAGTGGAGGCGTCACAAGAGGATCTACAGGAAACAGCTGACCAGTGCAGGACACCACGCTCTGCAACAGGGACAAACCCAGGAGGCGGTGCACCGTTTCAGAGGATCAGAGGAGACTGAAGGCAGCCAGCCAGGTTTCTTTCGAATGCTACAGTTCCCCGACCTCCAAGGTCATTCGGGTCAGGTTGATACACAGTGGCAGCGCGGCTCAGCCGCAGCAGCTCAGGACTAACACCTGTACACTATTTCGTTGTACGCTTGTACAATGACAATAAAGCACTTACTTACTTACTTATTTAGACTGGCAGTGGAAGGAATGTCCTTTCTTGTGTTTATTTTATATTTGTGGGGCTGCCCTTTGACACTGGTTCTGTTCATTTTCTTCACAGTCTCACAGTGAAGGCGCTGCCAGGAGCCAGACAAGGCTCCATTGGGGACCACAGGGTCTCTCCACTTTTTGCAAACGAGAGCCACATCGACCCAGATCTGTGCTCTAGCCTCGATAATAACCAGCACAAACACCACTGCTAAAGCGATTGAAGACATACTCAAGCCTGCCTGGGAAACAGAAGAATGATCTATTTCAAAAGCAGGCAGCCATCACTGTGTGGTTCTGACTACAACTGGCACTGGTCAATGTCTGACCTTGGGGATGATGTTGGAGTACTGCGGTCTGTAGTGGTTCAAGAGTATCCCGATCCCACATGGGATCAGGATGGACAACAGGGACAGGGCTATGTCCCGGTACCGAACGGCCTCCTGGAGGTCGAAGCCATGACAGTACAGGACAAGGACTGTGGAGCATGTGGCCATCACTATACTGGGGACAGAGAGAGAGAGTTTACTACTACAACTACTACATCTACTTCTACTGATACAACTGCAATACAGGAACAGGTGCAGACATGTCATTCCCAGTGCAATTTTGACGATTTATCCAAAACTTTACAATGATTACATTTGATAGTTTTCTGCACCAATTAATGCCCTTGAATTAATAATAATATTAATATTGTAAAGTACTGTGGAACATCATGGACAAACGTCTTGGAAAAAAAGGAAAATTAGCAATAATTTGCAGCTCAAAGAGTAGATGGCAGTGTCCAAAATGAAAGCCAGATTGTTGCTAGAATGTTTAATGAATATTTTATTGATTCTGTTACTAAACTGGCACAATCGTTTCTGACGACTCACGCTCCTTCTCAGTCAATTATATATGATGCACCTACTTTAGCACTGATCATCCATTCCACATTCATTCACTTGCCTGCTTGTACTCATTGAAGTACTCCAAAGAGCGCAAGCACAGGGTCAGGGTGTAACATCAGACTTACAATTTAAAAATGTGAGTCCAGTTATGTTAGGACAGTTCCAAATGATGTGAGCTAGTACAGCCTGTTCCTGGCCGCACAAGTCACAAGCTGTGTGTTCACCCCATGGAACATTTCGTACTTTGGAAAGGTGTAGCCTGTGCAGAACTTTGAACAAGAGCAGTCCATGATGAGCACAGACTGAAGATGAGTGGACACTGGACGTTGTCTTGAGCTTTAGTCCATTGCGATGCAGTGAGGTTTATTCCAATGTCCTGTTGCCAAGCTTCCTTTAGGAAATCATGGAATATATACTACCTTCAGGTGAAGGTATATATTCCATGATTGACAGTTCATTACATATTTGGAAATTGACCCTGTTTTCAACTGATTTTTATAAGTATAGTATTCATGTCTGAGCTGGGAGGCTGACGAGGAAAAGATGGGAACATTGATTTAACAAAACTACGGATTTGAAAATATAAAAATAAATCTGTATTAGCAATTTGATATTTCTGATGCAACTGGTCAAAAGATGCAAACACATTTTCAATAAATAAATCCTGTATCGAATGTATTCTTTCCACTGAGAAAAAGCAACTTCACGAAGTGCTTGGTTGAACTCATGGTTAAGTGTAATCGGAGTTAATACTGAAATATCTTGCCATTTAAAATGTTTTCTAATTTGATGCCAAATTTTACAAGACTACAAGACTTCTGACTTTGGGAGTACTAGTCCTTAAGGAAGAATAAATCTATGCTTGTAACGAGGTAGTAGGACAACTCTGATTCTCCATCTCCACCCAGTTAGCTCCCTTTGCATTACACCAGAAAGACAAAGATCGAATATTACATGACCATGAAGGGATTCATTCATTTATTTTATGATTATTTTATTATAAAAATGTTTAATGTGTTTGGGCTTATGTTACAGCTGATGTGGCAGACATAGGAGCGTTTTTAATCCTGCATGTATGTACGCTGATAAACCACATTCTTGCTCTAGGCCCGTTTCCTGATAACGGTTGCAAAAACATCTACTCATCAAGGACGTTGGACAATCTGGAAGTTTGTGACCCGGTGCACAAGACAACAAAAGGAGATTGTAATGAAGGGAGTCAGCGAGTTTGAAGTTTAATAATATGTTTGAATATGTTTAACATGTTTGTGCTCTTGTTTACAGTGAATAATGATAAGGGGAGGTTCAGGACCCACACGCACACGCTGCTCAAAACCTCATTCTTGCTCTTTGCTCTTTCCGTAAGTGTTAACCCAAATCACAGGCATGTATGAAAAGTCTCGAGGAGGGGCACCGTGACACGGTGTCTTATCAACGGTCAGTGGAGCTGGACCTTATCAATGAGGAGGCGCACCCGCTCGAGGACATCCTAACAAAACATCACACATGGAGAATGGAGGAAGACCACATGGCTCATTGAATATTAATGATTGTGTTTTATGTGCTGGGTGCAGGACATGGGCAGAGCAGACCGCCTGTCGTAAGCCCCGCTTAGATGTAGGCCGCAGGGAGAATTAGATATGCACTCAGAGCTCTGTATTAGAATTGTAAACAACAGGGAATAAATCTTTCTTGAATTTAACTGATTGAATCTTGGTTTTCCTTCCAACAGACGAACGTGCCCAACAACCAGTAATAGAATCTGAAGTTCTTTTGGTCTTTGTAAAAAAGATTTCTCAGTCCTAGGAGTCTTTTTGTTCCAAATGAACTGAAAAATTAAACTGTCCAGTTTTGTAAAAAAAAAAAAAGGCTTTAGTAATTATAAAAAAAGGTTGAATATTCATTCTTACTATGTTCATTCTTGCTGCTACAGAAACTGGGAGGTTACCCCATTTGTCCAAATTCTGTTTTGTTTGTTCGTACAGTGTCGTGAAATTATGTTTAAAAAGACCAGAAAATTATTTTGTACATGTACATGAGGGAGATATTTGCTTCATAAAATAAATAAAATAGTCTGGCGTTATAAGTGATTTGCCTCAGGTGCACTGTGGAGTGGGTCAGACTGTTTTTAATGCAGGCTAGCTGTTACTGTAGAAATGAGCTAGCCTTGCACAGTCCTTGCTGGCCATGAAGGAAACAGCTTTTATAAATTAAACAAACATCCAATGCTTGCGAGCTAGCTACAAATCCACAGATTTCTTCTTCTGAAACACTGAAGTGGCACCATGAGCTCCCCCACACCTGCAGCACAGTGGAGGCGTCACAAGAGGCGAAAAGGAGCGAGAGGAGGCGACAGGGGGGTCGGCCCGTCATTGCGACACACCGCCAATCCGACACTTTTTGACACCGCTATTCCGACAATAGGTTCTTAAGGTTAGGGCTAAGGTAAGGTTAGGGTTAGCTTGTAAACTCCACTATCCTTAAAGCTGGGGTACCTGATTTTTTGGTGTTGTAGAATACATTTATTTTTGCCACCTCAGAGCATGTTGTAAACATGGCAAAACACAGACCTTGTTGTATTGTCTTCACCTAAAGTTTTATTGAGCAATGGATGATAGAAGTCTAATCTAAATTAGTGGAATTTATCTTGGGGTGGCCGCCCCTGCTTCACTTTGTCACCACTCAATGCTGTATATGGGTGTGAAATGTGAACAATTTGAATACACAGGAGGGACTGTGAGAGCTAGAGACAAGTTTGGGCCTAAACAAAAAATGTCACTGTTTGAACAGGAAAAATCGGGTACCCCAGCTTTAAGGTTAGGGCTAAGGTATAAGGTTAGGGTTAGTTTGTAAACTCCACTATCCTTAAGGTTAGGGCTAGTTTGTAAACTCCACTATCCTTAAGGTTAGGGTTAAGGTTAGGGTTAGTGTAGGAGCCATTTTGACTGTCCTGTGTATGTGTGGCTCCTGCCCCTATGGGCACTGTGGTTTACCTTTTCTTGTGGAGACACACCTGTTATAAGGGACAGGAAATTGGCACCGGACGTTGGAAGGAGCAGAGGTGATATGATTTTTGACCGTGTCATTGCTCTTTGTTTGTGCTGATTTAAGGCAAAAGGTGAGCTAAAATAAATAATTGTAATGACTCCACTGGACTCTTATCTTTGGTGTTCTTGAAGACACACGTTCTTAAAGTAGGGATGGGCAACATGAAGCTTCATGAAACACCAAAGCATTTGAAGCGATTGTGCCGAAGCTTCGAAACACAGTTCGAAACAGACTCCACAGTGACATCAAGAGGCCATGTTTCAGTACTACAACATTCACAATGGTTCAGCCGAGAGATGAAACACTACACCAGTGGGGTGCTACGGGGCTCAAGCATACACCCGCATCTTTGGCTGTTTTGTTTTGTTGTTTCTTTGCTTTCTTTGTTGCCGATGTCGTTGTTGTTTTGATTTCAGTAGGCTTATGTGTGAGTTAATGTTGTTGCCCTCAGTGTTAATTTCATCGACTAAAATATTTAGTCTTAATTTTAGTCAAAGTGATATTTTTGACGACTAAAATTGGACTAAAACTAAATTAAAAGTTTTTCATGAGACTAAAACTATGACTAAAATGTCCAGATATTTTAGTCGACTAAATAAAAATGAAAAGGGGAGACTAAAATCATCCAAACTTCTATTGACAGTCTGAAAGAGCCTCATATCATGTAAATTCTCTGCCAAAGGAGCAGCTCTGAGCTTTGTTCATGTGAGAGCAGCTCCATGAAGCAGAGGACCTGATTAAATATGATTATAATGAATATTATAAATGCAAAGTTGACTAAATTTGTCTTAAATTTAGTCGACTAAATTGACTTGCAATATTAGTCGACTAAAACTAGACTAAAATTGAAGATATTTTTTGACTAAATCTCGACTAAATTGAATTACATTTTAGTCAAAAGACTAAGACTAAAACTAAATTAAAATATGTTGTCAAAATTAACACTGGTTGCCCTTTGGCTATTTCAGTTATCCTTAATTCAGTGTATGCTTTAAATCGACGTAAACAAACAAAGAAAAAAGAAAAGACAAAAAAGACACCCACGTCTTTGGGCAAAGTTGCCTTGTCATCAATATGATTCAATAAATATAACCCGTAAATCACGAGTGTTCTTTGATTGTCTTCTCACATGTGAGCATGGTCTGCCCATTATTGACTTAATTATGGGGTTTCTAAGCTCAAGACTCGTCTATTTTCTTTGGTTCGGTCGTTTGATTTCAAACATAAATCGGAACCTATGACCATCTTATTCAGTATTGTCTACTAATACTAGCCTACTACTACTAATAATAACAATAATGATCATAGTATTTTAAATTTCAAAACCTAATCAGTCAAGCTTTTATTTGCACACATTAAAATGGCCACAAGTACATATGTGCCGCCATAATTTGAATTCAGTGCTTCTGATGAAATCTAAATGTTTGATCCACTTTTCATGAGGCTATTATTTGGTGTGTGCGTCTGTATGTGTTATATTGTCATAAAGACGGAAGGGTTTATAGTTTCACATTTCAAGATTTGTATTCAGAAATATAATTTTCTCTGCTGTGGAAGGAGTTCTTTCTTACTAATAACTTCTGCTTTAGAAAACACTCTCTCACAAGGTACACTTAATTTTCGCTGGCATACACAAGTATTTTTGAGAGCATGAACAAATGTGGGAATCTCTCTCGCCTCTCACAAAACCCACAATGGGACAGATGTGCTAACGTCTTTTAAACTTTATGGGAGATAGGTTGAGACAGGTGCGCTGTTCTGTGTTCGGCACGGGTGCCCCCTAGTGAAACACTTGCAAAACAGCGGCGTTTCATGAAACGTTACACAGATCCAGTCACGTGACATGCGCGGTTTGAACCTTGTTTGAAGCAGTGTTTTGACACGCATGCGCCATGAGACTTCGACACAGTGGCTGTTTCCCAATTGCAAGGATCCATCCTCCGTTTGTCCACTTCGTCGACGTCCTCGGTGGTGGGCTCCTCCCAAACGGAGGCGAGTGTCCTCGTATCGTATCGCCGCATTTGAGTTCCGGAGCGAGCGGCTGCGTCATATCACGTGTCAAATCATATAATAAAATGTCAATCCATGCTTACATAAACTACTGTTTTATGAATAAAAGCTGTTTATGAACTGGTTTTGGTTGGATGTCTTACTGTTTGAACATTTTGGCCTGAATAAAATAACAAAACTTCTGCAAGGATTTGTAAGAAATTCAATTAAAATATCAAATATATTTAGCAGGTCCAGTTTATCACTAATCGCCTTCAATTGCACAACAACCATAGGCCTGATTTATCAATAAATAGGCCTATTTATTAGGCCTTTCATTAACTTTATATAAACCTCTTTTTTACATCTTTACTTGCTTACAACACGTCTGCTAATGATTTTATTATTACAATTATTTTTTGCACAAATGTGGAACAAAACTTCAAACTAATAAAGTTTTGGGGGGAAAAAACAGTGTTGCAGTGCATCATGGGTAATTTCAGCTCTCCGAGGCTGCGGAGGATCCACCGGTGCATCCTTCGTAAATGAGCCAAACGGAGGAGTCGAGCTGCGAGGAGGCGAGTGGTCTGAGTGAATTGGAACACCACTTGGCGGCGCTGTGATGACGTGAATTATGTCCAAAGTGGTCGAGACGCCGAGGATCCTCGCAATTGGGAAACAGCCAGTGTCGAATCCCGTCGTTCAAGACGGCCATCCTTAGCTTAAAGAACCTTTTGTACACCTTCAACCAATAGTGGGTATTAGCACAGGGCATTTAGCCACTACAGTTAGGGTTAGCTTGTACACTCCACTATCCTTAAGGTTAGGGCTAAGGTAAGGTTAGGGTTAGTTTGTAAACTCCACTATCCTTAAGGTTAGGGCTAAGGTAAGGTTAGGGTTAGTTTGTAAACTCCACTATCCTTAAGGTTAGGGCTACGGTAAGGTTAGGGTTAGCTTGTAAACTCCACTATCCTTAAGGTTAGGGCTAAGGTAAGGTTAGGGTTAGTTTGTAAACTCCACTATCCTTAAGGTTAGGGCTAAGGTAAGGTAGGGTTAGTTTGTAAACTCCACTATCCTTAAGGTTAGGGCTAAGGTAAGGTTAGGGTTAGTTTGTAAACTCCACTATCCTTAAGGTTAGGGCTAAGGTAAGGTTAGGGTTAGCTTGTAAACTCCACTATCCTTAAGGTTAGGGCTAAGGTAAGGTTACAGTTAATAAACTAACGAACTAACGCGTGTCGGAATGGCGGGACGTTGCACAAAAGATAAAAGTGTCACCACTCCGACAAAGGGGGAAAAAAACATGTCAGAGAGCCGGGACGTTTGATAAAAAATGGAAACACCCCCACTCCGACAATTAGACCTCAATGTCGGAGTGGTGGGGTGTCGGAATGGCGGGGTGTAACCGGTGACAGGGACAAATCCAGGAGGTGGTGCACCATTTCAGAGGATCAGAGGAGTTTCTTCAGGGTGCTATGGTTTCTCCAACCTCCCAAAACATGCTGCTCAGGTTGGCCCACAATGGCGGCGTGCAGAGTCGCAGCAGGACTAACACGACATATTTAATACTTATTAAATGCATTTATAACGTTGCAATTCCTCACAGGGATAGTTCGATAAAAAATTATTAGATGCACAGCATATTAAGGATTTTTCCCCCCACAAATGTACACTTTTACAATATATTAGGACAAAAAAGATTACACTACTAGAGGAAAATGTGGTACAGATTGTTTAATGTAGATGTTTACCTGAGGTACCTTGATGGCCAGGCTCATGGCGTTGAACATGTATCCACCAGGACAGCAGCCACAGATCATCACCACGGCATGGATCCATGTCAAATGGAACGCCTGCAACAGAAATATTCAGTAAGCTGGGTATCATGTGTGCAGTCTCATGTAACCCGGTACACACCAGATAGTGACAGTGTTGCTGATTGGACTATCAATCTTAAATCCAAACCACCACTATGTATTTATGGATGTGAAGCAAGAGGCTCCCACCATCTGCAGTGTGGACCTAAACGGGTCAGCTGGAGCTTTTATGTGATTGATTATTATAAGTTCTTTATCTTAGATCTCATGACTATCCAGGTCACAGCACAAAAGTGAGCTATATCTAAACTTTACTTGACCTTGGCCAGACAGAAGGCAGTGAGCGGCATGATCCCATACTGGGCCACGACTGCAATCGCCAGTCCTTTGGGCTTCACAATGTGAGCCTGCATTTTTTTTTAAATAGTCATCATCTGATACTTCTGATGACGGCCTGCAGATGCCGGCTGAAACATGGAAAGGTAAAAATTGAACATCTCTAACCCTAGTGTCTGACCAAATGAACCCCGAAAGTTATACTTTAACACAAGTAGACACAATGAACATTACGAAGTTTATACCTACTGCTACCTACTTATAATACAATATGAGCCCCACCTCCTCTATAATCCTCAGCGCCCCTTCCCTTTCATAGGTCGTGCACAGAGAACAATGGCGGCAACAAAACAAATCTTGTGGGGATCTTCTTACAACTACAGTCCATTTACTTCAATATGCTTCATGGGACAATGAGGGGATGTGGAGGGGGGCTTTAAAGGGGTTAGCAGGGCATCCCAGGACATGCAGCGAGGGGGGAGGGGACAGAGGACGTGCCCCAACTGATGTCTATTTTCAACCCAACGTACTACTATTCCTCCAACGCTAATCATTGGTCCCTGTGGTATTAGTAATAGTTGTTGACTGAATAATACTGTACCTTCAAGCCGGACATTTGGAGCATGTTTGCGTTTGAGTTTTATAACAGTTTAGTTGTTCTTCTGAAGTAGCAACATTAAAGCCATGAGGGTTCCAGTGAAGCTTTAAGTTGCTGGTGTAAACATGGGGGAAAGCATTCTGTGTGTTGTATGCAAGTTATTAGTCACAATCTGGTTCAGGTTCAGGTTCACTGAGTAGAAGAAGCTTTTTGCCATGTTAACTGATCCACTGGTACAGCACTAAAACACACAATGTAAGCTCTTTTGTCCCAATATGTACGTTTGACTTGATATAGCCATCTTAACCTAACCCAAACGAAAATTATTAGCAATAGGGTTGAGCCATGCATTTAATGAGGCACCATTGAAATAAGATTAAGTTAAAAACATATGGACATGAACACCTGTTTGGACATTTTGACACAACTGGGGTTGAGTGACTGGCTTTGATATTTTAGTTTTCTTGCTTGATGTATATAAAGAGAAGGTTGGATTTTGGATGTGTTTTTTCTCTCTGTTTCTTTCTCTTTGTTTTTGTTGTTTTTTAAAGCCCAATTATAAATAAAAAGATTAGAAAAGATCAAACATCTGCATTTACTTTTACAATCTCAGCTAATATCACAAGTTGCCAACAATGTGTAATAATGCAGGCTAGTAAAAGCAATGTTTATAAATAAAGTTGCCAACCTAGTGTATTTTTCTTTCAATTTGACCAGTCAGTTTATTTTCATTGTAAGTTTTAGCACGAATCTGTGACAAAAGCTGTTTTTAGATGGCCTTAGTAGGTGGATCCCATAGTCTGTGGGCAGTTTTGCCTGATGTTTGACTTCGTGTATCTTGTGTGTATTCTTGTAATCCACGTGTCTCAGCTCTGGCCAAATTTGGTTCCTATGACAATCAAGAGTTGTGTAAACTGCAATGCCCACAATGCACCTGGGGTAACGTAGCTAGTGACGTCTTTGTGCCTTGGAAGTTGTAGTTCATGTGTTAATCTTCCCCAATACACGCGTCAAAGCCACTGGATTTATTTCTGATTTCATTACACGGTACAAAAATGTTGGACATGTATTGCTTTGAGTTTGAACAAAACGTACATTCTGTCCATGGTTTAAGAGATTTTTAACGCTGTTTTCTAAGGCTTGTCACCACTGGACTTCATTACCCAGAACCCCACATTAAGACCGCGCATGCGTGCTGCGGCGCGGTGGCTGAGCGTGTGGAGTGTAGTCACGTGGAGCCCGTAGAGTCGGTTCTGTCCAAACAGTGTGCTGCAGTCGGGAGCCGCTTGGTGCTAAACTGATTCATGTTGTTTTTTTAGCGGCCCGTCTCTTTAAACTAGACTACTTTAGTGAATAATGAGCGATAACGATGACATCGAAGTCGACAGTGACGTGAGTATTTTCACTTTCATATTTTTGAGGATATATTATTGTCAACAAGCGCTTTAGCTGAGTTAGCTCCTCGGCTAGTGTTAGCCAATAAGATGGCTAGCTTTGCACTTCTAATTTATTTAAGTAGGTTTTCTCCTGATGTCCTTTAAATCATCCGGGCCTCTTGGCCTGTATCCCCACTTTATTCTTACTATAATAGAAAATACTATGTTGTTGCTTTTCAAAGAAAGGAGAGGTTTGGTCAAGAATTCCGCCTACAATTGTACTTTTTGTTCTGTTTTTTTGCAGGAAGACTCACCGAGATATCACAATGTGGTGCGTAATGCTGCGGTTTGTCCCATGTCAGAAATGTCCTAAATGTTGCTTCAGACTCCAATTATTGGGTTAATATTTGATATTCTTCCGTTTATTCGATGGGTAAGAGTAAGTGTAAGGTAAAGAAGGTCGTGAGTTCTTAATTATCTTGGTGCAATATTGGTGTAACTTGCTGATGCATTTTATGACTGTGTTGACCTTATGATGTGACAGTAAATGGCTTGTATCTGGCTTTAGCTCAGTGCCTCACAGCCGTATCCATCCTGTGTCCGTGGCCATAGAGCCATAGACGCATCTATATTTAGACTGAGGCTTTATCCGGCTTCAAAGCGCCTTTATTCCACTTTATTTCATAATTCCTCCTGTTTACTCTCCGCGTATGGTGTCCGCGCGTATCCGTGCCACACCGCGGGGACCCCCCTCTCTCTGATCCGCGCCGTGGATGTGGGTCACGCCGCTAAAGACGCCTCCTCCTGCTGCATGAGGGATGGGTGTGCAGGGGGGTAAAGTGGAGCTGCTGTTGCTCGTGTTTGTGCGTCGTCGTTGTCGTCGTGTGGTTGTTGTGAACCACCTTTCCATTACGGGGCCGCTGCGTTTAGAGCACACAAACGTGAAACCAAATTTTAAACATATTGCGGGTTTATGCAAAGGCGGCACATTTTGCGTGATGCCCTCGTCGGTTTGCAGAGAAAGGGAAAGAGGAAGCGCAAACGAGATTAAGCTCATGATATGCTCTTCTTAATATGGTTGATGTATGAGTCAATAAACCCCAATGTGCATTGCTTTATTTTGAATATTGCCCTAGTTATGTAAAATAAAAATGGCCCCAGATGTAGTCAAAATGTATAATTATAAAAGGCTTAAAACAATGTAATTTATGTATTTGTAGTCTAAACAAAATAATGTGTACTATAGAGTTGCACGATTTTTGAAAATTGCTTTTTATTCTATCAAGTATGGCAATTGTGATTAGTGGTGCCGTTTCTGGTTCATACAATATTCAGTTCTGCGTGCACCTTATTAAACATGCTTTAAGACTAAACTGCCAGACTAATAAAATGTACACTTTTTGGTAGAGGTCTAATACTCATGGTTTAAACACAAGGCCTCATCGAGACAGATTTTTGTTGTTGTTGCTGTTTGTAAAGGAAGTTATCCTGCCTATTTTGCAACTATATAAATTGCGATATTGATTCAGTTGGTATTAATTGCCCAGCCCTAATATACTGGATATGGAACCTATCTGTATAAAGGAACAAGTTACTGTCAGGAAGTGGCACAGCAAACCTCAGATAAAGCTGCCATTATTGACAAAGTATCATGTGCATAGTAGACCAGGGACCAGTCTGAACAGTGGAGAGAAAAAGGGAATGTTTTAAGAAAAGGGGGGGTAACTCATGCCCCTAGAGGCCATAAGCGCCACTGCAGGTGGCTGCAACATGTTGTGGTTTTTTTACTCATGAATTGTCCGTGAGAGTAAATGCAGTGACAGAAAAGACAAAGGGAGAGAGGGATATTGTACATCCAATTACACAATGGAAAAAAACTAATTTCACTCAAACTTGGCTATAAATACTGTTTAAGTGGCGCTAGCCCGCAGTTAGCTTTGCTCGTTAGCCTGTTAGTCTCTTCTTCGTGATTCCATTAGTGTATATTGGGCCACCGTGTCAGTGGCAGGGAAAGTTGCAAATGTGGTTTTCTGGCCAGAGACACCAGGGTGAGATGAAAGACGCCCCAATCATCCCATTAACACTTGTATTACCCCCAGAGGGACTACACAAAGGATTTAGCAAGGTAAACAAGTTACTTAGTTCTTTAATTTCCAGAAGACATTGTTCATATGGCTTTTAAGCTAATGCTCTAGTAATTGTAGCTCAACTGATGGCGGCTGTATGTGCTCCTCGCTGATATGAACAGATAAAGAATGACACAGTGTTTTAGGACACGGGATAAGTTTAGGACACAGTGTGAGCAAAAAGATTTATGCTGAGCTAAAAAAGGTCAACGGTCTTGTTTACATCAGGCATTAAACGTACTAGCACGGCAGGAAAGTACAGATGCAATTAAGGTGATGTAAAGCCAAGTAAGTAAAAAGTGTGTTATGGAAAAGCAACAATAATATGTTGTGGAAGTGAATATCAACCAAAAAAATATTGTTATATTGTTATTGAACTAAATAATGTAGGAATACAATGTTGGTAATTGCAATCAGACATTTAAATTCAGACTTAGTCTTGTAGTATTCGAATATTATTGACGTAGGTTTGCATACAATAGCTTCTACAATACAAGAGAAGACAACTTTATGGTCACAGTAAGCCAGACAACCTTTTATTGAAGTCTGTGTCAAGTACAAAACTCAGTGACCCAACCTTTTCAGCTCACCTTACACTCTAGAGAACATTTACAGTAGACATTTTATGGCACATTGGAAGCAAGCATTAAGGTCCCATCTTCCGCAAACATCTCCCGTCTCCATGTTATTTGTTTTGCAGTTTCAGTGTACCATGAACCTTACAGTTACAGGCAGTTCATAATTCAGTCTACTCTCAAATGTTTATGCTCCTTGTTTAAAAGTGCACAACCTTTATCTAAAATAATCAAATCTAATATCAGTTGTTTGAAAAATTGATTGAAAACGGTGGTCAGTCCAAAATTGTGCAGCCGTAATACAAAAGCAAAACTGACCAAATTATACACCAAAATTACGGTTCTTGTAATTTTGGTGTATAGCTGAATTTAAAAGTTTGCCTTCTGGAAGCTGGGGGTTATTGGCACTGCCACTGTTATCAGCACAGGGAGCCCGTCCACGCAGCGCCTTAAGTGAAGTATAGGTTTACAAATGGAGAATGTGAGTAGCTCCTCCACTGCGCACCTGGCTGCTTATGCAATATGTCCTCATGGTTAGGGTTTAATAGTGCAGTGAAAAAGCATTTGCCAAATTCCTTACGTCTATGACAAGCCCTAAACTAAAGGAAGCTCCATCTAAGTCTTGAGTCTCTTTTTTTTATCGTACTTCTAATTGCAATTACAATACTTAATACAGAAAAGAAGTCACTATCCAGCGTGTTTACATTTGGCTTATACATGGCCACAAAATAAATATATTTATTGCATCCTGGAATGAACCCGAAACTTTCCTCTGCCCTTTTTAAAGCCCTACAGCCGCCACCGGAACCATTCTGATCAGTTTTGTACTCAAAGTGTGTTCTTTATGTTGCCTTTGATTTACAAGCATGCCGTTAGCTAAAAGTGAAATCTCAATTTTACTGTTTGCACACCCCAGGCCAATTTGAAATCCTGACCAGCCCAGTCTCTCACAAAAGTATGGTTACCAAAATAGTGTTTATAAGCATAATATACGCAGTTCATGTCCTCTGGTCGCAAATCTAATCGCAGTTGTCAGAAAAATCGCAGTGAAACTTGGCGTTCTCCCTGCTTTACCTTTCTTCTCTAGACCTGTGCATGTCATTCAGGAACATTTAATTAGACCTAAATGTAATGTGTGCCGCCAGGTGTAGTTTGTCCTTGCAGCTGGTGAGTTGTATAACATGACGTGGGCCAGGTTTGAATAGACACAGTCTGTCCTCTCAATGCTCACTATGATGAACTGATAATGGCTGCTCTTCGGTAACAAGACACCAGGCTTTTTTACTGCTCAGTATGGAGCGTCTGATGGACAGTATGACAGCACAAAATATGAGTACTTTTCAGACAATTGATTTTAGAGCAGCAAGATCAATGAAAGGTTGCATTCTATCCCGTCTCCATGGGGGTTTGGCCTGTTTTAAACCTGTAGTTTAGACATGTAATACAGTCATTTGACTTTTCTCTAAAATGCTAATACTGTCGGATGTGTTTACAATGTGAAAAGTAGAGCGCAGATCTAAGCACTTGTTAAAATTGGACTGATGCGCAGTTCTGCCATATAATCTCCATTAGTGTTAGAATTTGAGCTGAAACAACAACTGAATTATTCGACAACTAATCGATCATTGAAGTGTATTTATCAACTATTTTAGTAATCCATGAATTGTTTCTGGTACAGACTCGGTGAGACCAAGACTTGCATAAAAATGTAGCATTCCTACAAAAAAAGTATGTTGTCTTAAAGGGATATTTTGGGATTTTTGACATAGGGCCTCATTTCCTAGTTATCCAGAGTGTTGTTGATGTCTGGAGATGGCTTACAGCCACGAAGCTGATGGTTAAAATGATTCTATCAACAGACATATATATGGTTAGTCTGGTGTTATAAGTGATTTACCTCAGGCTAACTGATACTAGAAATGCTTTAGCCTTGCCCTAGCCTAGCGCCACTAGATTCTTCAAATATAAGAACTGCATGAATTTAAGAAAAAAATATCTCCGGAAATCAACAACACTCTGGATAACTAGGAAATGAGGCCCTATGTCAAAAATCCTGAAATATCCCTTTAAGGGTTTTATTGTTTCTATATTTGATAAATAGACTGTTTAATCTCAGTTATAGTGCATTTTTGAAACCACAAAGAACGACCTACAAACGCTACTTTTAAGTTTACTCTATCAAGATATCTTCTTCAGCTTAGTAGAATATTTATGTTCTACTCAAATGTCATCGTCCTATTCTTGATGTAAGCGTAAATGAAAGGAGCATCAAAAGCCTGACAAACTGCTGCTGGACTTGTCCTCGCACATGCCAGGAGAGCCTGTCATGCGTTTGTTTGTGCCACACTGATGGTCACACCTTCCGAGCCCTATGATATTACACTGGTGGTTAGGGAATACTGTTGTGCAACCCTGTCACAATAGCATCCGCATTAATCACAAGACGAGTTCTGCGAGGCCTCTAATTGTGCTGTGACAAAGACTCCTGACAGGCACGGCACCTACCCATTTTCACTTGTGGAGGTGGGAAGACCAGAGCAGTGGAAATGTAATGCGGACGTATTTCTTTTACTTATTCAAAAACATTAGTAGGCCCCGTTTATGTTTAGTTAAAATAATAATCATGAAAATAAAGCGCTTATGAAAACTTTGCCCCAGTTTCCTCATAAAACCCCTTCACCGTCCTTCATTTCTTTGCGCTGATTTGACCTGCTGTGTCATGCTGGTCAGGGTCAGGTGACCTTTAGCGTGTGCCGCGGGTGAAGGTTTAGCCTCATGCCACGCTGGAGCTCAAGTGAAACGAGGCTCATTGCTGTCCAGGCTCTCGTCTCTACGGCCTGTGACCGCTCGGATAAGTGGAGAGTGGATCCGACTGGAGCATTCAAATGGTTTGGCCTAAAAACCTGTTGTGGATGTTTTTTAATACATACCAGGATAAATGAGAGGATGAGTCTTAGTGGTTTAAAACACTGCGACTGAACTCAGGTTTTCTCGTATGGCAATTTATGATATTCTTGATCTCATGGTTTCTCAAAGTCTTCTCTGCAAATAAAGACAGTTGGAAATGTTTTTAAAATGATAGAAATCCAACTTGATTATCATTATTATGATTGTTAAATGTCAGAATGAGACGCGTCCAAGATGAAGCTAATTGGCAGGTTTTAAACAGAAAGAAAGGATGCTTGCAAATGATAATCAATCCACATAATCAAGTTGTGATTTTGACTTAGTCTTGTGCGCGTCCAAACGTCCTGTCTGACGCGCTGCCTGTGTGTGTTACAGGCAGACAAACGTGCACACCATAATGCACTGGAGCGCAAGCGCAGGGACCACATCAAAGACAGCTTCCACAGCCTGCGGGACTCAGTGCCCGCGCTGCTGGGGGAGAAGGTGGGTACTTCCCGCAGCACTGGGGTAGGCTTTTCATTTATTTACTTGTTTGTTTCACTTGTTTGTTTGACAATGTTATTGCATCTGTAACACCTATTAGTGAATTGTATTTTCGTCTTTCAGGAACAAATCCCCAGTTATTTGGATAAAAATACAAATTGTTATAATCCCAATTTGTCAGCTATTAAAATAAAATGATCTCTTATGTCTGTATCCACATCCCTCACTTCTGCATCCTGCTGTGAGACAATGGCCCTTTGTAGATGAAGTGTTGATGGGTGGACTAATCTTTTAAACTGACACAGTCGTGTCCTTGGGGAAGACACTTCACACTCTTTACCTGTGTGAATGTGATGAGAGCGTGGCAGCCTCGCTTCCTGTCTGTCTATTCCAGGGCAGCTGTGGCTACAACAAGGGCTTAGCGCCCTCTACGAGTAAGGAGTGAATGACTAATGTGAGTTAGGGATGTCAAGATTAACCGGTTTTACAATTACCGCGATTATAAAAGGAGGAGTTAAAAGGAGTAGATTTCCGCACATGTGGAAATCAGCTGTTCAAAAGAGTCTCTTTAGTCATTTTGTAAACACGTTTCATTCTCTGTTCATCAAAACATCTGACAAATAATTAAGCAGCAGCAGAACTTTAGAGAACATGAAACCTAGCCTAGCTTGTGGCCTAATAATATAGTAAAAATAATGATGATAATTAGGGTCATTATAAAGAAGTAAAGTTGACATTGTTTTGTATTATTCAATTTAGGCCTATTTATTTTAATGCAAAACAATCTTAAAGCATTTTTCATTTTTAGAAACAGTGACTGTTTACAAGTGTAAGTATTAAAAAGCTTTTTAAAGACAAAAACTACAAATATCAGTTCATTCCTTTCATTCGGTCGATAATCCTGAATAATCGTAAAATCGCAATATTTTGTTTCACAATAATTGTGACTCAACAAATTGAAATCATGACACCCCTAATGTGAGTGAAAGCATCTTTGAATGTCCAGAAATGTGCTGTACATGACTGTATTGATTTGGGGCCAGTTATATAAAAGCTCTGAAGGCTGTTCAGAGCGGGGTTTAACTTTGAATATTGCTGTATTTCAACATGAACACTGACAAAAACAATCAGACCTAAAGCATCACACAGCCGTCTACCTTTTTAAAAACAGTTGCCAAATCAGTAAGTAAGGTTTATTTCAGGCTTCAACTTTAGCACCTGTAGCTAATATATGAAGACAAAAACATTAGAATAATTTATCTCTTTTTGGTGCACAAAACATTTTCCACCTAGGGTGACAAAAAGTGGGTTTTATATCATTCTATAAGACCATATCAACATTATTGTTCTGAAGATGTGCACAATTACAATGTTGAAAATACGAAGTGATATTTCTACCATTTGGACAATGTCAATTCTCATTTTGAACAATACATTAACCAAAACGAAGATGTGCATATTTGTTTTAAACATTTCTGATAAAAGATAAAAAGTCAACATTCGTTGATCTGAGTAGTTAAAGATCTGGTTTAGTTCTAGTAAGTTAACAGTTGGTCCATAGTGAGAGAACTGCTGATCTCTTCAGCCTCCACACATGAGTTCAGATCATTCCTGTTTCAAATTGCCCATCATCTGGTCGGAGTGCCACATTTTGCACCTGTGCTGTAGTTTAGTAAATGTACCTGCCTGATGCTTTGGGTGTGGTGAGGCGTCCTGGTGATGGGATGCTCTTCACATACGTGTTAGCGCTCCTCTGTTACAGACGTAAAGGTAATGCTCTGAACTCCACCTTGTCCATCTGTCAGTCGTCCCTCAGCGCCACACCCCACTAAAGCTTCACTAATCCTGCAGGATTCACTTTTTTAGAGAAAACTCTTTCACTGAACCAGATATAATGATGTTATGAGGATATTTCCTATTTTTGAACAAAATGAAGTTTGAAACTTGTCAAATAAAGTATCTATCAAGTGTCTGTCCCCTAAACAGGCATCGCGAGCTCAGATCTTAGACAAAGCCACAGAGTACATCCAGTACATGAGGCGGAAAAACCACACACACCAGCAGGACATCGACGACCTCAAACGGCAGAACTCCCTTCTGGAGCAACAAGGTACTGCACTTTATTGCCCTTTTACATCAAATACAATTTAAAAGCCTAAGATTGATTATAAATGTAAAAGCTTTAGTCATTGTTGTCCAAACTGCTCAGACAGTAAACTGCTGTGAAGTGTTTGTTTAAATAAGTCTTACACTGTCCCGCCCCCTTTAGTGCGTGCTCTGGAGAAGGTGAAGGGCTCCACGCAGCTCCAGTCCAGCTACTCGTCGTCAGACAGCAGCCTGTACACCAACCCCAAGGGCAGCACCGTGTCGGCCTTCGACGGCGGCTCCAACTCCAGCTCCGAGTCCGAGAACGAGGAGCTCCCCGCGCCCCGCAAGAAGCTGCGCATGGAGGCCAGCTAAGGAAGAGGGGCCAGAGGGGCCACGGGGGGGGGGTACAGCGGCTTCACAACCCCACCAACCATCAACCACCACCAGAGCCGACGGGCGAGCGGGGCTGTGCCTACACCAGGGGCGCTATAAAACACACGCCAATCCCCCCCGCCAAACTGGAGACGTCCACGCAATCATCTAACGGGGAGAGGGTTTGGCTCAAAGCATAATAAAGCTTCAGGTTACCTCTTTCTACACCACCCCGCACCCGAGCCTGATTTCTCTTGATTTTCTCTTTGTTTTTTTGAGCGACGTCAACAATTGAAAAACCTCCCAAAAAGAGGCAGCTTGGTTATACCTTCAAAGGACTTGACGCTCTTTTTGTACCCTCCACTCGAGCCCCCTCCCCTGGGCTGTTTTTTTTTTCTTTTCTTTTTTTTTTGGGGAGGACCGGGCCCTCCAAGCACTGCTATATTATTATTATTATTATTATTATTATTATATTTTTTGTTTTGTTTTTTTGTTTTTTAAAGAAATCTGTCTAGAATCGTCACACACACATACACCTAGATTGATTGTCCTGAAGTTTACCTTTTTAAAATTGAGAGAAGAAAAAATATTTGTAGCTTGCTTTTTTCCACTAAAAGAATGTGAAACGTGTAAGTGACCCCACACAACAGTCTCCTATGTTGAAATTTGATGTTTTGAAGGAGAATATTCCTAAACTTGTATTTTGTCCATTAGCTTGAAGTAGTGAATGACTAATAGGTGGCTGAACACATTAGGCATCTCATTTTATATATTCTACAAAGCATTGATTGGATGTTTTTCAAAAGTATGTTATGCATTTAGTAGTAACGTCACGAGTCATGGGAAAATGCTAATTTGTCACTTCTAGTTTTCCTTGTGTGGTATGAAATAGGTATATTGAATGTCAAAGGTAGCTCCTGCAGTACAAAGGAAGCCCCGAGTCCCTGTTCAATGTGTTTGTGCTTACACAGTGAAAAAAAAAATCCCAGAGGAGAAAGAAGCCTTCTGAGCGTCCAGGAAGCGTGTGTGTATATTGTTTCCATTTATTTCCATTTAGGATGATACAGTTTGTGTAAAAGGTCTTTGTTTGTCCATTCCATGGAAATTACAAGTATGTTGTACATACTGCCAGCAATTGTCTTGCAAGTTGAGGCCTACCTTTACTATGAGACTATAAATAAACTATTTTATCCTTTACTGTAGAGTCTGTGTTCAAAACCTGTTACTACGCTTACATTTACTCCAGTGCATCTATGGTTAGACTGTGAAGAACTGAAGCCCATCAAATATATCTACACAGTGATACGTCTGAAATGTTCCACCAAAACAGAAATGAAATCTACTGACCGTTTAACTTAGATCTACAGTTTGGCCTTGAACACAACATCCCATCATCCCTTCCTGAATGAGGTGACTGCAGGTCATATGAACATTTGCAACTCACCCTTATTTTGTAAAGAGGATGTGTCTCACGGGCCCTCACTGATGAAAGGGCTCCTTTGTGTTACGTTTATGGATGGCCAGTTATTGTAATGTGAATAACGCCATTAGAAGATATAGGTTGCATTAACAAGACCTCTACATGAAATCTACAAATGTTTTCCCTGATCATTCTTTGGAAGTGATGAGATTCACAAACCTGCATAATTCATCTTATGGCTGAAAGTCCTTGGATCTGACCAACATCAAGCACATCATTTACAGATAGATATTAACCACAAGCAAGTCAAAAATTCAGCATTTTGACCAGTTGGCACAATTGCGTTAGAAACTGCATCAACTTGGTTTTAAATTATAGCCTCTTCACAAGAAAAAATATTGGCTGGATTGGAGCCTATGAATTTATGGCAGGAGTGTGATTAATGCTATTTGAACACAGTAGTTCAGTGGGTAGGAAGGTTGTTTGTGAACCTGGAGGTGGTGGGTTCAGTTCAGACCAGAGTGCCTACATGGAGGCTTTAAACCAGATGTGTCACTGTCATTTGACTTAACTATATGGATGTGATCAATTAGCTTTGCTCAGATTAATTACATTTAAGACAAATATGGCAGTAGTTCAGTGAGTAGAGCATTGGGTTAATAGTGTGCCATCTGTAATTTAAAGATTGTGTGTTTGATTCCCAGTCAAACAAACTGGTCTAAAGCTCACTGTTTCATCAGTCAGTGGACCGAACCTTACACTGCAGAGAGGTGTTGGTTAAATTAGTAATCATGAAGACTCTGACCTACAGAAAGAGGTTATGAGTGGTTCTTTTCATGGTTAAATGTGTCTGTCAAGGTCCTGGGTGGATGTGGCCTTAGCTCAAGGTGTAGAGGAGTGGTTAAGAAGACCGGTGTTGCCCGTGATCCAAAAGTTTGGAGTTTGAACTGCAGTCACACACATACAGTACACTACCCTGATATGGCTGAGAGGTTAAAGCACAGGATGATTAAAAAAAAGACTCCTGTGCTGATATTGTGGGTTCAAGTCCCATCTGGGTCCTTGTCCTGTTGGTTTGACCTTTTATGAAATAACAATCTTTGTAATAAAAGTAAGTAAGTAATAAAATATCTCATTTAAGACAGTCCAGATGACTGCACATCCAATGCGTCATCTATGCATTGGATGTGCAGACAGCGCTGTCTATTGGACACTCCACCAGTGTCTGAGCTTCTGTATCTTCTCACTGGTCACAGGCCTGTGTCTGAGTGAGGTTTGAACTCAGAACCTACACACTGTGGTGACACTAATCTCTACCCAGCCCTGTACTCCTGAGCTAAGGCCACCTCCAACCAGAATCTGGTGGGACAAATTTAACCCTGAAAGGAACCTGACTCAGTTCAAATGATTGTTCAGCCACTAGGACCTGCCGTCTCGGTAAATTTGTAATCACTAATTTAATCAATGCACCCTCCCCACAGTCACAGGGAGGGCCTGTGCGAGAGCAAGCGTTTGAACCCAAAACCGTGCATCCTTCTCACTGAGCTAAAGTGCCACTGCCAACCAGCCTTCAGAAGGCATTCATCACACTGACATCACCATTTCAGGGTTAAGTTCAACTGACAAGATATCAGGCAAAGCTCAGGGTGTAGAGGAGTCAGTAAGAAGAGCAGCACCGCCTGTGGTCCAAAGATTCTGAGTTCAAGCCTCAGTCGTGCACCTACGCTCCGATCAAAGTCAGAGAAGACAGTGGCCCAGACACTGGCTGTTCTAAGTGATGCCTGAGTCCACCAGGCAGAGCAACAGCCAATGTCTGGACTGTCTTAAAATAAAGTGCTTTTATTTCTAAGTGTTTTTACTGAGTTGCAATTCCACAAAAATACTAAGTCAAGTCAACAATGACACAGGTGGGACTTGAACCCACAACATCAGGACAAGACACTTTGTACTGCTCTGAAATGTAACCACTCTACTACAGAACACAATGTACTGTCAGGGGTTATTTTTACTTGCTTACATTAATGACATGTGAATACTCTGAGATGGCAGTAGCTCAGTGAGCTATGTGTTTGGTTTATCACATGCTCAGGTTGTGGGTTCAACTCCCTCACAAACACTGGCCTAAAAACCCAGTCTGTAACGTCTATGTGTGTCGAGCCAGTGCAGAAACTGAAAGAAGCCAATACTCCGGGATAAAACTGTCGAGTTTGTGTTTCGACGTCGCCTTAATCATTTTTATGGTGGCTTCTTCTTTAAATCATAAATAAGACTTTAACGACCAGTTAATAATCAGTACTTTTAATATTGACTCCAGTAATTATTTGGGACACTACTCTTTACTTCTGCTTGACTTCTTTGCAAAGTGTTAAGTGAGGCTTGATAATGGAGCCCTCATAGTTCTGGTCGGGTTTTTCTGGTTCCTGTGATAGTGGCTGTTGCCGGGATGCACTTAATGTTAATGACTCTGTAACGCTGTTCCCTTTGCGTGGGCCTCATTTCACCTGGACCATTGCAAACCGGTTCTCAATGAATGGTACTCCGCCCATGCGCAACACCCCATATCTTTTACATTCTCCTAGTATGCTTTCACGACGTAGACAAAATCAACTCCCGGCACAATGATAAGAAGTACTAAAGCGCTTTTATTGACTAGGTATCAATTCCATTCTCACATTGTCCTATTCTGACCATGTAGCACACACAAACACGGTTTCGTTCAGCCCATGCTGCGCACACAGCATCCTGGATTTCCTGATTTCTGTGCCGTCGAATCCTGCTCGCTGCCGTCACTATCAGGACGTCCGTTCATCCTCCGCGCTTTACGTAGGCACTAGGAGTCCGGTCGCTCTGCCTGAGGAGGTGCGGGTGAAGATGCCGAAGACGGGTCGGCGTCTGAAGATGGCTTTTTGTCTTTCGGGACGGGCAGTTGGAGAAAATGGTGCAAGGCTTGGGCCACTTTGTCGGGACACATGTTGTAGACTGGATGAGTTGGTGCCTACAGGCAGAAGAGAGGGGTAATAAAAAAACGGTTTAGTGGATTGTTTTTGTTGAGCGTTGGGATTACGTAACATGATGTGGGTGTGACCGCAGTTTTGCGTTTTGCTGGCCTCTAGCGTGGCCGTTATGTAAGAAACATTCCTTACTCCAAAATAAATGTGCAGCTTGGGGGTTAAGATTCAAGAGAAAAGTAAAATGGAAAAAGTAAAAAGTACATTTTTGGTATTTTTACAAACTGCAGTAAGTTACAAGTTATACAGTTAGAAGAGCAAGTAAAACTCAAAACATAAAGCTGTCGAAATCAAACTGATCTAATGCTCAGGTACAAACAATACTACACTGCCAGACCACAAAAAAGGTCACACGCTCTTAAATAAAGCTGTTGGAAGAGGACCACATGGATTTAATTCTCAGGCTTAAGGTAAGCAAAGATATGCTTCTAGTATAAAAACAGAAATTGAAATAAAGGCTTGTGTGTTTTCCCTTTTATGAAACGTTATGCAGAGTGGCTTTAACTTAAAGCTGTGATACCCCATTTTTCATGTTCAATTTTTCAAATATTTAGTTTGGGCCCAAACTCGTTTCTAGCTCCCGCAATCCTCCCTGCACATGCAAACTGTTTAAGCAAATTGATTATACGCACGTTTCAAGCCTGTGTGTTTGAATTACGGTTTTAAACAAACTTATTTCTGCGGTGTTGTGGTGGTTTGATAATTCTTCTTAAAAGTAACGCTTATCATCTCAAGTTTCAATATTTTTAAACATCCGTGTAAAATACTTTCAACTTTTAGTACATTTGAGAGTGTATACTTTATGTGAAAATGTACACTTACAAAAACACTAGGTGAAAAACCGGCAAATTCAGGACTAAAAGGTAAATCATCAGAGGAGATTTTCTATTCTATTCATTACACTGAATGGACATGAATCAAGCAGTAGTCCTGGATTTGTGTCAAATAGTTAAACCATTACATTTACAAACGAAAGGAGAAACATGCACATAATCTGTCAGGCTTCCTGAACCGTTTCAGGAAACCACTGAATACTGAGATCTCCACTCGACTTACTGTAAGAGCATTTACCAGTTACTTAAACAAGAACCTCACGCCACAGCTGCCATCCTTACTGTAAACCACATCCTTTTTCTCCTCGGCTAAACCCACCATCAATACCCATCAATCGACCAGCTTTAAAGCCACACGTTTCACCCAGGAAAAAGCATCAAATACAAGCATTTATTTCATTACGGGTGTTTTATGCTGAGGGCGGGACACAGCTCGTCTCCATGGAGATGATGTTGCCTTTCTTTAAGGACATTCAGCCAAACAAAGGTTTTATAAAACATTATTTCCTCATCTAAATACTTTATTTTGATAACTCACTTTTCTTTTCTCATAGCATAGCAACACATATATATCATGTACTACTACTATAGAAATACAGTATGTGTTTTTTACCATATACAATGCATCATTTTCATTCGAAACAGAACCCTCAAAGTTTGGTCGTGCAGACTTGCCACTCATTTAGCTGCGGTTGCCATGCTGTTGCTATGCTGTGATATTTGTCTCCATAGTTGGAGCTTATTCCTAATGGTCCCAGCCTCACCAGTCTGTTGTCCTCTTTGCCCAGGATCAGCTCGTGATGCGACCGCAGGTTCCCGAAGTGCTGAGCTATGGACAGTCCACTGAGGCAGTAACACGTGTGGTAGAAGTCTCTGGCTCTGCGGGTGCACACGGGACAAATAACTCTTACAAATATCCGTCATGACAACTTTTAAAAACACTAGAAGCCTCAACTCTGTGTGTAGCGTGAACATTTAGAGACAAACTTCAAATTTAAACTTCAAATTTAGCGCCCATTTTAAGCCCAACTCACTCGCTCATCTCTTTGACACAGGCAGGGTGCATGAAGTGTCTTGCCCAAGGACCAAACAACAGTATAACTCTGCACTTGAGCTGAGATCAAATATCGCTAGTCAGGGATAAAAGAAGATAAAAGTTTTTATATGTTCCAAATCTAACATAAAATGCACATGAACACAAACCAAGGACATCATGAGCTCCCAGTCCACATGAACGCAGCATCGTGCTGTATTCTTCATTTGGAAAATCCAGGGTTAGGGCATTTTTGCTGAGATATTTACTGCATGTGTTAAAAATGCAACTCAATTATCTTTTTCATTCTTTTGGATGTTGGAGATCAATGAAGTAATTTCTGATTCTAAAATGAAGATTCTGGTCACATGCCCAGGACCAAACTGGTTTGGAAAGAATACTGTCCTGCCACTATTGTTTGAAAAACTGGTGTAGAACACTACATTAGAGCGACTGACTGCAGCACTGAGCAAAAGGCGTTTCTACGTGTGCCCACTGAGTGTGAGGGTCCAGATGGTGGTACTGACTTGCCGGGCTTGTCCACCAGCCCCCTGAGGGGTTCTGGCAGCACAGGAGGATGTACTCCTGCAGGGCCTGCTGCTCAAACATCCACCGCTGCTCACTCAGCGCCGACTGCCCTGCAAACACAGCCACGGACACAACAACAAGGTCACAACATGGCCGACATACTGTAGGTTTCACTTTCTTTTTCTCTTTAGCTGCAGTTCTGATGAATCATGCGTGAAAGCTGATGTGCACATGTGCTTACCCTCTTTGGAGAAGGCCCTGTGCAGCAGAGGCAGGAGTCCCGCCTGCCAGAAGGAGTAACAACCGTCCACCAGTTTATTACAGCGGCCCTGGAAGCCTCCCTCCAGACGCATCTGTCTGCTCACCACCCATCGCTGAGGGACACACAGAGGAGGGTAGAACCACACAGGGTAATTCAGTCAATGCAGGCTTATTAACGGTGATGTTCAAATGAAAGCAAAATGGATTCAATCAGGAAAATCAGCCACAAAACTCATCCCAGTTGTTGAATTATGGCGAACAACCTCGTATTTACTTTCAGCTCCTCAGAATTGAGTCGTAACTTTGCTAGGAGCAGAACAACACCAGCTCATCTCCGCTGTTTTACATCGACCTCAATGACTTCCCCTTGTACAATATTACCAACAGTTCAGGACAGCCCAAACAGCCCCTGCTCACCCTAAACACTAGCACTTTCTGACAAACCCCAAGCAAATTCCACTTTACAGGCACTGTTCATATTCAAAACGCAAAAGAACTAAATCCATTTGTCCCTTGCACGAGTCAGTCAAGGTCACAAAGTCTGCTTTGCTTTGACCACAGATTATCCAACGTCTCCATGGGAACGAGCTGGTGATGTAGCACAGTTAGCAGTCTGAGAAGATGTAAACCCTGTTCCGAGTAAAGATGCATGGATTTTATTCCATTTCTGGTGAAAAGTTTAATAGTATGGCTATTGAAAGAGTTAAATGTGCATTACTTTAATCTAAAAATGTATTGCAGTAGAAAGTACAGATGCCTTCGTAGAAAGTATCAGTCGAGCACAAATGGTCAAAACTCATTATTATGACATCCTCGAGCCCTCTCTTAATCTTGTATAAAGAAAGAAAACAGATTTCAAATGTAGTACAAGTGAATCAATAAAAAACCAAGCCTCCACTTACAGGGCTCCTGCTAAAAGTTTTTATCAGAAGATAAACAGCTGAAAACCATTTCATTCTTTATTGAATCGATGCAGTGGCGGCTCATACAGAGATAGAGCTGGATCTGAAAGCTCATATAAACTTTAGAGGATGTTTACCGAATCCGACTGACCAGACAAAGCTTTCTTATTGGACTGACTCTCCGCTGAAGACCTCGTATTAGCACTAAAGAGAGAGGTTTTTCTATGCCACTCATATTTACCAGTAGAGCTTTGAGGTCCAGCATGTGCTCCTTGTCCAGTATGACCATCGCAGCCGTCCCACAGAAGGTGTACCCCCGTGGGCCTCCAGACCCGGGACTCCGCTCAGACCGCCCTCCCAGTTCTGACACCTGCGGCACAGTACACACAAGAACATGGCTGTAATCTACACCAACCTTTTTTTTACCGTCAATTACTTATGCTCCTATAACTGAAACTGCAAAGATGACATTTTAATACGATTTATGTTCCCTTTTCTGAGTGTGATTCATGTTTATATTGTATTTACCATATTATGTAAAAATGTACAGTGAATGTACATTGTTCACAAATCTGTCGAAATCTGTATGAGTGAGCACTTCACCCCCTCATAGGTGTGGCATATCAAGATGCTGATGGGACCGCATTAACATCGCAGGTGGCCACAATAAAAGTCCACTCTGATATGTTCAGATTTGCTTAACTAGGGAGGGTCGGGGGTGACCACCATTTGCCTTCAACTGGTTTCCCTGGGCCAGGTGTATCGTGCCAATAGTAATTATAAAGGTTTATACATTTAAGAATTCATATCAATCCGCTAAAAGGCCTCTGATGTCCTGGAATGCCCTGGACCTAAACCGGTCAAGTTTTGGATTTGAATTTGATTCGGCGGCATGGTTAGCGCTCGTGCTTCACAGCTAGAAGGTCCGGGTTCGATTCCCACCAGGGACGGGGCCTTTCTGTGTGGAGTTTGCATGTTCTCCCCGTGTCTGCGTAGGTTCCCCTACCACTAAAAACATGTACAATAGGTCAGGATGTATGAGAGTGTGTTTGAGAGTGCGCATGGGGGACGACGGATGGAAATTAGCCCAAGGCTACAATCCGGTGTGGCTTATTCATTAACTTGCACTGTCCCGACCAAATAAACCAATATATAAATAAAACTATGGGAAATCTTCCGGCACTCGCTACGAGCCGTCCCCAAGTTCCAAGGGGTAAAATACGGTAGTTTCCCTATGGTTTCATGCCCAAAACGGGAGACATTGACAGCCTAATCTCGGGACTGCCACCCAGGCTCAGTTTGGAGAGGCAGAGGAATCATTTTAATCATTTTGTTTTAATATGGGAGATTTACGGGATAATATTAACACAGGAGGACAGCGGGAAAGAGGGAGAAAATACGGTAATTTCGCATTTGCCAAAGTGGGAGACTTGACAGCTATGCTTGGGCCCTACTTTGGAAACCCAATGCAATGCTCCTGGACATGTACAAATTTACATACAACCATATTAGTCCAGTGCTCCGGTCTCTGCACTGGCTTCCTGTCACTCAGAGAATAGAATTTAAAACAGCTCTGCTTGTGTACAAGTCTTTTCATGGTTTAGCACCAAAGTACATCTCTGACATGTTAGAGCCGTATGAACCATCTCGGGCCCTGAGAACTTCAGGGAGGGGTCTCCTGGTGGTTCCCAGAGTCAATAATAAACACGGTGAGGCTGCGTTTCAGTTTCATGCAGCTAAAATCTGGAACAGTCTTTATGAGGATGTGAGACAGGCCTCAACTCTGACAATGTTCAAATCCAGGCTGAAAACAGCTCTTTTTACCCGTGCATATGGAAAACTGAAAGTATTTTATCTGCACTCTTGCCTTTTACTATGATTGATTAACTTTACAGTATGTTGATGTTTTATTGATTGATTTGATTTGTTTTCTTGTAATTTCTGCAACTGTGAAGCACTTTGAATTGCCTTGTGTATGAATTGTGCTCTACAAATAAACTTGGACTTACTGTGGACCAAATATTTCTCCATCGACCCCCTGTCTCACTACATCAACAAACGTGCCCTTTGCTTCTCTTCCAAGTTTCTAGGCATTATAGCATTGCTCACATCGGACACAGCAACATCCCAAACCCTGAAGCACTTTATACTTTGTACCTGAGTATCCAGCCTGGTGTGTCCTCAAACAGCGTTGACGTGATGATGTTTGTGAGAGAAGCTACAGACGCCGCGCAGTACGCACTCCTGGAACGACAGATACACAGAAACAAGTCAATCCGGTGAACCCAAACCCACATGTGTAACGCCTTCTGAACCACCAAGTGCCTCTTTAAATGCGACTTACCACACATCGAACTAAAGTAGGTCGATCTTAAGATGCTTCACTCTAGTTACAGCATACAAATTAATTAGGCCAACGCGTGTTCACTAATTAAATCGTTTTTTTCTCTTTCTGTTGCGCTTTGGAAATATTATTCATGAAACTGTTACAAATGCTTGAAATAATGAGATAATGTGCTCTCCAATGTGACTTGTACTCATATTTTACTGTGAGGAGTTTTATGCTGGTGAGGGAAGATTTTCTATTATCTTTCACTTCTGATGTTCTTTGTTGAACCAGCGAAAGAAATCTCGAAGCCTCGTTTCGGATCAAATATTCAAAGAGCAGAAAACCACAGAGAAAAAGAACAAATATTTCATGTGGAGCCCGAGAATCTGTGGGTTTTAGATGTTAAAACATTCACTGTGATGAGTAAAGATATTAATACATGATGGAATAAGATCTACGCTGATGTTTTGATTGCATTTGATGACCTTCTTTCGCTAGCAAAACACAAACTCCTTTCAGCTCAACCCCAAATCGAAATCCCTTTGTAATGTCATTTTGAACAGTAAAGAAACCTGAGATTGTGTGCTGCTCGGGGTAATGGTGGCTCGTGTGGAGTGTTTTGATCACGTTTCTGCAGCGTGTGGAGCCCTGCATGGTGCTCTTCAATACCAGAGCCAGCGGGACATGGCCCATGTTTAACTCACAGTGGAGTAAAGTGTGTAGTTGTCCTGTAAATGATGCAGCCTAATGCTGGGTTTACACATAACGACGACAAGTCACGAATGCCACGAACTGTTGCGACCTGTTACTACGCGTTACGATTAATGGCACGAATTATTACGCACGGTCACGAACATGCGTCCTGCACTGTTGTGGGCTGTGGCGGGTCATTGGGAATTTTCGAGTTCTGTCAGAAATCTGTCAAGAATCGGGCGAATGTGGACAAACTGCCTGCCGCACAAACAGGGTTGGAGGCGGAGCAGAGGCGTCTTGCTCTGCTGTGCTCTCACCTGACTCATTGGGCTCTTGCCAAATCGGGTTACACGAAAAGCAAAGACCAGCTGAGCGTCGGGCCTGTCCATATACTGTAGAATAGCAATAGTTTTTCACAGTCTATGGGACTGTCACAACAGTTCAACCCTAAACTAAGTCATATGCTCCTGTCACTGTGTGACACGGGCAAACGCTGAATCTATCAAGACAAACAATAGCAATAAACACACACGCTTTATGTCAAATGAGTTTGTGCAACAGCGGCACATTCAGCCAGACTTTACTCCACAGAATAAGCATAAAAACACTACACTCACTGCGCACTCGATCTTCTGGGGATCTGTCGTAGAACTCTTCACCGCTTTATCCATGACTCTCACTCGTCTGGTCGATCCATTTGGCAAAACATATTTTGCATAATCCACAACAACAGGCCTGTCTCCACCTGCTGCTCATCGCCACTTGTTTTACATGTCAAAAGCTGTAAATAAGCCTCAACACTTATCCATGTTATAACTACTGCTGTAACCATGCGTTGTTGTTTGGGTCAGTGTGTATGGCAGCGTGGGAGATGCATTCAGGGACAGTAAAAAGTGCGGGAAAGGCGCACTTCTTACTGTCCTTTTATTTTTTTACACAAACGCGCGGAAAAAATCGGGACAAATATATAATAGTCGGGTTCTCCAGCGGGGGTGGCAATAGGGGTGGCAGGGATTGGCTCCCAAACATCAGGAGGAACGACCGCAGGAAGAAAAGCCAGGCCATATCAGGCCATACCTGCACTATGCCAAACACAAACTCGGAGGAGCGGCAGCAGCAGGTGCTGTCCCTGGCCTGGAGCGTGGATTGACCGAGTATGTGTTTGGCATAGTGCAGGTATGAACATTTACTTTTCGGCGTAGCGTGTGTTTCTATAAATTTTGATCATGAAAACAGTGATTCTGCACTACGAATGCTGTACGAATGCTCTCACACTGAATTATGAAGCGCCACTACGCATCACAAAAGGACACGCTCCGTTGCGAACTCCACGAACGGAGGGCGAATCGTGACATTCGTGGAAGTTTTTTGACAGACAAAAACTTTGAATGTCACGAGCTGATGCGTTCTGTTAAGAATCCCATTGAGATGCGTTAAGTCATGTCACTAGCATCACGAATGACGGAAAAATGCCATTCGTAACGCATCGTGCTTATGTGTAAACCCAACATAAATGCTGAAGTAGCTACATGAGGCTTAATGTAAAGATGTGGAGAGAAAAGGGGAAGCAGCCGCACGTGCTGGTTACCATCACACCAAGACTCAGTCGACCCCTTCCTTCTAAGCCACGCCCCTGCGCCTTGGCCAACCAGCACTGGTGCACCTTTGTTTGCTCGCAAGATGTCACTCTCTTGTGCGCCAACGCTGTTGTTGCGCCAGCTGGAAAACAACTTCATATTTCTAGTGATGGGTGTGTGAAGCCTTGTAACACTTCCTGCAAAAAAGTGTAGTAAGCTTCGAAGTCTCTGAGCTGTTTCATTCTATTTGAACACTGACCTCTTGTGGACAAACTTTATTACTGCGACTTCTCATAAATAAGACTGAAGCACCAACACAATCATGTGTGCAAGAGAAGTTTCAAACAGACATGTGGCAGTTTTATTAGCCTGATATTGATGTTTGAATGATCAAATCAATCATAGGCCAATAAATAAGAGTCATTTTCTTGGTAACGTGGGTCTGTGCTTCATGGAGGTCCAGTGGGCGGGGCCAACTCAGATACATGTGGCTCTGCTGCTCAAAGACATCAATGCGCTATCTTTTTATTTCATTCAGTCAGAGCTAATTTAGCCACTATGTGCTGTAGATGGCGCTCCTTATGTTTCCCTCGCCTGGTCAGCCATCCACGCCTGCTTTTGTATCTCTCCAAAAGCAGGGTCAAGAATAGGAAAAGCATTTATTCTGACTGGCACACCCTGACACAGACACTTTCACCACATGAACACAGTTAAATGTGAAATGGGGGAAATACAGCACATTTATTTATCACTAATGATTTTCATTGCTATATAATTGAGTGTGGCCTTGAGTGCGCCTTGCCACTCAAGGCAGCACAGTGAAACACAATGAGCCGATGACCCACTCTGAGACACTGATACGCAACTCACGTTGTACGCACTTTGCTGGACTCTTACCGGACATCCACCTCTCCTCCGATGTGCATCACGAATGAACCGTCCGGCTGCTTCACGGACCATAGGAAATCTAAGAGCTTTTCCCTGGAGACACAGAGAGGCGAGAAGAATGAGCCGAGAGACGAGAAATGTGGAGTGACGTCAGTAAACAGCCGTACGCTCCTGCACTCAACACCTCATTTCAGTTATTGATTAGACTCACAGCAGATACACATGATACCAAATGGAGTGCTTTCACTCAAAGAACTTGATTCAAGACAGCAAGGCAATGCTTGAATCATTTATTTAGTTTATCTCACCAGCAAAGTCCCATTTAGGTCTGCAGTGTTTTTGGAGCCAGACGAAATGAAGTGTACCTGTCTATGATACTGTAGGCCTCGTCTGTCCCGATGATGCACAGGGCGTTGACTGCGGCATAGGTGGGGGCGAGGTGGGCTTGCTGTCCCGGGCCTCCAGCGAAACCTCCGGTTGGACTCTGGCAGCGCGACAAGAAATGGCACACGCTGAAGAATACAAGAGCATCGCGTTATCACACATCATTGAAATGCCCAATGACTTGGATATTCCTTAAATTCAAGATATAGCCAGCACTCGGCCAACAGCATCAGCAAATCCCAATATAAATAAATGGACTCAACCAAGACTTATCCAAGTCCAGGTCCAGGCCCAGAGGAAAGACCAAACCAGGCTTGTGTTTGGGAGAGCAGGAGCTTGCCGTGGGGCAGTGCCAGCCGCTGAGTTGGCAGGCCTGGCTCTCACAATGGGAGCGTGGGCAGCCAGTCTGTTCCTTCTGGTTCTGTGATATATGAGCCTCGTGACGGTTTTGAAATGTGAATAGATGATCATTTAATAAAGAGGAGAAATAAACACCAACTGGCTTCATTCAAAACAGTACTACGCTTAGTTCAAACTCAAGTGTAGGCGATACGATGGTAATTATTACTCTAAACTGTGTAGGAGGTCATCCCTGTAAATGATCCAGTGTATTTCTTGTTTGCTTTCTCTGGATAATCCTGTTTCCCTCATAAATCCACAGCATTGGAGGTCGACCCATATGGGTTTTTCTATTGGCCAATGCAAATACGCATGGCCGATTTTTTTGGCCGTACATATCTATTTATTTCCAAATGTCTGGTCCATAATCCTGGGCATGAAACATCTAAACTGTAAAATGTGCTTCATTAGAGGCATAGGGCTGATTTATTCAAGACATTCCAGTTTAGTAGATACTTCGGAGGGATTTTGTTTAAAAGAGAAAAAAACAGTAGATTTCTATAATAATAATAATAATAATAATAATAATAATAATAATAATTTATTTGTAGAGCACCTTTCATACAAATTGCAGTTCAGGGTGTTTTCCATAGACAGAAAAAAGATACACATTGAATAAATAAAGAGTCAAACAATAATGATGCAACAACACAAGAAATATTCATATATATCTCTATCTCTTATGATTCTGAAATGATAAGCAAACGTTGGCAACATAAAATATATAAAACATGATCTGAGGTGTGCAAACTTGTGACCGATTTTTATGGCGACGTTTCTCATCTCCCTGAGGCCAAGGAAGGGAAGCTCACTTTAACTGAGCTCTTTCCAATACAATCAACCGGAGCGGAGGTCTGTATCACTTGCCTTGTATCGGCATTATTGTGACCCATGCTCTGCCCAGGGAAGGGCCTGGTCAGTACTTGGATGGGAGACTGTTGGGGAACACCAGGAAGCCTGGTGAAGGTAGTGTGTGTGTGAGTGGTAGGTGGTGGTCGCTGATGGCACAGACGTCACAGAATATGGAGTGAATGAAATTGTAAAGGGACTGGAAAAGCGCTACATTAAAATGGCCGATAAAATGCCCAAATATCGGCTCGATATATAGGTCGATCTCTATGCAGCATGTATAATACTATGCTTATTCTCCAGCGAGCGAACACTGCGGTCACTGCCCCCCACATGTGGCCACAGTGGGAGTGAAGACTGGATCAAAGACAGAAGAAAAACATCCCTACAGGGAGAATAAAGAATAGCTACAGCCGGGTTTTGTAATCTGTGGTGTATACGTGGTTTGTGGAAGAAAGTGGGATCCTTCTGGGAGTACAAGTATGCAATTTTAAATGTAATGGTAAAGCAATAACTTTGCAGTTTAATTACATTACAGCTTGTGACACATTTTCCAAGTTGTTACTCGAAGGGGACTGACTTGCTGTGACACTTGAGGTTCAGGCTGGACAGATCAAGAATGTGACCACTGAGTGGAAGAGAAAACACTTCTATAATGGGCTGGACTTAGTCTAGCTAACGCCAGACTGCTGTGTGCACTCGAATCATTTCGTACTTCACAGCAGCCTGGGGACCATGGCTGAAATCTTCACATGGATTTCGGGATCAATCACAGAACAAGAAGCAAGACGATGACGCACTATTCGACAAACGGAAGCTTGCAGTTTGTTTAGAGATTTAAAAAAAAAAAGTGTATTTACAGATCCAACATGACAGCAGCAGACGCAACGCCATCTTTCGATCAAGCTTTAGACCGTGTTCTAATTAGTTTAGTTCGAAAGTTTACAGTGGGTACGTCATCTGATACGATGATACGATTGGCTATGGCTACTGCAGATGAATATGATAGACATTCGAGCGCCCAATAAACGGCTATGGACAATCGTATACCACACCTCTCATACAAGAAAATGAATTGGTGGTCCCCAGACTAAATATCACTTGTGATTTTAGTCTGGTTAGGCTGGACTCAGAACACCACCAAAATGCTTAATGCCAGACAAAGTATTTTTCTACTACTTTGTAACTTTTCATGACCAACATTTCATCCATCTAAAGCCGCCGCCGCTTTCTTCTCTGTGCAGTTGAACATTCATATGTACATGACAAATACAGTGGTACACAGTAATCCCACCGGAGCAGGCTTAGATTCAGCCTGAGCCAGTCATCATCTATTATCATTTGGTACTGCGCCGTCCCATTTGCTGCACACTAGTCATACTGTGTGATCTTTTATTTATACAGCACTAAACCCACATTACACAGTGCTCGGAGCAGTAAGAGCAGGGTAAGCCTCTGAATACTCACAGAAATAGAACAAAAAACTAATTGTACACAACATCTCTCTTTGTAAAATACTCAGTTTATAACTTGGATATTTGTCCTTACAATCCGGCAATGATTGAGCTGGAGGTAGATTCAAGGTTAGGACGATTGACCAATTGTGCATGTTTTGGGGTTGATGGGAAAAAGGAGCAACTGAAGGAAATCCACCCAGACATGGGGAGAACATGCAAAACTTCACAGAGACTTCAGTCATGAGTCAACACTCAGTTATTTCAGTCACATGCAGTAAAATGGAATACAAAGTGTGTAGTTTTTGTAGTTTTATTTTCTGTTGCTCTCATCGCCTACTGCTATAACGTACCCTCTATCAAAAGTAGTTCAACTTGATCAGACATACATCATCCTTCACTAATGCTGTATCCAAACATGCATGCAACAGTGGGATATCTGACTGTCAATGTTAAAAAAGTAAGTTTGTTTCTATGATAGGCAAAACAGAGCCATGTTTCCTTTCTGCTATAACCATAGACATAATAATAATAGACTCAGTCTCCTCACTCCTCCCCGTTTGCCATAATAACTATGTTCAAGGGGGAAATCATGGCGGATTTACAGACTCCTCCTTCCCTGCTCTGACAGAGCGTGATCCTAAAAATGGCAAAAGGACAGGATCTTCACTCTAGACTCGGCCCTTGCGGGGCGCGTAGTTCAGTCGTAACTGCGCCATTAGCTCTAATGCTAACGGCCTGTCAACCAAAGTCCGGCCCTCATTAGTATATGAGATTTCTAAAATATACCTTACAAAAACCAGCCTGGTTTCTTTAATTGTAACTAACCCAGCGTTATCACAGGAGCAACATCTAGCTGTAGAAAGTTCCAAAAAATTTGAAACAAGTCTTTACACAGTTGCTTAAATGTGTAAATGGAAAACCAACTTGTTTTGCCGCCCACATATGGAGGAACTACAGCAATGGCGGCCCCTAGCGTTGCGGTCTTAAAGCAGTGCAACCAGCAGCCATTGGCTATAACAGATATTTGATTCAAAGAAACAGCACGGCGCCTGAATGCATCAGCTGTTTGTCTACCATTCACCAAAACATCTGGTGAAAATCACAAAACAAAACCACAAAAACAATTGCTTGTTATTTTTCAACACCCAAATACTGTATTTTCAGTGCCATTAGTGCAAAAGACCTACGCATCGTTTTTTTCCAAAAGGTTTGTAATGAGTGACTGTGCATATATAAGGAATTATCAAAACCCGTAAAAAAGAAAAGAAAACTGGACGCATGTTTTTAAAGAAATGTAGATGTAAAGCCTGCCTGGAATCACGTTAAATAATTTTTAATGTTCTTAATTTTTGGCACAGTTCATTTGATGACTTTTAATGCGTCACACATTTGTACTGTATTATAAAAGTAATCAAAGTACTCTAACTCCCTGGACATGAGCACATTAAATCACCAGTGTGCGGTCTTAATTCGAAGCGCGTGACTCACTCTGAGGCGATGTTTGTGGGAATGGGCTCCTCCAGCAGCTCCAGACTGTGGAGGATCCAGAAGCACAGCCACGGTCTGCTGGCGTCCAGACACTGTCCACACACACACACACATCACACACTTAGCATCAAGAGGAGGCAGGAGGGGAGCAGGAGATTCAGAAAGTTTTCACACTTCTTTTATTTCTCTTATATCGGGCAACAATATAGAATGAAAAGTGCCATAAGTGTAACCACCACAATTTAATTCAGCTCCACTTAACTTTCTATATTAACAAATCCATGGAAGCAATATTTGGAGACGTGTCTGGAGCATATTTTTTCCTCAGGCAACACTATTTTCATATTAATACAATATTGTGTTTAAACATTCTTCAAATTTAGGACAGACAGAAACACCATTCTCTCATCTCTCACTTTCCATTCCAGACCACGGAACGTAAGAGGTGACCTTCCCCGCAGCAGATTTGCATATTTTGGCAAAGTGAACACAATGGTCCTATTTTTATCTGAAGCAGAAAAGGCCAAAGAGTCTCTTGTCTGGAGGCAGACACTGGTGCTCGGTGACAGTAACTGGCCAGGACTTGATTTAGGAGCAGACGGAGCTTGTATAATCTTTCCATAGGGCAAATAACAGACTTGGATTAGGGCTGGGAAAGAAAATTCGATAACAACAGTCCAGCTCGTAACATAACTGATCTTTCCCATCGATATGTCACTTCTCAACATCCACTTGTTCGTAATAATCATTTGGTGCAGTCTTACGTAGATTTAGCTGGTCTTGCTGATCTCATTAATTCTGCTCCCCGGTGTCCTCCTTTTGGAGACACAGTCTGGTCTCTGCAGCCAAGAACGGGCTGCGTTTCGGAGCTGCTCTCTGTCACGTCGTGCTTCTGGAACCAGTTTGAATTTTCATAAATTGTTTTGAGGTAATGGTGAGCGCCAAATTAGACTTCAAGCTGGGCCAATTGAATATATTTCATAAGGTCAGGCCTGGAAAGCTGTTCACGTTTCGAGTCAGTTTAAACCTGGTTAAAGGGGCTGTGTACAAAGCTTTTCTTGTAGTGGAGTGAACTACAGTTTAGCCATAACTGCGACCATCACCGTGAAAAGTGCTAAACAAATAAATGACCTTCCCTTCCTTCCTGCAGAATGATTTTTCTCAAATAAATAGTTTATTACATCCTTAAATCGGCGTATTTATAGTCACCACAGATGAAGAAGAACATTTATACCTCTGGACATAGAACACTTTACCTCATAAGCGTCTGAGAGGTGCCGCAAGCCCTTCTTGAGATATTGGTAGTGCTGCTCTCGCAATAAGGTCGGCCTGGAGGCAAGAACACAGAAAAAAGTGTTACCCAGGCATTCAAGGCAAACGAGCTTCATTGGAGCAAGCACAGAAAAGCAATGGTAAGATCCGAATGTTGTTTGCTATAAAATCAAGAAAAACCTGGTTACTGCATACTGCCGTTGTGCTCCGGGGCAAGACATTTTACCCCCTCTGCCTATGTATGAATCATGTATGTGTGTTTGGAGGGGTCACTGGTGCAGTCTGGTACTCACGCTTCTATTGTTTACCCTTACGTAGCATCTCCACTGAGTGTGGGAAGTGAATGAATTATAGAGGGAATTTGAAATAATGTTTGAATTATTATTGTACAAATTACAAATAATAATAATAATAATTTACTCAGAGGGAAGGGGAGTATAAGTTGAGAGGAAAACTGCATTGGTACAAAGTAAAAGGAAAAGTCTTTGTGTTTCAGTACACGAGTGAAACTGTGGAAATGAGCAGCTCAAAGAATGTCCAAATATTAAACAATTCAGGAAAGTATTCATAGATGATTTTTGTAAAAGCCGGAAAATATGTTGTAAAAATAATGTTGAATGTATGATGATCAAAGTACTTGCGTTTCTGTAAGAAAGTGGATAAAACCAAGGGAAGTAGAACTAATGCATTAAGAATTTGAAAGAAGGGGTGGGACTAAGAAGTGTTAAACTAAACTTCATCCCTCTCCTTTTTGAGCAGCGGTGATTTGTCTGTGTTCGACGATCAGTGTTCTTTGGGGTCATTGTTTAATGTTGTACATCCTTTCACTGTGTGCTTGAAAGAAAACTAAACATGACACAAAACTGTGTAAGTAACTGTGTAAGTATGGTGAAATTGTTTTCATTACAGTGGCAAAAAGCTGCAGTATTGTCTAATCTTATTCCAGTAAAAATAGCAGATCAACACAGTTCATTTAGATAAGGAAGATGGGGGCAGACAAAAATAGCTTTGTTAATCTTTGGATTTTTCTCTCTAGAACCAAATAAAAAAAATAAACCAATGCATGACACGCCCCTCTTCAGTCTAAGATAATAAGTGTGTGGAGTCAAAGCCAGCTCCCGGTCAGAGGCCGTTCCTCACACACACAGTGCCAGTAATTACACTTTACCCATCGCGGGTTAGTCACGGATCACTGCCATAAAGCTGCACAAAGACAGAGAGCGTGGGGGAACCAAGACCATGCACTGCAGCTCTTCAGACCAAAGCCTGGGACACTGACATATGCTGTGATACAAATATAAAAGAGCATGTGAGCATTTGTTATTAGATAGGACTTTTTCAGGTGGTCCTCATGGTCATTCTCAACATCGTCTTTTCGTTGAACTTTAGAAAGGCATTTAAGTTGGGTGTTTTTCAGTTAAAACAACAGGCTTTGACATAGTTTACACATCTATAGATCAAGTTAAGTCCTGATTTGACCCTGATGTAGTCCTAACGGTAGTTCGAGGGGTCACGTTGTGAAACATATTACTGATTATGACCAGTTTGTTCAAAAGATGAAAATGATTGGGCGACTCGATTGCCACTAAAATGTTCCACATTCACATTATTTCCATTCTCTCTCTCCGTGGCCGTCACCGAGCCAACACAGAGCACCGCTGATGCACTACTAAAACGCACGACCCCGCAATTATCACTTGAATCGCACTTGTTGTGGCAAGAAAAACATCCCCCGCTGGCTGCGAGCCGCCGAAGCCCAGTGACATTCAGGGCTGGGCCAGTTGTCATAGAAATGGGATGAGTCAGACCATTAGCGGAGCGCTGCTGATGACAGCTGATGAGCAGAATACGTGGGCCGATCAAACTCAGCCTTTGGATAACACGCCAGTACGGTACATCAGAGCATCGACAAAGATCATGGGGACGAGACAGTGTGGAAATGAATGCTGCTGGTGTAATGGTGAGGGCCACGTTGGATGTAGTATTTCACAGTAGCACAGAATAGTTACAATCTACTTGGTAATAGGAAACACACTTATTTATTTAATGGTAAGATGATTGATAACTCTCACCCTAACCCAGTATAAGGTCGGTAAATGATCAGGACGCATCGTTAGTGTTTTTTTGGAAATGATATGAAAACAAGACAACAAAGTGCATTATTGGAACAAAGCTAGAAGTTTTCAAAGTTTGCACATTTCTCAAACAATCCAGTCCAATCACCTGTAAAACAATAAAGAAGTTTAACACAGTTTGTGAAGAAGTTAGCAGCACGAATTTGTGAAAATATTTAGACGATGGAATTTCATAGACTGAATTTTGAGCAACAAAATATAAATAATAAAAAAAAAAAAAATTTAAACTCTTTCGCAACAATGACTCATATTGGGAATGCAAACACAAATCATATTGATACCTAAAGACTTTGAGTAAAGTTTTGGATGAGTCTTGACGTTCATCCTGTGATGACAGTAAGATGCTGTAGTAAAATGCAGGGGAAGCTGGTTTACATATCCAAAGCAGATTCTCCTCTGCACGGCAGCAGGTACATATGTACTTTCAAGGGTTAGATTTTAAAATCACAATCTACTGTCTCATCTCAGTTGGAGGCTTTTGGAGAAAAAAAATAGTAAACTTTTGTGTGTAGGTGAAAAAGAGCAGCATAATTTCAGATAAAATATCTAAACACATCCAGGAGCAGTAACAACTGAGAAGAATGAAATATGATCAGCTAAACTAAAACCACAAACACTTACATCTAAGAACATGTTGACTGATTAAAGCTGAGGTACCTGACTTTTTGTTGTTGAAAAGTACATTTGTTTTTACCACCTCAGAGTGAGTTGTAAACACAACAAAAAATAGATCTTGTTAAATTGTCTTCACCTAATAATTTATTGAGTGATAGAAGTAGAATCTAAATGAGTGGTATTTTTTTAGGGGTGGTCACCCCTTCTTCACTGCTCAAAGCTGTACACGGGCTTGAAACGAGCATATAAACAATTTGGACATGCAGGAGGGATTGTGAGAGCTAGAAACAAGTTTGGGTCAAATAAAAAAATGTCAAGTTTGTGCAGGAAAAATCAGGTACCCCAGCTTTAATGGCCGATAAAAAAGAAAAACAACTGAACAGAACTTACTCTGGTAAACTGTGAATCTGTTTGTAAACACTGATGACTTCCTCAATGCTGCGTTCCACTTTTTTCTATAGAAAAAAAAACAGACAAACACACGATGATCATGTTTGCAAATTTGATAAAAATTAACTAATAGTAACTGTTGTAGTAGTAATAATTACTAGGACTCCAGTGTGGTGAAATACCTGCTTTGAGTCAAGAGTATCCAGCTCCAGCAATTGATTGGGGTTACAAATTAAGATGAATCTAATTTGTCAAAGGTATTTTTTTACTTTTGATATTTTAAAGCAAAATTACTTTCAAATATAATTTTACATTTCAAGTAAGATAATAATAATGCCTTACACTTGTATTGTGATTTACAAGCCTGCATTACCAAGTTTCTCAAAGCGCTACACTGTGGTCATTACTCATTCACTCCATACTCGGTGGTGGGAAGCTACTATTGTAGCCACAGCTGCCCGGGGGTAGACAGACGAAAGCGAGGCAACCAGTCTGTGCCATCGGCCTCGCCGACCACCACGAACCACTCACTCACTACATTTACCACTCTTAACCCAGGCTTCCTGGTGTTTCCCAAACGGTCTCCCATCCAAGTACCGACCAGGCCCTTCCTGCTTAGCTTCCAAGAGCTGACGAAATCGGGCAGAGCAAAGGCGAAATGGCCACAAAAACTCAACTTGATGCATTACTGAAGCCCACTAATACATCTCGCCATAGTCACCAACTCAGCCTTGAAGAAGTTACATGGTGATGAAACTCTGCATTAAGTCAAGTAGTTGTACTGTATTTACTATGTCGTAGAAATCAAAACACACGGCATGATCTGAAAAAAGTAGAGTTTTGTAATATAATGTTTAGCGCAATAATACATTTATTAAAAAAACAACCGTCATAAAAGTTGCAAAGTATTCACAGTTGGATTATCACCATTGTCAATTGTCCAAGTGGCCAGACAAAAGCAAGTATTGTTTTGTCTACAGAGAAGCACAGAAGTCTCCTGCTGACAAAGAACTCTTGGATAGAGATTACAGATTTCATTGTTAAATAAAAATAAATAAAATAAATAAAAACAACCAAATGCATATTTTTATGTATGTTTCATACTAGTTTATCATTTAAGTTTATGTCCGCATTTATTGGTTTCATTCTTCTTCTTCTCTTCACTTTGAGAATAAGTGAGGAGAATAATGTCATTCATCCTCATTTTTGCTCGTGTTATAGCATAAGAGACAGTTTTAGCCTGTGCCTTCTCTTAACCTACACTACAGAGGGACCACGCTCTGCTCTAGTGCGAATGGAGATCATCGCGCAGATCGTCCTTGCAGTGTCACTAATGTCCTGGAGTAAATTAACAATAGCTTTGTGATGGCTAGAATAAATTGCATTAGTAGTTTAGCTGACTTAATAAAACTTAATCCCTTTAGAAGCCAGCAGCCCAAACACATACATGTTAATTTAATCATATCAATATTGCCAACCCCCAAAAGGGAAATATCCGGTAGCTGTGCATTAGTTGACAGATATCACGCTGGTTCTTTATAAATCTGATCGAGCTCTCCTCCATTCAAGAGTTGGGCTGAGTTAGCATTAGCCACTTAGCCTGAGAGAGCTAATCTTGGCGCACCTGCTCCACCGAAGTGACTGTCTCCACGCCGTCGTCCACAAACTTTTCCTCGGGATGACAGTCCCTGAAGCACCGGAGAGTGGTGGTCCCGGCTTCCATGGTGAGAGCGGTAGGGTCGGCGGCGGCAGGAGAGGAGATGCTGTGGGGTTTGTTTTGGTACTCTGCTCGGCACACTCTCTCCAGCCCGTCTGTGCTCACTTCCGCCTGAGGTTGTGGAGGGAGGCGCCTCTCAGTAACATCATTAGTGGCACTGGCACTAATGATGTTACTGACTGGAATTATACATTAGACCTGGTACCTGGAGCTTATTCATTAATAATTATAATTTACATTTTAAAAGTGAATAACGGGGACGCCTTTCTCCCTTTCTTTTGGTCAGGCTGGTTGTAAACAATTCCTGTAGCCCTTCAAAATAAAGTCGCATTTTCTATACCTGGAAAATGACAGTTTGCTCTATATCCAATAATCTAAAAACACAAACGTTTGTAGTAAAAATAAATAAATAATTAAATAAATAGTTGAGGGCTACCGTTCAAAAATGGCATTGCAATACCTTCTAGGCCTCTGACCACATGAGAGCACTGCAATGTGCCAGTGTCCAAAAGTATGCATGTCACTTTTTTCACATTGATGCAACAAGTCAGTTAATTAATGTCATTTCAATTTCATTATGTAGCCCAGGGTTGACAAAACTGGCCTACTCTCGACTTGAGACTAAATGCTGCTGTCACATTTGTGCTGGTCCTCACTCAAGCTCCTTGCTACTGTAAATTGGTCATCTTGTGCTCAGGTTAAGATAAACTTTTTTAAACATCAGCTTGAGATTGCCGGTTTCTTTTTGTTAACCTGATAGTTTATTTGAATTTGAACTATATCGATATATATGCAATATGGTCTAATTCCATATCTCATTAAAAAATATATTGATATATCTTAAATATTGATATATCACCCAGCCCTAGGTGGTATAGAAGGGTGCACACAGCAAAACCGTTTTTGAGGGGCGTGTCCAGACATTTTTTCAGGGGTGGCACAGGAGGGGCACCTTGTTATGCTGGGGTGGCCCCCATAAATCAAGGATCCACAGTAAAAAAAAAAAAATTAAAAAAGTATGTTCCGCTTTCTGATAAATGTTTTAAACATATGGATGAGACATTTTTTCCCTCTTCTTGTAAAACAATTGCAGAAACTAAATAATGTATCCGTGCCACCATGGAAGGGAGATTACTGACACTGAAGCCATAAACCCGAACACGGTGAGTAACTTAACTTTAACTTAACTTAACTTTGGTGGAGGAACATTCATATAGTACCCAACTAGCCTACTAAAACAATATTTAAAGAAGTCATTGCAGCAACATAATTCTGATAGCAAGAAAATACAAACATCTAATGTAATTACAGGATGAATGAGAGAGTGTTTGAGAGTGCGCATGGGGGACGACGGATGGAAGTGTGGCTTGTTCACCTACCAAATAAGACAATAGACAATAAACAAACCACACAGTCACAATCAGTCTATCACATAGGGGGAAATGGTGGATAGTCATCTTGATCTTTACCAAATAAAGATTCACTGTTTCTCTTTCTGGAACTCACAGCTCGATTCTCCACGCAGCATGGGTAGGGTGACCAGATGTCTCAGTTTAACCGGGACAGTCCCAGTTTTTAGTCCTTTGTCCCACGTCCCAATAGATTTCTCCAAAACCATGGATCTGTCCCAGTTGTCCCAATTTTGGCCAATGTAGCCCCCGAAATAGCATAGCCTACACTTGAAAATTAATGTCTTTGGCCCATTACCAAGTGTAAACCAATTCAAAATCTCAATTGAGGATGCGGATTGGTGCATGTCATAAGTTGTTGACAGTTTTAACATTCATCGTGGGTAAAGACAGTTTAGATTTGGAACCCTGTGGCCTATTCCCGAATATTGTCCCAGTTTTTTAGTTGGAAAATCTGGTCACCCTAAGCATGGGGTATGTTCTTGTCCTTTCTGATCGCTACCTTTGTTATGAAAAGTCTTCGGCGGATGTGACCCACCCTCATCCTCTCTACCTTGTCAGTGGTCCACAAACACACCCCACACCGCACCCACCCACCGGCCGCGCGTCTGTGTGGAGCATCCCCTGTTTGCTCCATTACTGCGCTCCATCAGGCGGCGGCAGACATGGGATGCGAGTGGTCAGCCGTCGCTCATTCATCATTGCTGTACAGTTAGCTGACCGAGTCTCAATTTGACCATTGTGCGAGCTTTTCCCCCCACCCCCCGACATAAAAAAAAACAAAAAAAATGGCTAAACAATACGACGTGCTCTTCCGACTCCTGCTCCTGGGAGATTCAGGCGTGGGGAAAACGTGTTTGTTATGCAGATTTACGGACAATGAATTTCACCCTTCTCATATTTCCACTATCGGTAAGTGCTGTCAGCCTGTAATTCTCCACCTATTCTAGTCTATTCACAATGCAGGCTTTTCTTCAGATCGCTGTCAGTTCTTTTGATGTGACTTTGGCGTCACGCTGTCGCTATTCCTGCTCGTAGTTTGCTCCAATCAGATGCGCTTTTAATTAGCACTGTGTAATCACGTGGACCGAGGAGCACATTGCTACACTGCTTACTGTAAAGCTACAGTGATTGGGGAGATTGAAGGAATCCTGAGGGGATTTATGGACACTATATTGGATGTAGGCTATAATAACAATTGATTAAACTAATAAACTACATTGGACATCTAGGGTAAACGACTAATTATAAATGGGTCAATGACGTATAAGGGGTCTAAAAACATTTTTTCAAAACTGAGGGCATGCATATTTTTGAGTCGATAATTTTGTGTTTAAACAAGTTATGTTTGTTAAATAACATTTAAAAGTATTTAAATGTATTATTTTTATGTATTTTATGTAGCTTCTCTGTATAAAAACATGTCAGGTGGCGCAACCGAGTTTTTTCTCAAATTTAAATAGTTTCCAAAAAATTGTACAAAGTCAAATCTTTGCCAAGTCAATCTTAAACAGTCTTTCTCCTCTGAACATTTCATCTGTAATTTGTAACTGACTGATGCTGTAATCAGCAATAAAACAGGAGGACCATGGACAGAGTGCTCGGTGTCAGCCCAAAACAGTTATTGGTTCAGTATCGGATATTTTAAACCAATATCTGATATTTTTTTCTAGTGTTGACTCTGATAACTTATACCAGTATTGGATCAGTGCATCCCTATAATTTTTAGATGGTATTTTGAATTTTTTTCGCAGTTGCACCACTTGACTGTCTGGTTGCACCACCTGACATTAGCAACTAATTTCAAATTAAATTGGCTTTTATGTGGACTCTTACATTAGCTTTAGCATTTGTAAGCATGGGTAAACATTTAATTTTAAAACAAATTAAGACTTTTATAATAAAACAATATTTTCCAATATTTACATTGGTTGTACCACCTGACACCACAAGTGTGACAGTTTACCTATGAGTCGGAAAAAAGCTGTTTTTTTTCTCAATTCTTGAAAGAGATTTTCAAACCTTTTCACTCAATTATTGAATTGTGATGAAAATGTGTTTAAACTAAATAGGTTTTGTAGAATAAAGTGAAACATGTAATGAAAAGATCAAATTATTTTTAAAAGAAATATAACACTCATGTCAATCACCCAAATACACATTTTAACATGGAGGCATTCTTGGCCTAACCTTACTTATTCTCCACATAGATTAATATTGTTCTGTTATTCTTAGCAAATTTACTCAAAGTGAGCGAGTTAGACAGACACAAGACCACACATGAATGATTAAAACAGTGTCTAATATGTTTCTTACTAGGGCTGCACAATATATCGCAAAAAAATATAGTATCGCGATATTAGGTGATGCAATATCCGTATCGTGAGAAGCCACAATATATCACAACATCACTGAAGCCTCCATCTGACAGTTTACATTTACTAACTTAGTTCAAGTCTTTTGACACAATTTGCTGAAAAACTAGTTACTTACAATTTGTGTTTAATTAGAATAGAACATGTCTTGTTGAAAAGGTCTAGTGAAATATCGCAATAATATCGTTATCGCAATAGTGCACAGCCGCATTGCATATTGCAAGTTACTTCAATATCGTGCAGCTCTATTATAAGTTTCTTTTATATCAGACATTGCTTACATTTTTGACACAGCAAACCATAAACTTCTGTGTCCTTAATGAGGTTTCAATGCATGAACAAATGATATACAGATGATGATATATTGACTCAACTTTTTTTTCTTCATTGAGTCAACAACTTAGAGGTGTTTTTCCACCAATAACTCGTAAAAATGAGTGTGTTCACATGTACTATATTTGAGAATCCTGGTTATGAGCCTTATCCTGATTCTGACAGTATTCTGGATGAGATTTGTTATAATGCTCAGAGAAACCTGTATATCCCTGTGTACATGTGCAATACATACTTCTGTATATAGTAACAGACTTCAAAGTTTTGTGGGGAAATTTTAGATTGTGGAAATAGATCCAGTAATGTCATTTTACAGATAGACAATAAAGGATCTGCCATTTAAGATGTTATTTGGACTCACTAAGATTTACCCTTGTATCCCAGATCATTTTACTTTCCTGAAACCAAAGGAATACATCAGTACTCTATCATTACATTTTAGCCTCATATTGCACAACATTGTTAAAAAAGAACTTTTAATGATGATCAGTTTTCCTAAATAAAATAAAGATTTAAAACGCCTTATGCCACAGTTCTTGCAACATGTGCGTCATCTTATCTGTTGCGCCTGTGCATTTGCTAAAAGCGTTTTTGAATTCTTAATTAGTGGTACATTTTTCCAATAGCCTACATTTGTGCAATTATATGCAGTTTTTATACTTACATTTAATGCAAATCAATGTAAAAGTATTCCAAGTATTCAGAACACAATACTCTGATTGGACAAAGTAACAGTATGTTACATAATACATCATAAGGCAAGTATTCTGTAATACAATTTGGAAGTATTCTCCCCAACACTGGTCATATTATTAAATGTAGGACACATCATGAGGAAGGCTTTGCTCAATGTTTTGGAGATAAACTCAGATGTGATTGAAATGCAAATGAATCAAATGTCAAAGAGGAGGACCAACAGAAAGATGTGTGGATGCTTGTGGAAAAGGACATGATGTTTGTTGTTTTGTGAGAAGAGGATGCAGTGGATAAGACAAAGACTGTTTGTATTAGCAAGCTTCAAAATCAAACAGACATCTTTTTAATGACTTTTGGTCCCAGTGCAATGCATTTATGTTTCATACAGACAACATACTGGACTAAGGAGGGGTGGTAGTGATCCAGTTTCACAGCAAGGTCATATTGAGCTGAGCATTTGAGTGTAGACTCTGCACTGGAGGAATGTATGGTATTTGTCCATGCAAAAGATATGCAAGTTCAAATATGATTCAACAAAAACAAAAACGATTATCCTTTGATTACTACTTAAAAGTGTGTATGATGACCCTGCAGAACAATTTTTAGAAACAATAAAGGGACCAAAATTCAAACTATTTAAGATTGATCATGGAAAGTAAATCAAGAAATAATACCGTCATTGTCAAGACAACAGCAAATAGCTGCTCTCTTACTTAGGGGTGTGTCTCTGTGGTTCCCCGTGGAGTCTGATGGGTGCCACCCCACCCAGAGGAGCTAAGAGAGCTAATGAGAGTCAGTAAGACGTTTAATAGAAAATGTTTTAAATCCTGATTTTAACAGACCTCCTCCACAGACGCTCTCTGTGAGGTGTTTGCATATCACTTCAGGGGAAAGATAGACACTATCAGATGTAATATTTTATTTACCCAAAGTAACACGGCTTTAAATACATCTGGTTGTCTACTTGTTCCAGAGGAAACACTGCACAGTTTTGTCCAGGTTAATGCTGAGATGCTTGATAAAGTTCTCTCCTCAGTGAGGCCCACCACATGTCTTTTAGACCCGGCCCCAACCCCATTTTTAAAACATTCCATGGATCTTTTAAAAACGAACTATTGCACATGATGAATTGCTCTCTTCAGACGGAGGTCTTCCCTGCTGCCTTTAAGGGGGCGGTGGTGAGGCCCCTGCTGAAGAAGAGCAATTTGGACTGTAATGATTTTAACAATTTTAGACCGGTATCCAACCATTTTTAAGCAAAATCTTAGAAAAACTTGTCTTTATCCAACTTCATGATTTTATTACTGCACATAATGTCCCGGAGAAATTCCAAATTCTACTTGAACCTGGAACCAGTGTGCTTCCATGAAATGGTAAAGGTTTGTTGGTAATGAAAAACAGGAAAGAATCCGCACTGACTTTTTATTTATTTACTAACCACAGTTAGTGGTTCGTTCGTGAGTACTCTGCATTTGCTGTTGTTGTTTACTATCAAAAGTTCATGCAGTTTCTTTCCTTTTCTCCCATAATTTTTAGAAGATTTTAGATTTGATCTTCCTCTGTCAGCTCATACTTGAAACCTGTTTTTCACATTTTTCCACATTTCATTGAATCATTTCACCATAGACACAACCACTGTCTAAAATGAATTAAAAACATGTATATCTTTCTTCTCGTTTGTGTGCTGTGTGTCTTTTGCTCACCCCTGTTTCCTAGAGATAGCAGCTTGCGGACCCGGGTTTGGCTTGTTCTGACTGACAGGGTTATGCTTATCCCCCAGTGAAGTCGTGTCATAGGAGCACCATCCATCTATTCATTAGGGGCCTGTCACTACCTGCCACGCATACACGTCTACATTTACCACAGTCCTCATTAGTCTTGTCATTTTCATTGTAGTCATTAGTTTTTACATGGTTTGCCATGTTCATTTTGAACGGAAGGAAATGTGAAAGGCGACTGTGTCGAACTGAGCCTCAACAGTTATGTATCAGGCTGATATTATTTACAAAATACAATTTAGGAGATGCAGCAGTAATATCGGCTACAGAGCTCCATTTGCGTGCACCGAACTTGCTTCCCGCATCACCCCTTTTTTTCTTCTTATGTAAATAATGAAATCAGATGAAACCAATCTTCTGGCCATTATTGATGTATGTTTTTCCAGTAAATGCCGGGCAGATAATCCCCCTTTGACAGATGCAATAAAAGAGATCCACTCTTTCCTTCAGGACATCACTTTTATTGCATAACTTTTGTAGACTAGCCATGGCTTTAAAGGAGACATTCCAGACAAAAATGACTTTATTTAGCTTTTAAACACAAGTTACCTTGTCCAAAGACATACGTGGTAAGTTTGTTTCATTCTTTTTATACTTTGTAGTCATTTCTGTGTCTACTACTGAAGCGCTCTGATCTGAATTTCCTGGATTTCGTTGCATCATAGAGGAAACGCCACATTGTCCACTACTCTTCACCACCGGACTCATTCTGAGCAGTTGTTAGTAACGTGGTTGGCTCTGCATTGTGTTATTTAGTGGGAGACAAACGGCCAGGAGACGTTCACAAAAGGGTTTTTATCTGTACTACACGTACAGTATATAATAGCTGGTCAGACACACCAACAACAAGAAGTGGTGTCAAACGTTTACAACTTTTCCATGTATTTTTAATATGAAAATTACACATTGGGGAAACTAAAAAAAAAGTCCTTATCTACAAGCATTTCACATTCATACAGTAAGGAAATAAATGAAACTTTGACTCCAAACATTTTACCACCACCAAGATTTAATCATGCCCTTTTCTAACTCGTATATGTCCTTTTCTCCCAGCTTCCAGTTTTTTTCATTACGTCTTCTTCGTCAGTCTGTCAGGCCTCAGGCAAAATCTTATTGTTCACACGACCTTTCCCTTTAGTCCTAATGCGCCACACTCAAAGGGCATCTACCCACTTCAATTAACAATACATGCATGCAGCACGGAGCTGAACAGGTGCCTTAGTGCGCCATTGCCAGATTTCAAAAGGAACAACAAGCTAAACAACAACGCACATCTGGCAAACAGGCTGCAGAGGTCGTATATCAAACCAGTTAATACTTTAAGACTTTTACTATTTTGGAGTAATAGTGATGCGCTAGTTTTGAAAAATGTTCTTCAACCCGCATTTGGCTGCTTTACAGTATTTCCACAGCTCTGCAGAGGGTGCCCCACGTGTTTTGAGTGAAGCACTAAAGCCGTGCCTTAGCCGCGGGGTGAACTTTAATTAATTTCCAAGGGATTAGTGCATTATATGAAAGCCAATGGTTATTCATGGACATTTCTTTGGAATACAGCCTTTGTAATTCATGGTGGAATGGTAGTTTTTGTTTTTTCCCCACATCTGCTTCCCCACATGACTATACCGTGACACACAATTAATCCCCAGGCTGAAATACTGACTCTGAATATACTCTTTGCGTTGCTATTGTTGAGAAATGTAAATAACAATGTCTCTTTTTGCTTTTTGGTTTTGTTACAGGCGTGGACTTTAAGATGAAGACTCTTGTCATAGACGGCATCAAAGTGCGGATACAGATCTGGTAAGTTTGCACCACAATGTCGTAACTATGAACACACATCTCTTCTTATCGGCAAATATTTTGTAGTCACTGGTTTTTGAATCATGTTTGAAGGGACACGGCGGGTCAGGAGCGATACCAGACCATCACTAAGCAGTACTACAGGCGCGCGCAGGTAAGCATCTCCACTGCAGTACAAATAACAGTTGTGTCACATCATACGTACTGCCTGAAATATGCAGCCTCTCATACCAGGGTTTTAATGAATGTATTCCAGTTCTCAAATCAGGAAGTAGATAGATAGATAGATAGATAGATAGATACAGTAGATACTTTAAATCAACAAGAATATATAGATTTTGTGACAATAAGTTAATAGGTGAAAATGAAAAAGTAATAGCATTGGAACTACAGATAAAGATCTACAGAAAGGGAGTGGGGATATGAATATATTTGTATCTCCATGTGAATAGATTCTGTCCTTTGAGCGAACATTGTGGAGCCAGTGAAATGGTATCGTTATAATGTCAGATTGTCAGTGGAATGAAACCCATGAACCTGTAATCCATCATTCAGCAGACTGTGACAGAAGTCCAGTCAAATGCAGGCTGTTTAAGTCACACAACACACTGATATTATACATAGGCTTCAGTCACATGACTTACTATTGTTATGGAAGCCATTGGAGGGCTTTTGGCCATTCAAATGGTAGAATATTTGGTAACAGTCCTGATTTTTCATCACATGATGAAACTCATCAGTTCATTTCAACATTTATCATTAGGCCTGAGACAATACATAGTTTTTGTGTGATGTATTTCACAGTGAGAATTGTATTGTTTCCAGTACAATAATGGCATCATGATAGTGGGCTATAAGAGTCAGGACAGGAAATGGCAACACTGTGCCTTGATCTATCATATAGCATATTTAAAAAATATATATAAATACATCATGGGATTTTATATCACATGTGTAGATAGTGTTTTTAGACTGAAAATGATTTGGTGTTTAATGTTTTGAAAACTCAGCTTTTTCTGTTCAATCAATATTCAACAACATTCAGTATAAAATGTTGCAATTTCTCTCAGTATTGAATCCCAATACTAGTTTAGTTTATTTGTTTAAAACAGGGACAGTGCATATTATACATTAACCTTAAGCAGGAGCATTATGTCAGGTTATAGCACAAGGTCTTATTACTGTCTGTAATCCCAGGGCAAGCTGATGTATACAATTGTTGGGGAAATTTACATCGCAAGGAATATGTATACTACAAAACTACAAAATCATCAGTTTAATACACATAATTTACTTGTCTCCAGACAATTTCAGCCACAAGTGCGATCACTGTCTCCAAAGCACATTGACACTGCACGGTGGCACAGCGGTTAGCGCTTGTGCTTCGCAGCAAGATGGTCCTGGGTTTGACTCCCATCTGGACGGGTACTTGCTGTGTGGAGTTTGCATGTTCTCCCCGTGTCTACGTAGGTTTCCTCTGGGTACTCCGGTTTCCCTACCACTAAAACATGTACAATAGGTCAGGATGAAAGAGAGTGTGTTTGAGAGCGCGAGTGTGGGACAACGGATACAAATTAGCAAGGCAAGGCAAGGCAAGTTTATTTGTAGAGCACAATTCATACACGAGGCAATTCAAAGTGCTTCACAGTTGCAGAAAAAATTACAAGAAAACAGTTAAAATCAATCAATAAAACAACAACACAAAGTTAATCAATTACAGTAAAAGTCAAGAGTGCAGATAAAATACTTTCAGTTTTCATATGCACGGGTAAAAAGAGCTGTTTTCAGCCTGGATTTGAACATTGTCAGAGTTGAGGCCTGTCTCACATCCTCATGAAGACTGTTCCAGATTTTAGCTGCATGAAACTGAAACGCAGCCTCACCGTGTTTATTATTGACTCTGGGAACCACCAGGAGACCCCTCCCTGAAGTTCTCAGGGCCCGAGATGGTTCATACGGCTCTAACATGTCAGAGATGTACTTTGGTGCTAAACCATGAAAAGACTTGTACACAAGCAGAGCTGTTTTAAATTCTATTCTCTGAGTGACAGGAAGCCAGTGCAGAGACCGGAGCACTGGACTAATGTGGTCGTATTTCCTGGTTTTTGTCAGGACTCGAGCAGCAGCGTTCTGGATGTACTGCAGCTGTCTAACAGCTCGTTTAGACAGGCCAGTGAGCAGGCCGTTACAGTAGTCTAACCTGCTAGAGACAAATGCATGGATGAGTCTCTCTAAGTCTGGTTTTGACACTATTCCTCTGATCTTAGCAATGTTCTTCAGATGGTAAAAAGCTGATGATGTTATTGCTTTGATGTGGCTGTTTAAGTTCAGGTCTGAGTCCATGATTACTCCTAGATTTCTAACCTGATTTTTTGGTTTTAGAGCAAGAGACTCAAGGTGACTGATAACACTTTGTCTTTGTGTCTGTGGGCCAAAGACAATGATTTCAGTTTTGTCTGAATTTAGTTGGAGAAAGTTGTTTTGCATCCACAAACTGATCTGTTCGATGCAGTGACAGAGAGTATCTACAGGCCCATGTTCACCTGCCGTCAGTGACACGTAGATCTGAGTGTCATCTGCGTAGTTGTGGTACGACACATTGTTGCTGTTTATTAGCTGACCCAATGGAAGCATGTACAGGTTGAATAAGAGGGGTCCCAAGATTGACCCCTGGGGGACTCCACAGGTCATGGAAATTTTGTCTGAGACACAGTTGCCAATTTCGACAAAGTACGTCCTATCCTCGAGATAGGACTTGAACCAGTTTAGAGCAGTACCAGAGATTCCCACCCAGTTTTCTAACCTGTGAAGTAAGATCCCATGGTCCACTGTGTCAAAGGCAGCGCTCAGGTCCAGCAGAACTAAAACTGAGACCTTACCTGCATTGGTGTTCATACGGATATCATTTGTCACCTTGATCAGAGCTGTCTCAGTGCTGTGGTGGGGCCTAAATCCTGACTGGAAAGTATCAAACACATTGTTAGATAGGAGAAAGTAAGTGAGCTGTTGATATATTACTTTCTCTAGGACTTTTCCTAAAAACGGTAGGTTTGATATGGGCCGGTAGTTGTTCAGTACCTTGGGATCAAGGCTGCTCTTCTTTAGAAGAGCAGCTACAATCCGACATGGCATGTTTACATGCATGTGTCCCATGTATGTTCATTAACATGCACTGTCCCGACCAAATAAGCAAATAAATAAAATTGACATCAGTTTATATTATTATGTATTATATGGGTACATGTCTGACCTGAAAGCAGACAGTTTTTCTTGCAAATGATCAGCTCTGTTGGTAACATATTCCATTGGTGCATACTTGTATCACATTCTGTTGGCACAAATCATATCAGACCCTATGTATCATAACAAAAGTATGCCAAGCGTACCAAATAATCATAAATAATATATTGATGTCGACTGGCATATCTCTCGACTGGATGCTAGATATGAGTTAAAAATGTCCAGACATTAGGGGAAAATTAGAAGCCTGTTAGTTATAAATGTATACACTAAAGTACCATTTCATGAGGACAAAATAAGAGTGATATATTTAAATACATACCTTTTCAGTCAGTAGCTTGCTTTTTTGTCATCAGTAATTACTTTTCATTTGTCCCAGGGTATCTTCTTGGTGTATGACATCACCAGTGAGCGATCGTTTCAGCACATCATGAAGTGGGCCAGTGACGTGGACGAGGTGACACACACGCACACACTTCACCCTAGCTCCATATACTTTCGAAAGGCGTCATCTGACTACTCTTGGACTATTTCCAGGATGCGATTGGCAATTGTCAGTGTGAAATGTTAACCCCACTTATACTAACGATAGATATACCCATATTAAAGCCACACTGCGGATGCTTCCAGGTTATACAGTATGAGTAACAACACCCTGTTCCTGGATTGATTTCTCCTACGGGAAACTAATAAAGGACAAACTATTAAAAATAATCATCTGTTTATGTTATATCTTATATCACCACATAGCTGCTGTTATCATGCTACTGTCTCATTACCTTTAATTGTCTTGTCCTTTACAAAACGCACTTGTTCTGTATCTCTTTATTATGACTAATATGTCCATAATTTCATTTCCTCCAAAGGCCATACAGTAACACCAGCTTTATTGAACGTAGTGCCATACTCCCCTGCTCTCATTTCCTGCCTTCTGTGGCTTTGTGGCTTGTACACAATACTGCCGTCATGACATTTAATCTGTTTTTCCCGGTACACATCCGTGCAGTATGCGCCCAATAAGGTGCAGAAGATCCTGGTGGGGAATAAAGCGGATGAGGAAAACAGGAGGCAGGTGGCCACGGAGCAAGGCAGCAAGGTGGGGTTTGTGTTACGGACGGCGCAGTTTTGTCGGGGATGTTTGCGTCAAAGTAAAATGTTGACACGCTGTTTTGTCTTCAGCTGGCCAAAGCGTACGGTATGGACTTCTTCGAAACAAGTGCCTTCACGAATCAGAATATAACAGAGGTGAGCACATCTGCTTTCAGAAATTACTGTATACTATTGAACAAAGTGACAAAACACAAGGAGGTAGACACAGAGCAAAGTGGCATGCAGTTCAATGTAAATCCCAGCAGCCCCGAATGGCAGGGTTAGACAGCTCCTTTTAAAGCAGAACTAAGTAACTCATGCCCCTAGAGGCCATAAGCGCCACTGCAGGTGTCGTAGCATGTTGCGGTTTTTTACTTATTAATTGTCCGTGAGAGTAAATTCTACACTCACAGAAAAGACAAAGGGACAAAAGGATATTGTACATCCAGTTACACAATGGAGATCATTTTTTTCACTCAAATTTGGCTGTAAATACTGTTTAAATGGCGCTACCCCTCAGTTAGCTTTGCCCGTTAGCCTGTTGGCTTCTTCGTGATTGTATTGGCGTGTATTGGGGCCTCCGACTCAGTGCAGAGAAAGTTGCAAGGGTTGGTTTTCGGGCCAGAGACACCAGGGGGAGATGAAACACCCCCCAATCATCCCATTAACACTTGTATTACCCCCAGAGGGACTATAAAAAGAATCCCTGGGTTGGCCAAACTCTGGGCGGCGCACCAATCATGGGAGAGGAAAGCAGTAAGACCATTAGCCAATCAGGAGCCTGGCTCAGAGACAGTCCACCAAAGGCTGAAGAGGACTTCCACAGCCAGATTTAAATACAAAAAAACAAGTGTTCAGTACACAAGATGACACCGGATATGGCTAAAATGGAGGAGCTGGAGGCCTGGGGCTGTAACAGTGAGGCAACAAAAAAAGTAAAAGCGTAAAAAAACAGTTACACAAAAATGTTTGGTACTTGTACTTAGACTGTTAGGACCGCCAATCTCTATATGCAGTTCCCTGACATGCCTGAGTTTACTGTATCTATGGGTTTACCAGGCCTACCTGGTAAACCGGGCCTACCTGATAAACCCATAGCCCATTCAGGCCATGAAAGTGCCTATTTTTTTCACCATTTAAGATATTTTTTGCAGAATATATACGCATATTAGGCCGAGTGAAATAAAGTTGAGCCAATATGGGTCCTTAGTAATGTTGTTGACAATGTTATATTCAGAAATTTAAAGGTGCATTATGCATGACATAATAATTTTTTGACACATGTGGTCTCAACCTCTGAGGACACAGGGGGGTGGAATTGAACAGGACTGAATGTATTAACCCCCACTTTAACCAAACACATTTTCTCCAGTTCGGCTTCCCCAAATCTAAAAGCTATTTGACTGGAGACTTACAGGCCAGTAATGTCTCATTTGAAAGCTAAGATCTATTAAAGGGATCTAAGATTTTTCTAAGTGTTGTTGCCACGTTGTCGTCACTTTTTTGTTGTTCTTTTTGACACTTTCTTTTTGCTTTTGTTGTTGTGTTTTTGTGCTTTTTTTGTTGTGTTTTTGTTGCGTTTTTTTGTCACGTTTTTGATTTTTCATCACTTTTTTGATGTGTTTTTGTAACTTTCTTGTTGCCTTGTCATCCTCATTTATGTCTCGTTTTCGCTTCTGTTTTGACTCTTTCTCAAGATTAGTTTAGATTAGTTTATTAATTTATTTCAACAGGGACAATGTGCAAACACATTAATTAAAGATGCTTTGCACCAGATTTAGCTTGAGCTAGTTTCCATCTGTAGTCCCTGAGCAGGTGAGTTACAAAATGTACAATAGAAAATATATTTAACCACTCAAATACAAATATTCATTCATTCATTCATTCACCCGTTACTGCTTACGGATTGGGGTAATGCCGAACTGGAGAAAATGTGCTCGGTTAAGGTGGGGGTTAAGAGGTTAATACGTTCAGTCCTGTTCAATTCCACCCTCCTGTGTCCTCAGACGTTCACGCGACTGGCAGAGCAGGTGCTGGCGGTCCACAAGAAGGACGTGGATCTCCTGCAGAGCTCCCTGACTGGCGAGCTAAACCTGGCCGCTCTGGAGGAGGAGGAAGGGCTGTGCGATCACATGAGTGCAGACCAGACTAACGCCTGCTGGTGCTAGGACCAAACCAGGGACCTTTCTAAAAAGCACCATCATAAAGACCCCGCTGGCTGTTTTTCAAACTGTCCTTTTGTGGGTCGTCAAGCCGTGCTGAAGATGCTGCCATTGGGAAGCCATTTCGAGGATAAATATGGGACAACTTGCCATGTAGAGTTTGGTGAAATTGACAGCAAAGGGGTTCTTGTCTTTGCTTTGTCCACAACGCTGCTGCCCTTAACAGCTTTTCCAAGAATAGACAGTATCATTATCCAAACAAACCTCGCCATATGGGCTCCTTTCACATTCTAACTGTTTAACCTCATTGTTTTTTATTAGATAATACTCACAAAACATACTGTATACTATTCATGGCTTTCAGTTACATGGCCTTTTCCTGCTATTTTGCATATTTTGTGGAGGTTTGCCATTCTAAACTCTTTTTATTGTAGCAAAAGGTTCATCTGTACGGGGATGCCTCTCACCTCAACACGCTTCATCGGCAACTAACAATCTTTTAGCAGCAGGCTGTATTTACTGATCTAAAAGGCTATACTTCCACTCAACGTCAACAATGTTTAAGCAAGTTTGGAGTAGCTTTCTAGAATAGATACTGATGATGCCAACAACACAGGTATATCCAACTTAACTACTGTACTCAAGTGGATCTGTACTTTACTTGAGTGATATTTTTCTCGAGAACTGATCTGATTTGAAATATTAATGTAATACTTTCTACTCCACTCTATTGCTATAAAGGCTCCAATGTAAAAAAAAAAAGTTTATAGTTGTGTACTGTCCCATGTGAAAGTCCTAAAAAGCACACTCCTGAACAGTAGGGGGCAGTGTCTAGATATACTTTTAATGCCGCTGACTCACGACGACAAAGACGAAGGTTTGTCCCCGTTGTGTCTTCGTACAGGTGTTGAATTTGAGCGTGTTTTTTTTTTTATATATATATTTTTTTTAACTCATACAGTTTCGCAGTTCTTTAAAACGCTTTTCACTTTTTACATTTGAGTACTTTCATATTTTCAACAGCACTTCAGTGATCATTTGACGGTGCAACCTTTACTTGTATTGGTGCCATTTTGACCGGCCGTTACTCAAATAATCAATTACTTTGGATAGCGCTGCAAAACAACCCAGTACAGATGATGGTTTTAACCTTTTGCTCCAACGGAAAACTAATGCTTCTGCTATTTTTCATCTCTTGAGACCCATGAATATTGATTTAAACGTGATGAAAAGTGATAAAAGCTTGATTTCTGCAACTCCACACGATTCAGAATTTACAATTGATATGGCTATATTCTATACATTTGACAAATAACCACATATTGACCGTATTATTCCCTACATGGAGCCTCCTCAGCCCCGTCCCAGGCATATATAGATGAAGGCGTATGTTGTAGCGGGATATTTTAACCACTAGAGGGTGCTATGCGTACACTATTTGTTCCTCTTTGTGGATGTGACTGCACTGCCTTGACTTCTGCTATACCTTTATTGAGAAATGATATGCATCTCTGTTTCATTTGGTTGCTTTCCTTGCAAATGCTGGCCCTATAGCACTTTGTGGATTTACTTTTATGATCAAAGGTGTAGGTGGGTGTGTAGCAGTGTTGTGTCTGGGGGGAATAGCAGTAGAGCTTCATTTTTTCTTCTTCTGTTTTGTTCTTTTATAGCAGACTATGAAACAGAGGGGGGTTTCCCAAAAGCACATCTGACCATTATGCAGTAAAGTATTAAGAGGAAACACAATAAGTTTTATTTATGTTGAATTATAATGGGTATTTACATGCACTCGAGTAGCCCGGTTGTGAATGGGGAGATGTGAAGTATTCTGGTTTTCTCTGTGTCCATGGAAACACAGGGTTATAATGAGAAACTAGGATCACTGGGATGTTCCAAAAGGAGTATCCTGGTTTCACCTCACGGCTATGTGCAAACCCTAAAGACGAATAGCTTGGACCTGGCCCTTTAAACCGCTTGTGTCCCATAATGATAAACTGCATTTTGATTGTTTTTTTCCCCTTCACTTTTCTCATCTATCCCTGAAGCTGTGACTGTGCTCTACATTTTGACGCGCTTCCTTGGGTAGCTCTCTTTCACCATGTTTAGAGAAAAGTCCTGAAAAGCCGGGATATTTCCTGATAACCGGGATACTCGAGCGTATGAAAGCTCCTCGTGTATAGGTCAACTTCTTAAAGTCTAGCATCCTCAAAGCATAAGTAGCTCTCAGCCATTTGTATTTGGTCAAAGTAGCTCCTGAGGCCTGGGGATCTTAGCGCTGTACATATTTACTAGATTAGTATGGGCCAAGATTATTGTAGATTGTAGGGCTATAGAGAGGTAAATAGCCAGATTTATTTAATAATAAACTGAATGATCTTATTGCCCACTTTTTACTGAGTCCATTTGACATGAATGGGATTTTTGCATGCAATCTACTGTTGTGTACCAGTATTTATTTGAGTGCGACTTCAGTGAAGTTACTACAGACTGATAGAGGAAGTGTTTGACCAGAGTTGCCTGCAGGACCAAGATTACAGATATGAAGCTACTACTGTTACTACTATTACTGCTACTACTACCATTTCTATATCGGGCTGTGTGATGTTGGGGCTACACCAAGTAGCCTATGTTTGTTTCCAGAAGCTTTTAGCTTTAGACTTGTATAAATGTATGTGTGTGAATATTAATGCTACTTGGCGATATGATGTCAGACGTTTATGATTAAAGACTTGCAATTCAAAAACTGCAAGGATTTGTTGTATTATTATGGAAGTATGAATGGTCGACATTAACCATGAAGGACACTGACACCTAATGGACAGCGCGACGATTGACATCCTGCAATGTGGAGAAAACCCTGGGTAAAGTATAACTGTGGTTACTTGGTTACTTGTTTAAAATATATATATATTTTCAATGATACTTAGCAGTAAAAGGTTTGAATTGTTTTGTTTTATGTGTGTTTTTTTGAGGCTTTATTGCAGCTAAACTCAGCTAAATATCAATAAATCTGAGTTTAACTGATCATTTTCTAAATAACTGACTGCACCAATCAGGGTTAAGGGGTACTTTGTGTAGAAATTAAAGAGTCAGCATAAGGTTTCACTGTATGCTGACGATTTATTGTTGTACGTGTCAAAGCCTTAAGAATCTCTCCTGGTTATTATGTCCATTAAAAAAAAAATTGGATTTATATCAGGATATAGAACCAATTTCTCTAAAAGTGTTCTTTTTTTGATCAGCCGTTCAGCCCAGCAATCTAATACATTTAGCTCGTATCCATTTACTATATCAACTAAATGTAAGTATTTAGGGATTAACTTTACACAAGAATTTTCTGGTCTTTTTAAACTTTGAAGTTCGTGACAATGTACGAACAAACAAAACAGAATTTGGACAAGTGGGTTAACCTTTCAGTTTCTCTAGCGGGGAGAATTAAAGGAATAGGCCACCGTTTTTCTTTGGTCTATTTGCGTGACTGAGCACACGCACAAAGACCAGACAGGTACGCATCAACTCGTCTAAGCTCAGGTAAGAACGTATCTCAGTATGGAAAAACGGTGGCCTGTTCCTACTACTACACCCAAAGTCAGAAGTTTTGGCATCAAATTAGAAAACATTTTAAATGGCAAGATATTTCAGTATCAAAAAAGGGTCCATTTCCAAATGTGTAATGAACTGTCAGACATTGAATATAAACCTTCTCTCGATCACCTAAAGGAAGCTTAGCAACAGGACATTGGAATCAACATCACTGAGTCTCAATGGACTAAAGCTCAAGACAACGTCCACTCATCTTTAGTCTGTGCTCATCATGGACTGCTCCAATTCAAAGTACTGCACAGGCTACACCTTACTAAAGGACGGCTTTCCAGAATGTTCTATGGGGTGAACACAGGAACAGGCTTCACTAGCTCACACTTTATGGAACTGTCCTAACATAAACACTTACTGGACTAAAGTTTTTAAATTGTTTTTTTTGGAGTACCCCCAGTAATGGCAAAACAGAAAAATGTAATTACATTTATTTCAGTACTAGCTAGAAGGCTGGTATTATTAAATTTGAATGAAATAAACCCTCCAACCTATGATGTAATGAAGTGCTTACAATTGGAAAACATTACATTTGAATTATAGGGAAAGATTTTACTCAATATGGGATCCGTTTCTGGGGTACTTCAACCAGACAAATGTGTGAGGAATGAATGTATGGCCTGGCCTTTTGGTAAAAATCACTATTAGATTTGATAATATTTATATGGGGAATCAAAGAGGTTTATGACATATTTTGAAAAATATGTTATGTTTGTAGTACACACTAGCAAACAAAAGACTTGGCATCTGTTTAACTAAAAACAGCTGCCGAGTCTCTACTGGTAAATCCATCTAACGCACAATAGTGTCCTCATGTTTGAATGTGAACAATAACGCCAGCATTTTACCTTTTAAAATCTCCCATAGTGTATGATAGAAAAAAGTCTGCAGCAAATCCCTTAATGCTTAGCAATATGTCAGAGACATGTTATGGCAGAACCAGACTCTCATACTTCACTTAGAACAGCTATGACGATACATACTGCATATTCATGAGTTTCCAGTTGACGTCCCTTGTTCGCCCCCTCACGGTACATGAATCCTATACATTTCTATTCGACACAATATTAACGTCATCTGTGGCCGGTAATTGTGCCTGTCTGACATTTCCCAGTCTGTGACATAACGGTGAGAGTGCGTGGGAAAAGGATAAAGAAGAATAAGCCCATAGGTTGACTGTGTGTGCGTGAGGGGGCAGAGATGTATCGATGTTACCTTTAGAGCGGAACATACTCGACATGGATTCAGTTGTAATGCTTGTTTTTTCCTTTAAAAGAAAGGTTAAGGCCAGTGAAAGTCTAAAAGGTATTAAAACACAACTCGACCAGCCTTAAAGGGGACATGTGCAAAATCAACTTTTTTGTTGCTGCCTTTATCCATGTTATAACTTTGTTCCATAATCAAAAACATCACTGCTTCATATGCATGCAACTTTTTTTGTATTTGCATTTGCATTTGTCAACCTCGTGTTAGGGCCAGGGTTAGCAAGGTTGGGATTGATCCAGCAATCTCATGGTTGCAAACCCAGTGCTCTACCTATGGAGCTACACTGCCACACTGCCAGGGTTAGCATATCCTCCTCATTAGCTCCCATTAAGTCACTGCGCAGCACTTCGTCGCTTCACATTTTTTCTTTGTTCTCCTCTTTGGCATATTATCAGCGTCTTTTAAAGTCCGGAAGTCTAAATATATGACACATTTTATAAAATGTGCAAAATGGACCACCTGGTCTTGCATGTTGATGTAAGTAATAATACAGGTCCTCATCATATAATTAGAATATCATGAAAAAGTGCATTCACTTCTTTTATTCAGCTTAAACTGTTAAACTAATATACTGTATGATAGACTCATTACATGCAAAGTGAGATATACAGTATGTATAGCCTTTATTTGTTATAATTTTGATTAATGTTAAAATTAGAATATTTTTGAAAATTAACTGTAAGCCATAATCATCAAAATTATAACAAATAAAGGCTCGACATATGTCACTTTGCATGTAATGAGTCTATATCATATATTAGTTTCACATTTTCAGTTGAATTACAGAAATAAATGAACTTTTTCATGATATTCTAAGATGACGGGCGCCTGTATATAGATATATATTTTTTGGGAAAGTCCCTCCTTCCAGGATCTCAGTCTAGCATCCTCCCGCGTCGACCAATGAGACGAGGTTTTCCTGCGAACCGGCCTGTCAGGTCCAATCAGGAGGGAGGGGAGGAGCTTGATCGTTCACTTTGGAAATTCTGTTCCTGCTCTCCTCATTTTTCAAACTAAGAAGGGCTTTCTGGTTAAAGAGGGGAGGAATTTGATTGTTTACTTTCAAATTTCACTCTCATCACTTTGCAAACTTACAGACTATCACTTTAAGTAATAAATGTCATTTGCTGAGGGAAATCCCTGTAAAATACAAATACAAAATACGCAAATAGCTGAATATGAATCGTGGAACGGGGCTTTTATGTGCATATAAACATATCTGTTGCAGTCAGCATTACAAACGTTGTCAATATTCTTTTCAGTTCTAATATCCCACAGTTGTTAATACAGTAACTTTTACAGTGATATTTTTGTACAGCATTAGTCGGAGGGTTTCACAGCAGGACTGCCATTCATCGAACACAACCAGGAGATGACTCCCTCCCACTCATACTAAAAATACCTGACCACCACCTCTTTTTCTCATCTCGCTCGTCATCTACGCACGTTCCCCGATCGTCGCGAGGAATTCACAAGAGGGAGCAGACAAAATAGCTAAGAATCACACTTGGCGCTGCAGCATGTAGGTGGTGGTTTTCTTGTACAGCGGGGCCCGATCTAACGTGAATGATTCCTTTTTGTTGCGTTCCTCATCTTCTCTCGCTACCTGTGGTTCCTCTGTGCTTTTTCTAAAAAAAACCCCGCCTTGTTAGGAAACCTCCTCCGCGCAGAAGCCTTGACGACTCGTACAAGGATCTAAAACAAAAGTGCCAGCAGCAGGAAGGGGGCTGTGAAAACATCAATTAGGATCACAGACAAAACACAACAGTATTCAAGCGTTACAGGCTAAATCTGCATCATGTTTAGCTTAGCTTGAAGTGGTAAGTTAAACAAGAAGTGGAAAATTTGGTGGTTTGTTGTCGGCCTACTTTAAATATTACGAAATGTGCCAAACAGTGTTCGTTCACATCATACAGTTAAGGCTCAAAAAGAGTCAGCCGAAGCAAGAAAGCCTACACACCTCGTATTGAGAGTATTAAACATTTGCAGTGATGCAACATGAAGACCGTGTCCATAGGTAATGAAGAAGTCGGCACAAAATATTATGTTCTTTGAGTAAAAGGCATTTCATCAGAGAAAATGGCATGACTGAAATGTGTACAGCAGCATATATTCCCCACACTGAGTAATACAAATGGCAGTAAGAGCATCTCACAGTGACCAAATTTGACATTAGATATTGCATTATTCCTTCTTGAGCTTCTTAGTTACAAAACCACTGTAGAAAAACTCTGTATTGTGTAAAATGATAGTATCATTCATGACCAGCACCATGCACAGCCACTGGGTGCATACACCTGTCTACACGGTAATACGGGAATATTCAAGTGTTCAATCTTCCATACTCGCACAGCTCTGTTTAACCTCACTGCCTCATGAAAACAAATTAAAGTCTGATCAAACGTGACTGGGACGTGTTGTTTTCGCATAAATCAAGAGTCATCTGTAGGAAAAGACAGTATCTTATTTAGAGTTGTGTCACATATCCTGCCTTCAAGGAGGATACTGCTGATGAGTTTAGAATCAAATTTAAAATCCTGCTCCTCACATTTAAAGCCATAAAGGGTATGGCTCCGCTCTATCTCCAAGACACTATAGTTCCATATCGGCCAACCAGAGCACTCCGCTATCAAAACCCAGGGCTACTAGTGATTCCTCGGGTCTCCAAAATCACTGTAGGAGGAAGAGCCTTTAGCTACCAAGCTCCGGTTTTATGGAATAAACTCAAAACATACATCTTTGAATGAGCTTATGATCAGGTCAGTTAGGTAAAGCTCTAACCCACAGCCTGAAGTAAAGCTGCCTTAGAAGAAACACTACTGTGGGAAGTACGGTACACTGAGCGCTATCCTCTTCTTCTTACTGCAAACTTTGTGTTATTATGATACAATATTTCTTTTATCTGTAGTCTGTTCATTACTATTCACATGGTGTCTCCTGTCCTGTCTAGATCGAACGGAGGAACCCGGCTGAACGGAGGAACCCTGCCTACTGGATTGACAACAAGGACTGGACGGTCTGCGATCTTGGCCCGTCTGCTGAAGGGACTCCATCGGCCCTGGGTCTCTATAGCCTGTCCGTCCATAGGAGTGGATCTCTCCTTCTGTGGTTCTCCCCATGGTTTCTCGTACCGGGTTTTTGAGTTTTTCCTTGCCGTGCTGGAGAGTCTAAGGCCACCCACTGCTGACGCTTATTTGGACATTATGTTTGCCTGGATACTTGATTCACCTGAACTTTACATTGTTTTATTTACTGCTCTGTTTTATTGCCTTAATGTTCAGTGCAGCCCTATGAGGCAACTCCTGTTGTGATATTGTAGCCTGGAAAAATCCAGACTCACCGCTGTAGCAGCGAGTGAGTCTGGTCACCGCTGCGTCAAATCAATTTCCCACAGCGGTAGATACGCAAGCAAACAGGAAGCGGAGTAAACCAATCAGCGAAGGGCGGGCGTCTGCCGTTGATGCGGTGTTTTTAGCGGTTTTGCATTAATATTTGTGCAGGATTATGAATCACAAAACACACCTACTGTCGATGTGTTTTTGGTCATTTACCGTCGATTGGAGACACGCTTTCTCTCTTTCGTGCGTCGTTCGTAGATTGTTATTGAGGGGACTTCCGCGTCCCATGAGTGACGTTGCTCGCTAACAACACGTCACGGTAAATAAACGAATCTAACGCTGACAAGCAGACTCAGCTCCGGTAATCCCTTTGGCTATAGCTGCACGCTCCCTGACATGACACGGACGGCTTGCACATATTTTCTCACGTCAAAACCTCGCAATCAGCAACGTGTCTTGGCGATCACAGTAATCCTACCTCGGTGAGCGTATACCGGCGAGCAGGGGATTTCTTGTTAGCCGCGCTCACTTTTATTGCCTGTTTGAGCTGGACGTGAATAGGAGATGTCAAACAGACTTACACGTGACCAACTTGCGTGTTTATTTTTGTAGTTACAAGGCTGAGAACACAGATTTTTGTTTTGCCCAATTGCTGTGGTGTTTCGTCAAGTCCTACATTCATAACCCCCTGCAGAAAAAGGATAGTTTGTGTGGCCTGGAACGCTCCACAGTGTGGCTTTAAAACCCCTTAACGCCAGGTGTGGCTAATATGTGCCATACCTCTTGTTGCAAGACTGTGGCTAAAATAATGCATGTTTTCCCTTGATGCCTGTTTGCCCACATCCATGCCGTACCTAGGAACCTTTGGCAAGCACAAGTTTCTCGTAGGACCGGTTAGAGAAGGAACCACATCCGGGTCATGGTAGCTACTTAGCGGAAATAGCATTTATGCAAATTGAGGTGGCAACTTCGATGAAATCTTCAAATGTAAGTTGAGTTGTGCTAAAATAAAATTATGTAGCTGCTCATCGTTTCCATCTTTAGATTATTTATTGGAATAAACTTTGTGTGATGGATTTTTGTTGCTGTTATTTGACGATTTATGTACGTCGCGAATTAGCGACGTCAGGCCATAATGGAAAACTGCTATAGCCATCTGGTGGCATGCATACGGCCACAGTGACCATATTTTAGTGGTATTTAGATCTAAAATATGGTGCTAAAACGTTTTTAGAACATGCCATTCTAGTGAATTTCTATAATCTTTGTAACAATAACATACAAGGATATATTTAAAAAAATTACCCCTTATTTTACACAGAACAAAATGAAACCGTTCATGTTGTATGCAAAGCGACCACAATGTGGACCTATTGTGGACTATTCAAGAGTTCCACTGTCTGAAAATAATGTGCAATTATAATATAATTTGCAAATAAGTAATGGTAAATGGAGGTATCTATCTGTACTATGTGCTACAGATAAATGAACAATCTCCACTTAATTTAGCATCAGCTTGAAAGCAAAAACACTGATAATATATGTTTTTCTATAATTGGAAATACATTCAGGCGTTAAGGGGTTAAACACGCCACCGTTTTTCCATACAGAGATATGTTCTTACCTGAGCTTAGACGAGCTGATGTGTACCTGTCTGGTCTTTACGCGTGCGCTCAGTCATGCAAAACGACCAAAGATGTTAGCATTTAGCCTCTCCTCCTCTCCTCCTCTCCTCTATGGGGCCAAACGGGGGTGAACTTAGAAGCGACAAAGCTCTTCCACGTTTTCTCTATTTAAGCGTTTTTGAGCGTTTACACGATCCAAGTATAGTCACACAAAATACTGTAAGGTAACAACACCTTAAGAGCATTTGACATCCGCACAGCAATTTCTTCACTTTATTGCGCGGACGTCGAAATGCTCCTACGGTGTTTTTACTCCTTACAATATAGTACCCCTTTTTATCCGCTTAGAAAATCGACATGTTTAATTTTGTAGCTATTCTTGGATCGTGTGAACGCTCACGTAACCGTTTTTAAATAGGGAAAACGTGAAACAGCTTGGTCACTTCTAATTTCACCCCAGTTTGGCCCCATAGAGGAGAGGAGGAGAGGCCAACTGCTTACAACATCTTTGGTCTTTTTGCGTGACTGAGCGCACGCACAACAACCAGACAGGTACGCATCAACTCGTCTGAGCTCAGGTAAGAACATATCTCAGTATGGAAAAACTGTGGCCTGTTCCTTTAACTTTAACAGGATCATGTCTTTTCTCTTGTATGTGATTGCAGGCTTGTCCGCATTACCCGCTGTGAGACATGCACTTTCGAACGGAGGCAGGCAGTCAGTCTGTTCAAAAAAACGTAACAATATTCCAATGTTACGTCGCTTAAATATATGATTGAAAAGTGGCCAGTTGCTCGCACTTGTTTGGGCACTGTGACGTCATCCTCCTACCTCTGTTGTGCCGTGAGTCATTGCGCATAGGAGGCCGGAAGATATTTGATTCCACATCCTATATATTTGACACGCGTCTTTTCTTCTCAGGGAATTCATGTGATAAAAGTGTCCACAATGTCCCTTTTATATAAACTTGCTGCACCTCCCAACCCTAAACTCTTGTTATTAAAGGCTATTTCTGCCTGTTTCTGTGGCGCAGTGACAAAGAGTTGCCCCTGTGTAAATAATGGCTGACTTATCTGTCTTTGTTCTGGTCTTTCCTCTGTTTGTTTACATGGCGGTCATTCAGTGCTACAGAGCGGGCATAAAGGATTATTCAAATAAAGCACACTGTAAAGGACTGCTGCTGATTATCCGCCATTTCGGAGCACTTTGGCTCAGCTCGGCCGTGTTCCAATCCAGGGAGGTGACTTTCTTCTTGATTGTTTTATTTGTATACTTTCAATGGGGACTGACACATTTAAAGAAGACTCATTTTGTATTAATAGGAGTGTTGTTTCTCTTATTGACATGGAGGTCTATTTAAAAAAATGTTTTTCCATATTTCAGAGCTTACACATATTTCTAAAAATCATGTTTAGGAGCAGAGAATACATACTAGCCTGATGTTGCCTACTCCTGCCTGAAAAGGGCACTTGATGAGCAAGGTAATGGCAAGACTGAGGTTCGAACTGAAATTTGATTGAGTTTTATTGCAAATGCTCATACAAACCATTAATGTTGATCATATCAACATTACTGCAGCATCATATAATTACAATCGTTAGGCTATTGGTTCACACAAACAAAAATGTAAAAAAATAAAAACTTTATTCATGAAATAACACTGCATTTACAGGGCCTGATCTCTTAATAAACAACTCTCAATGAAAATTGAGAGAACCATTTCCTACAAAGTCATCTGGGATTACACCCAGATTAAGAAAGGGTGCCTTAATAAAATTTTGTGTTGATTGCTGTGTTGATGGCAGTGAAAATGTCATCCTAGAACAACTTGATATTTGAGCATGTCCAATGTCAAATGTCAGGATTTCCATGAGTATATTTGCCACTTATTTCAGAAGTCCTGAAAAGTCTGCATAAAAGATACTTTTCAGAGTTTTATGTTAAAGCAAACTTGAAAAAGAGCCAAAGACCTTTGATAATCTTCCCCTGGCCTTTGAAACAGGGTAGTTTGTTTGGTTATATCTTAGAGAGCTGCTGTTTGGTCAAGTGTTACCTGATCAGTTCTGGAGCAGTGACAATAACAAGTTGAAAAGACGTTTAGTTTTATGATAATGATGATGATGGCTTTCACTTGTACTGCACAGTACAGGCCTGTGTCACAAGCTTCTCAAAGCGCTACACTGTAGTCATGATTCATTAACTCCAGATTCGCTCGTTAGCTACTATTGTAGCCACAGCTGCCCTGAGGTAGACTGACAAAAGCAAGGCTGCTAATCAGCGCCTTCAACCATTCTGACCCCCACCACTCACTCACTCACTCACAGCATTCATACAGGCGGTGGGTGAAATGTCTTGCCCAAGGACACAATGGGTTTTAGTGTCTATAAATTGGCTACATTTGTCTTTTTTATGTCGTGTTTGAACTGTAAAGTACATGGTGTGTGTCTGGAAACTGCTCTTGTGTTGGTGTTTTTAGTGCTGGGCATATACTGTGTGTATGCAAGCCACACAAAAATGAAGATCATTCTTTCATTAATCAAACATGATTTCTGCAATTTATGGATTATTCCTCCAAACTGTCCACCACTCTCTCCTCGATGAACGGCCCGGTAATCAGTCAGACAATGCGCCAAAGCCAATCCCTAATTGCACTCCAAACAAAGCCACATGCTCTCCTCTTACAAACAACAACAAGCCGCGTATCAAATTGGTTCTATTGTTAAAACTGTTCGCATTACGCCTCTCAGTGCAGTCACAAAAGCGTGAGAGTATAAGAAAGCAACGTGTGGCCTTTCTTTGTGTCACTCTTCATTAGTGCATGAGAGGGGCCGAGTGAATAGTGTCCATTCTTTACGACGCATTGCGTCTAGGGGCAACACGGACAGGAATTTCACTCCCCCGACCCCCCATCCCACACTTGACATCTTAATATTCCTCAAGAAAAATGGTGACCCCGCCACCACCTCCAAAACTCTTCAGTTTAGTGCTCAGTGTCAGGTACCATTACACAGCGTTGGCTGATGTGGAGAGGGAAACAATGCTGGTAATAGAGGAGAGGTTAAAAGTTAAGGTTAAAAAAATAATTCTGAGCATCAAAGCATTACAAGAGGAAACTCCTTTAATTTAATTATGTGTTCTGAAGTAGGATGTACCTTGCGCCTGGAATCACTTTAAAGAAGTTTAAAGCCACACAGTGGGATACTCCAGGTTGTACAGTAAATAAATAAATGACCAACATTTTGGGTATTACTTTCTTTTACATGCACCACCATTTTCCTTTAAACTGATTAGATGTACCATTGGAAGTGTCCTTGTAAGCGCTGTCACAGCATCCACAAAAGAAAAGAAAAGAAAGCTTTAAACCAGGAAAGTCCAAACTTTTTTCTCTGAGGGCCACAGATTGGTGGTCAGTGGAGTGAGTTTAAAGGCACACTGTGTAACATTTTGGACTATACGGTTGGCATCAGTACAAAACATGCTCCTAATGACCAGCTCAACACAGAAAATGCTATTTCCACAGTGGGTAATCAAAGAATAGATTTGGATGAGGACCTAATCTATTCAAATCTCAAATTCTGCTGACTTTAGTCGACATCTTCTCTATGGAGACGAGCTGGAGACGTACCCACTCACGGTGAAGTTACAGTCATGTCTTAGGAGAGCTGAGCCGCTCACAGCAAAAGCACATGTTTGTTTGTACATATATGAGGTTTTTTCAATGATGAAACTAACTGGTTTAAACTGTTCTCCATACCTATATTTAGACTTGGAACCCTAATGCAGTTTGTACACCCCTGCTTAAATAATAATAATAATAATAATAATAATACATAAGTATAGTTATACATAAGTACTTAAATAGCGCTTTTCAAGGAAACTCAAAGATGCTCTTCTATTGTGGAATTGTCAATCCTGCAGGATATTTACTGAGACTTCTGTCTCAGGCATGAGCCTTTGTTATGGACCCGCTGGATCCTGCCTGGAACTATTTCTCTTTTGTCTGTATGAATGTCTGACAATGCACTTTTAGCACATTGGATCTTTATCCCAATATGGCTTTACACTGCACACATTCTTCCACAATCTTCCCTTTTTTTTAAAACTGAATTGTAACAGCAACATGTTTCGACTTAAGTCTGTGTCAGGGCAGTGTAGCACTGGTGTGAAATCACATCACTGCTCATCATGTGATTCAGATCCTACAACAATTCAAGAAAAAAAAAATTCAAGAAGCTATACATGTAATACACATCAAAGGCATCTATCTATCTACCTTATTACCTATTAACCTCACATAACCCGAGCACATGCAAAATAATCTGCCGGTGCACAGTCTTCATGTTTGTCATATTTCAGTTAAATACAAGGTCACCGAACGGTCAAAACCCACACTAAAATATTTATGAAATACCACATTTGGAGGAAGCTTAGGGCTTTTTTCTCCCAATTTTGCATACTCACTCAGAGGATATGCACAGAGGCAGCAGGAAGTGTCAGCATATCCCCCAAAATGCTGGTTGCGTCAGTGCACACAGACACTTTGGCATCGGCTGAACCTCGACAGGGAACTGTTGCCATGTTTACCTCTGCACTTTCCCATAGAGACTTTGAAACTGCATAAACTTAGCTATAGGAGAGTTAGTCCCAAAATTAACAAACAACCACACTCCTGGAAGATGTCTTTTGACGGAGGACATTAGCACTTTGTATTCCAAATAATATATCAATGCACTCGTGGTTGTATATCCTGGACAGGGTCATACATTTTGTTTACTTTTCATTTTTTCTTATTTATTTACCTTTTATTTTATTTCTCTTCTATTTTCATTTCTATTTGTTCTGTTTTGATCTTTTCTTCAATGAATTGTTTTCAGTGTATCTGTTTGTGTATGTTATCATTTAATGATTCAACTGATATGATGCCTCATCATTGCCATACTTTTACATATAAGGATAAAAGGTCCTAGAAGCCGTTACAAGACAAATTTGTTGGAAGCGGCTCACAAAGCTGACAGCGTTTCTGTGTTTTCTATGTTTGTAATAGTCACAAAAGATTTTATTTATATTAAGGACATTTTAATGCAATATAAAACCCAATTGATACAGTTATATGGAGACTTTCAAATGGGAGTAAATAGAGACCCTTAAGCAAGCTCAAAGATAGCAATTGTATAGCAATGTATAGACCTGTGTTCAATATATCGTATCGGCAAAATATTGCAATGGAGTACATATCGTATCGAGGCACCTGTATCGTGATACGCAAATATGTTTGTCCAGAACGTATCACAACATGCGCTCTAACTACTGCAATAAAAGACATACAGTACCTTGCACGCTGAGCTTATTCAGCATAATAAAAACCTCCATTTTGTGCACCTATAAGAAAAATTCGGAATACATTTTTTATGGACACTTTATCGAGATACACTTGAATTTCGATATGTATTGTATCGTGAACCCTGTATTAGGATACAAATTGTATCATGAAGTTGATGGCAATACACAGCCCTACATCCATCCATCCATTTTCTTCCACTTTTCCGCTGCCGGGTCGTGGGGGCAGCTGTTGGAGCTCCCCAAATCACATTGCACCAGCCCCTATGGCTCCTCCTGCAGGTGGTGGGTCCAAAGAAGGGGCTTCTGAACCGCTCTTTGTCTGACCCGTCACCTAGGACCTGTTTGCCATCGGAGACCCTACCAGAGGCACGAAGCCCCCGACAACAGAGCTCCCAGGATCATTCGGGCGCTCAAACCCCTCCACCACATTAAGGTGGCGGTTCCAGGAGGGGAAAATCGGTCAGGTTAAGGTTAGAGTCTGGCCGTAGGATCAGAGGCGTCAGTGAGTAATTCATTATTTGAGTCATGAGTCCCGGTCAATGGCCCGCAGGGAGCACTGTTTCGTGACTGCCATGCAGGGGGCCGCCATTGCTGCAGTACTTCCATCTAATGGCATTAGAAAAAGCTAGTTATTCATTAGAAAACATTCCTCTTTACACACGTTTTAAACAACTGTAAAGCCTGGTTTCCGATAATGTTAAACTTTCGGGGTCAGCCCTATGTTCCCCGGTACCTATGTTCCCCCACTTAAGATTAGGCACCAGCCCACTATCCTTAAGGTTAGTAGTTAGGGCAGGGTCAGGGTTAAGCTGATTGATATATGTATGACATTTCACTCTCATGACTTGTGATTGGTTGAAGTACCAACTGGAAAAAAACGGGGGGAAAAAAATCGCACCCAGGGAACATAGGACCTGGGGAACATACTAGGTATGCACCCTAAACTTTCTACTGCTATATATTGCTCCTGTGATAACGCTAGGTTAGGCATAAGAACACTGGTGGGTTTTCGCTAGGTACTTTTTAGAATTCTTGTATATTAATGAGGGCCTGACTTTGATTGACAGGCCGTTAGCATCAGAGCTAAAGGTATATTGTAACCAAAATACACGCCCTGCGAGGGCCGAGTCTACAGTGAAGATCCCGCCCTTTTTAGGAACATGCTTGATCGGAGCAGGGTAGGAGGAGTCTATAAATCCATCATGGACTCCTGCTCGAACGTTTGGCATTGACATAAACGGAAAGGAGTGAGGAAAAGGAGTCTATTATGCCTATGGTCCCGGTACAAGTCCCCCATCCAAAATAGGGTATAACAGTAGTACCAGGGGCAGAAGTACGAGCCCGAGGGCCTCTGTTTGGCTTTCCACTCACGCAAGCTTTGTTTTCATTGTGATCTCCAGGAACCTTGAAGAAATAACTCATTATACACAAAGCGAGCTATGTTTTATTATGACATACGATGCCCCAGTTATTAATGTATATCGGCATCTTTAATCCATCCTGTGTCTAACCCAATTACAGCACTTGAGCTAAATCCCAGAGGAGTGCTTTTCTACCAGCGAACAATAAGAACCTCCCACGCAAATATCCGCCCTGTGACAGAACTGGGTGGGTGTTCTGAGACCCATGGACTTACACGGCAACGGAGTGGTGTGTGACTGTCAGCGAAGCATTTTCTCTTTGTCTCGGTTTGAATGTTATGCAATCCCACTGACATTTGAAGCAATAGCTTTGGAGCGCAAATGCAAATGTACGCGATGAGTAAATGGGTAACAAGAAGCACCAGAAAGTGAACTAAAGTGCAAAAGCAGACAGTGGTATACTATGTTGTTGGAGGAGAGTGGCTGGGTGACTGTGCAAAGACAACAGTGTGGGTGAAACATATGAATTGGCGCATCCTTCCGCCTGTCGGTGGTTACGGCTGTGTGGGCTTAATTAGCTGCATAACTCCTCTTATCTAATTAAAATTGCATGCATGGTTAGTTATGCAAAGAAGAAAGAAGGTACAATATGAAAACATACACTTAGCCGTCAGCTTTCTTCTTGATAGGATCGATCTCGCCATAAATTTATGATCTAAGTGACATGACTGCTGCATCAAGGCCTGATAGTGGGGGTGAGCGATATGGCAAAAATATCCATCACAATTCAGATATTATCAGTATTCATGTGCACTCAGCTTAGTTTAAGAGGTTACCAAACCTGACAGCTGCTTCTGAAGGTTCATGCTTCTCTGTGACTTGGAGCATGATGACACTGACCATTAGGGGGATTGTATGGGGAAAAGTGTCTGTACTTAAGCATAGCATTGCATAACAAAACTAAACTAAACAAAACACACAATCACAGAGAACGTATCATGATTCAGTTTTATTTGTCACATTGCTCACCTCTAATGTAAAGATGGATGTTAGACCTTTATTAATTGGATAGTCCCACTGCAAGTAAGAATCTCTTTTTCAGGGGAGTCCTAACCCCAGAAGGCAACAAACCTATTGTACAAAACTTACTCAGGCACAGTGGGAAAATGCAAACTCCACACACACTATCCGGCCCAAGATTGGACCCCGGATTTCTTGTTGTCACGAGTGCTAGCACTCCACCACTGTGTTGCCCTTTTTTATTCTATTTTGTTCATTTCAGAACTCTAATGCAAAATAATTTCATTTGTCATTGTACATCCATCCATCCATCCATTTCTTCTACTTGTCCGTTGCCGGGTCGTGGGGGCAGCTGTTGGAGCTGCACCAGCCCCTATGGCTCCTCCTGCAGGTGGTGGGTCCACAGAAGGACGGCCTCATGTTTCTAACCGGGCCTGTTGGTCTCTCATAAGGAGCTTCTGAACCGCTCTTTGTCTGACCCGTCACCTAGGACCTGTTTGCCATGGGAGACCCTACCAGGGGCACGAACCCCCGACAACAGAGCTCCCAGGATCATTCGGGTGTTCAAACCCCTCTACCACGTTAAGGTGGTGGTTCCAGGAGGGGCATTGTACAACCGTACAATGTAATAGTGTTCAGGTGTTAGTCCTGAGCCACTGCGACTGAGCTGCGGTGGGCCAACATGACCAGCAGGTTTTTGAAGGTAGATGAAACTGTAGCACCTGGAGGAAACCTGGCTGACTGCCTTCAGTGCTCCTCTGATCCTCTGAAACAGTGCACCACCTCCTGGGTTTGGCCCTGTTTCAGAGCATGGTGCCCTGCACTGGTCAGCTCATCCTCCTCCTCCTTCCTTCCTTTTTTTTATCAGGCTTTTAATATTGATTGAAAAATTAGATAATAGTAAATACATAACACGTTATATTTAAAAAGGAAAATAAATAGATAAATACATTCAATCAAACACGAGTGAGAAGCTAGTTTATACTTTCATCTGCCTCACACACCAGTTGCAGCACAGCAGGACGAAAACCCGCTAAAAAACCTTGTCAAACACCGTTACCAGGGTAACGCGCTTTCTCTCTTCCATCCGTTCACCCGGTTATCGCGACATTCGCGCCCCCCCCGTTTGCCCTCTCCCGCTGATGTGTGCTCTCGCGAGAGTACGGCCTGGAGGGGGGCGCGGCGTCCTCTTCGTCATTTCGAGGCGGAGCGAATCGCTGCAACTTTGGCTGAACTTCTGATTTGAACAAACCGACAGGCGGTCAGGCAGGCAGCGGCGTACAGTCATACAGTCTATGGGCGCAGCGTGCGGGACAAAAACACACACACTTTGGCTTTAACGCTGACAACTTACCGTTTGGCGTCTGCGACCGAGCGAGGGAGAGCGGCTGTAGCGCCCGGGAGAGAGAGCAGAGACGAGGTGGGAATTGAACGCGGTAAGTCTTTGCATTGCACGGATGGTAAGTCCGCTGTTTGCCAACTTACTCGCTGCGCATCCTCCTCCCCCTGTTTGGACTTTTTGTGTGTGACTGTGTTGAAAAGTTGGCTCCACGACAGGTCACTCGTTGCACCGCAAACGGCGAATATCAGTGCCATTGTGCGTGCTTTATCGAGGCTAAAATACAATAAACACCGTGCTATCTGCGTTTACTTTGCACTGGGCATAACTAGCGTGCACGCCGCCCATTTCTGATTAAAAAAAACGCTCATAAAGACACAGGAAATAATTGCAAAACGAGCATCAGATAAATTTAAATGGTTGTTTGCTTTCGTCCCTGCGTGGCGGCAGTGTGTAATTGGGATGACTGGCTGCTGCTGCTGCTGCTGCGGTTTCCTGTCTTATCTCGATGCGCAAGGCTAATTTCCCTGCCAGAAAAACTGCATTAGTTTGGTTAAATACATGCTCTGCTTCATTGGCAGTCTTTGCTTAGGAGGGATACGCTCGGATTTGGAAACTTTGCCGTGCAGTGCAAGGTGTATGGATGCATGGTGTGCGTTGATCTTTAGTTGTAACTCATGAATTACGTAGTTTTTTAATTAACTCCAGTTCATTCAAGCAAATTCGCATTCTGTCAGTCACAACACTTGAGAGGACTAGTACCCCCTGGTTGTCAAAACCACTTATCCCCAATCAAAATGGCCGTCTATGAAGTCTTAATATATGATGTAACGCTGCTGCACTTAGATGACGGGATGCAAAAGACCCCCCCAGCTGTGGCGGTTTCTCCCACACTTTCGTAAGTCAGCCCATCTGCATATGAGAAGGGTCACTTAACTTGGACTGACCGGTTGAATGGGATCTGCCTCGGGACCCCCTGCCTGTGACCCCATTGCCCACTCTTGTTGCTGCTGTCTCCTCCTGTCCTAAGCCTAAGGCATGCCTTTCCACATGTTTCCAACCCCCCAGTGGAGCTGCAGCGCTTAGACGAGGGATTCTCAAACGGTTTCGGGACAGGAGACCTCTCACCGAACGGACATTGTTATGCATGAATAGGTTGTGGAAAAGAATGATGAATGAATGGCTGACCAATATGAGCGTAACCATTGATAGATTTGATTAATCTGTTAAAAGGATTTGATTCGATTAGACTGTTTAGGATGAAACTGGGTGAAGAGTAGGGAGAGACATCCTTAACCATGAGACCAGTAGTTCCCGAACTTTTTGTGCCGTAACCCCTAAAATCATCAGACCAACAACTTGAAGACTGTAAAATGTATCTAATAAATTCAGTTGCAAAAGATTAAAAATCTGGTTTATTAAAGTTTGTTTTAATAGTATACTTTAATTTGACAAAATGTTCTGTTTTCAATCAAAAATAACATCAAATTCAAAGTGAAAATGTAAAAATGATTGCCCTGAAATCATCTCGCGACCCCACCTCTGTGCTCTGCGACCCCCATTTTGGGAACCCTGCACTGGACTATCGACTGCACAGGTTAGTATAGAATGTGACGTATAGTGTGACCTGTTCAATCACAACAACAATGTTCATCTTTTTATTTGCTGTTCCCAAGCACTACTGTTTTACAGCATGTTTTTTCTCTCTCCTCAAAGAGAACATCTTGATCTTCCGAGATTGCTTTTGGGTGGCGTTTAAACACAAACATTACCCACAAAGGATACTTTTTTGCTTGCAAAAGATATTGCACGACCTAGATAACGATAATATGATATCTAATAATATGCCTTTGAATGCCAACGAGGACTTTGCATCAGAGAGAGCTGTGTCGCATTTTCTAATGTTAAGCCAGGCTATTCAGACTGTGTGTAGGTGGGAGTGCACATGTGCCGCTATGAACGGAGCGCTGGAGGAAGGGAGAAGAGAGAGCAAGAAATGTCAAGGTTATCATCAAAAGTGTTTATTTAAGCTGAGTTTTTCCGGATGTCTTCACACAAATTAAAGAGGGAAAAAGGATGGGAACATTTCTTTTGAAAGGCTGGTAAATCCTCCAGAGGTGAGTTGCCCTCGGAGGCAAGTTCAACAAACCCAGGATTAGTTACTTCAGCCTGGGTTGACTAAACTGAAATGACTTGTCTTTCTGGGTGGATTTGAGGCAGTCCTCAAAAATGTAGTTTGGAGAAACCTCTAAATTCTATTTTACTTGCTAATCGACTTGTTGCTAATCGACTTTGTTTTGAAAGGGGCAAATATTTGAAAGAAAACTAAAATGTCATGTGCAAATCTAAAAAGAATGACCTGCATTTCAGAACATGTTGGTGTTGTTGTGTTGCACTACAGGGTTTGCGGGTTTGGAGCCCAGATTCAAAGCGCTATAGAAAGTGCGTAGGCTGCAGCTTAAATAAATCTACACCATAAAACCACCAGTGCCAGTTATAAAGCAAGCATCTCTGTGGCCGACAAGGCTAAATAGTGGTCCTGCCGTTACTAAAATACCAGTCACCGGTTTGTGACTGGTACTGCTATGTTTTAAAGTGACTGATTATTTCAGATCTTATGATGTTTCTTAGTGTCACCTGTTAGCCAAGTGGATGGTTTATTCTGCTAAACGTGCTTTAGGTACTAGTAACAGGAAATGGATAAGGCGCTCATGATTAAATTTTGTTTTTGGTTTGTTAGCTAGTCTGTTAGCATGAGCATACCTCAACTGATAAATGCATATTCTCAAAAAGAGTTTGTTTCGCCATCTTGTAGTTTGGGGAAAATCTTTTTAAGACACTCTATTCTGCTTTTTGAACTACTTTAGGCACCTTTGCCTAGATATATCTTGTAGTAGCCTATATTAGAAATAAATTACAAACCAAACTAAAAGGTAACCATTGAATTATTGTATAGTAGGATATGTATTGTTGACTTTGGGGGAACACTGCATTGTGAGAGAACCAGATTGTTTTGGCTTTATGGAATATTCATCCCTCACTCAGAAGAGTCCACATTGAATCCATGTCTGAGCAGTTGGCTCTGTCCTATAGTTTTACAGAGTGAAGATGAAGCAGTCCCTGCGAGGTTTGCATCTGCTGATTACTTTTATATCCCATGCCTTCTTTCAGGTGTTGACATTTCATTACTCCTAATTACATTGGGATCTACCTCAGTCGGTGTAATATCCCTCACATCTCTAACCCGCTTTGCATATGATTATAATCTCCCAGCGTTATTGGCCACAGTGAGTCATGCCGTTACCATGGGGATAGTTAATGGTGAACTAGCTTTGACAAAGTTAACCTTGGCATTCCCTGGATAACCTTTTGCGCTCATTCACTAAAAAAGAAACGCGTAATAATTTGGCACAAACCATTGTTCCTTATTCCACCTGTCCACATTTGTATCAAGTTGTTTTCAAGTTGTCGTCTGCACTGGGTTGTTAATGAATGGCAGAGCTTTCTCCTCTTGATGGCACAAACTTTGATATAACTAACCGCACTTGCCTCGTGAATAAAGTAAAGTGTGGAAAGTGTTTTCATTTACCTGTAAAACAACTAGATGGTGTCACGGTTCTGTTGTTCTCTCTTTAAAGCCACTCGTGTGAGTCCTTGGACGAGCTGCTTCGTTGGCACTGTGCAACAGAGCCAAATCTGGCAAATGCTAAGTCGGTAAAAAGAGGACAATACTATCTCCGTAAAAGCCAGATTGCACACGTGGTGGTTTGTAGTAAGCATTTTCCACAAGGTGTTCATTCTGTTCATTTTCTTTAACGGATTAGCTGCTCATTTTGTCGAAACGGTTATCGATTTTATGGCAAGAAAAAGTTGATTATTCAGCCTTTTCTGAGCTGGTGTTATGCTAATATCTTGTATCATTATCAGTCAGTAAGTCATGGTCACTGCAACAGACTTGTGCCTTCCTCATGGTCCTTGTTCAATCTGAATATATTTTCAACCTGAAAGGATTACTTGCGTACAATCAAAACGGCGGCTGTATCTCTCCCTCGGCTTGCCTTTGTCCCGCGTCGCAGCCCGGCCCGTCCTTCTGTCGGCGCTTCCATCTCCACACCTCCCACGGCTCTTCCTCTCCTCTCATCTCTGACGAAGCGGCCTCTCTCCTCTCGTCCCGCTTTTCCTCCGCACAGCCAAATCTCACGCCAGGACTCCTACTGTCTCGCTGTCACCCGCCGTCTCGTCATTCCCGGGCCTTCAGCGCGTCACTGCTGCAGCTCCCAAAACTTTTCCTTTTTTTTTTCCAGTTTCTCTGCAGTTGTCAAATTGTACCCACATCTGTACTTTGTTTCTTTTTGGTGCAGTAGGTGTTAGTCGTTTCACGCATTGTAGTAGGTCACGGGATAAGGCTGTCCCTACCTCGAGAATTCTGCCAATATTTTCACAACTAAACTCCAGATTATTCAGAATCTGGTCCCCGTACCACCTGGCTGGGAAACACTGACTTCGGGTAGCATCAGCTGTGATCTCCATCTGAACCTTGCCAGTGGCCCCTGACTCCAAAAGTGACCCCGGTGTGATGCTGGATGGTATGATGTGGCCTTATTCAACACCGTTTTTATTACATTGATCCCCTATTTCATGCACAGGTTGAGCATCAGCTTGAAGAGGCATGTTGAATGGCTAAGTGCACACATTAGCTGGCTGCAGGCCGGTTACCAGTGAGACGACAATGCAGCCTCATTAGCACCACCTTATACTGGCAGTAATTCATTTACACAGTAAGACCTCATGGTGCATGAAGTGTAGACCTCACAGTTATTAAAGAGAAACACCGACTTCTACTACTTCAGGTACAATTTCATATTTTTGTATTTCATTGTTTGAGCTGAATTTAGGGTTGGGACGATGGACGATATTATCGACGATGGACGATATTATGAGCAGCTTCAATAACGTAGGCTATGACGCAAACTTCTAAATATTGTCCCAATCACCCACTGTTTCTTAAACATTACGTTAAAATTGAGCAAATAATAAGCTCCGATTTACATTTGTATTAGTGTGATAAGAGCCTTGTTATTGAGGAGCAGATGACGCTCTTTCTGACCAGAGAACAGCAAACAGAATTGCCCTTTGGGATAAATAAAGTTGTTTTGATTTGATTTGATTTGAATAAGTCGTTCCTCTGAGACTTTTACGCACAAGTTTTAACACATTTCTCTTGCAAAATTCGTGTTCCATGACTCTGTTCAGATCATGTTTAGTTTAGATACATTTATCCTGCAATCTCACATTTTTCTTAAGATAAATAAGATGCAGCCTATATATAGGCTATGTAAATGTCTTTAAAACATGCTTATGAGAGTTGGACGATATCATCGTCCATCACGATGGTTCACTGTAATCATCGTCAACTGCCAATCAAGGGGACATCGCCCAACCCTAACTGAATTAGTTTGTGTTTTTCTTTTTATGGTCCGGTCAAAATCCCTCTCAGTGCGGCATATGGAAATGGTGATTTCCCAAATTTTAGTGGCAGTTGTGCAGCAGTGTATCAAAACATCATAAACAATAGAACTACTAATCCAAGCAGAAATAAACAGACAGAGGACGTACTGTACAGATGGGGAGGAACAACAGGCTCATTGTGATCGTGTCTGTGTAATCAGATGTATTTGAGCCATTTGTAAAACCTCCCACTTCTCCAGCTATTATAGCTATGGTTTCATTGTCTGTTATCTGTGCACTTTGGATTTAAATTTGCTTCAAACTTGGCCTGATGTTTTTTATGCAATAGTGGGTGTGTGAAGTTTGAAGTTGGTATCTTTTGTTGTTTGTGAAATAATAAGGTAAAATGATTATTTTCCAAAATGCTAAAGTTTGACCAGCTCTAACCGGCCAACTCTTTCCTCGGAATGAATGAGGGCTTGTTCAACACATTGTACTTCATTACTAACTAGATCTTGCATTATAAGCCATTAAACTTTGAAGATGCTTAAATTGTCACTTTTTAAGCACAATAATTTCACAATCTACCAGGGACACTAACTTTCCACACTTTCCACATGCCAAGTTTGAAGCAAATCTATTTCACTGTGAATCCGAAAGTGACAATGAATGAACCCACGAAACGAGTGCCCACACATGCCTCTGCTTTCTTTTTTTCCACGGTGTAAATCAGCCGATTGGTGTTAATTTATCAGCGGTGGTAATTTATTTTGTCACTGAAGGTTCATTCTTCTGGATTTCCCTGCTAGAATGCCGTGTCTGCCCCCTGCCCAGTGTCTGTGGTGCGGTTTGATTGACCATAGAGAAACCACCTCAACTCAGTCAACCCGGTCCAGTCAATATTTGAAATCACTACTACAATGGAAAATTCCGGGATGATTGAGAGCCTGCTGCTAAATTTAGTAAACTTGCCCTGAAGCATATTAAGGTTGATGCACTGTAGAAAATGTTTCTCTACCTCCATAATGAGTATCATATTCCCTGTGTTTTCTCCTTGCAAAGTTGACGTGTTCGGACCATTTTTCAGGATTTCCTCCCTCCGCCATGACACTGCTGTAAATCTTATCCCCAAACATGTACTATGAGAGCGTTGCTGAAATTCCCACCAACTGCCCCACTATCTGTTTTCAAGTAGGCCGCACTCTTCCCATTCTTGTCCCCCCCGATGAGTAAAGGATACCGCTGCAGAAGGCCGCCATGACAGATTCAAGGTTTGTTTTGATCTGGTATGAGCTGGATTTAGGAAACTAATCACTGTGCTATTTGACTTTGTTGGCAGGGTCAGTTTCATTGAACCTTTAAGGGTAAATACTTGGATTAAAGTTCAAACTTTTCTTATATCACTGATTTTATGTCTACTGTTGTTAAATCAAACTAATTAAACAAAATAGTCTTATGACGACTACATTTATTATTAAGGATTATTAACTGCTGCTACATCAAATAAGATTTTACCAAAGCAATGCAAAGTTATCTATAGGATATTGTTAGTCTTTGGCATTTGATAATTGGAAACATTAGAAATAAAGTACTTCCTTAATGAGCTCTACTAAAACTGCTTTCTACCAAAACGAGTCATTCAAGTTCCTAAAAGTACTCCTACGATCATTTGTACTAATACAATTCATGAGATTATAGCAACTATCCTAAATTATCTTTTGGCAAACTCCTAAACAGGTCGATGTTTTGTTTTAATTCAATCCTACTTTGTAAACATGTATTGTCAAACAAAGTGTTAAGCTGCTCATAATGCTTAGGTGATTTCCAGGCCATTACCCAACACGCCACACTCACTCCACATTGCTCATCATTGACCGACAAAAGCTAATCTTCAACTCGCCAGAAACGCGCCACAGGATTTCATGAGAGCCAACTTCATTTTGCAATTGTTTAATGGAAATCCAACTTAAATAGCCTTACGTAAGTGAAGCAGTCTATTTGGAAATTAATATTATAATTACAGATAAACATATTCCTTAAATGAAAGGTGTCCCTCCTTAGTAAGTTATACTGTTGAAAATATGAAATTACCCTCCACACTCCACAATGCTGTTAGTTTGTGTCAGTGTCATTCCTACTGCTGCCTTCAGAGGGAGCTCCAGTTGAAATCCTGACCATCCCGTGTCACTCTCTTATCCTTACATAGACATTTCAAATTAGGTATAGGACGACATTGAAGTTTTGCCTCTACCTCCAAAGCTACAGGATGGAGAGGCCTGTAATTACACTCTCAAAGAGGCTAGTCTTGTATGAAATGCTGATGGAGGTAAAAGTAAGTGCTTTATTGTCATTGTACAACGAAATAGTGTTCAGGTGTTAGTCCTGAGCTGCTGTGGCTGAGCCGCATGACCTTGGAGGTCGGGGAAACTGTAGCATTCGGAAGAAACCTGGCTGGATGCCTTCAGTTTCCTCTGATCCTCTGAAATGGTGCCGCGCCTCCTGGGTTTGTCCCTGTTTCAGAGCGTGGTGTCCTGCACTGGTCAGCTCCACCTCCTCCCTCCGCTCCCTCCGCTTCACAACAGTCTTTCACCATCTCTCGTTTGTCCCTTTTTGTTTCCTGTAGCTCCTCTTGTGACCCCTCGACTGTGCTGCAGCTGTGGGGGCTCTTGGTGCCTCTTCAGTGTCTCAGAAGAAGACATTTGTAAGTCTCAAATGGGTTTAGCTGATAAGCTAGCATTTTGTTTACCTTTTAAAAAGCTGCTTTCTTCAGGACCATTTTAGACTCTCAAAGTAAACAAATCCACCAAACCTCCACAAAACACGGCAAAGACGTACAAAAGTATTCAGAAAAACAATGTGGAACACAGAAACCACAAATGCAGTTCGCAGAAAAAGGCAAAAAACTCTGCTGCACAAGGAGAGAGCGAGCTCGCATCCTGTTGTCACGTCGCCATGACAACAAACAAAGTTAAGCTCTGCGTTTTTAGAGTGTATCTATTCGATCATTTAGTCTGTGGAGTAGAAGCAGAACTTTGGAAGAATAATGCTGCCGTAGCTGGACTGATGGTGCGGCAGTTGCGCGCTTTGTTTAATAGCCATGTGCTCTAGGGCCATGTTTTTGGTGATAAGTGATTGTCCTTATTATGAATTAGCGTTGCAGGATTTATTGATATCGAATTGCAGTCGAGGTTTTGATTACTACAGTTTTTTCTTCTTCTGTCTCTGGCATTGATAGATGTCACCAATCAAAATTGTGGAGCCTTGCGATCTCAGGTTCAGCCGCGACAGATAAAAGGTCTGTTTTCATAAAGAAGATTCTGAAATGTTTAGATAGATGCTATGTGATTCCATCCCAGACTTATTTATTCACGTGGCTGTCCCCCAGAGGTACTCTGAATACTGGAAAGGTGGAAGCCGATCTCCTCCAGAAGAGGGCGTTGTCCACATAAAACCAAATATTTATTGTTCTAATGTGGGGTCATTTGAGCGTTTGACATTCATGACATGACTCATCATTTTAGCAGTTTATGCATTTAAATGTATCAAATGGAAATCGCAAATCAAATCGCAATTTTTGTCAGGAAAAAAGTCGCAATTAGAATTTTTTTTGTCAATATCGTGCAGGCCTTTTATGAATAAATTATACGATAAATGAATCGGGCCGTCCTTTCCTTTTGCGATGACGAGCAATAATCGTATTCCAAATGATCAGATGTGAAATATCAATTCTGAGGTACCCAGAAGAATGTTTTTTAAACCTGATTTATTCATGTTATGTCTTTTTTCATCTTTCTAGCTGGAGGAATAGCTTATTGAGTTGATGATGAAAACATGCAAACTCCTCATAGAAACCTTCTTCCTGAGTAGGGCTGAACCATTTTGCCAAAAATCAATGTGATTTTTTTTTTTTTTCAATCAATATTGCGATTTCGATTTTTATTTTGATTCCCCCGCCAGATATATATTTTATTTATTAATTATATAATATAGGGCTGAACGATTAATTGCATTTGCAATTTTATTGCGATATTACACAACGCGATTTCGTAATCGCAGGGCGATTGGAATGGAGCTGCAAGATATGGCAGCAAAGTCCGCTCCGCCGCGTGCTTTTGTTTACGTCTCAGTCTAGTTAAGGGGCGCGGTAGATTGTGGATGTACAGTGAAAATATCGCTGCTACTACACGCTCTGATGATCACAGAAACTCCCTCACCTCTGGATTCACACGTCTCTGCCTCCACAGAGATATAGGTGAGCCTGTGCTGCTTGTAAAGAGTCGTTTGTGGCTCAGTTTAGGAGTCTTATGTGTGGGAATGTTGTGGATAAAGAACTTATCTCAAAAGCATAATGATGGTTCATGACCATAAAGTATCCGCGGAGGCGATGTGCCTTTATTTACCTTTGCATCTACTGCATATGCGCTCCATAAGTAGTACAGACGCTAGATATAAACACTAAACTGCTGTATGAAAAGTGTTGGAAACTACGATTCGAGGCAGGAGTCCGTACCATGTCTTATTTTGCTGAGTAAATGTGCTGTTTAAGCTGAAATGTCACTAAATGGCTGCGAGTCGAAGAGACGTGTCTGTGTTTGGCACCTCATGTCGCCGTCTCCTGATTTGATTGGCCAAAATAATAAATAATCATTTATTTTGTATTAATTGGGAGTTTGATTTCCTAAAACTTTTCCAACTAGTTAAAGCAGACGTTTGTTCTTACTTTTCCTGCACTTTAGTGTGGGTGATGTTACTGACTGGATCAGTGAGTTTTATCTTTAAAAAAAAAAAAAATCTATATATATAATTTCTTTTATTTATAGACTGTACTGTTAAATTCAGACCGTTTTTACGAAGTGCAGTCCACATGTTCACAAATTTTGAATAGGTCAAGCAACAATTTTGTTTTATTGTTGCAATTTTCACTTCAAATTAATCTAATATTGTTTATTATGAAACAGACTGATTTATTGCTCGTGTTAGGTGAAAAATACATAAGAGGACCTTGCAACAGTAATCGCTTATTTAATCGCAATATTGAAGAAAAAAAATCTCAATTAGATTATCGTTCAGCAATAATAATGATGATGATGATAATAAATATAATGGCCATTTTTATCCTACAGTTCAATAACAAAACTATGTCTGTCTTTTCTGTTAAAAGAGAATGAAGTGTTAAATGAGATTTCTGTAGAAAAACGGTGAGCAGAATGTAAGAGACAATGACCCTCTTGCCCTACAACAGCTGAAGTGTGATAAAGTAATCATGCACAATACATTTACTACTTTGATCGTCGTTAAATGAACATCTGGAGGGAGCAGTGTTTCTCAAAGCCATAAAGGACACGGCCATAAAAGATGGTGAAAAATATTGTGTGGAAAGCCTTTTTGAAGGAAGCGCTCTCAAGGACATTCCGATATCACCTCCTCTCCACTGTTTTAGGAGAGCATTTGTATTCCTGTAACGTCCTGCTATTGAATTTTGTTCCTACACCAGCTGCTTTTTAGGAACAGCGGGGAATGGAACAGTTTCTTAAAAATGAGGGAGTTTTCTACGTTTTCTTTCTGTCTCACCAAAACAAGTCAAGGACAACAGAAAAACGAAGGCTTGAAATGTCTTAAAACGGATCCTTTTTGATTTGAAATGCTGAGCTAAATTTTTTCACAGCCGTTGTCAAGCAAATGTGACGGTTCACTGTGAAATACAAAGTTTAGTGGAATAAAAATGACAGCTCTTTGTGAACTTTAAATGAGCACAAAAGTGTGCAAAAGACAAAGCGTTTAAGCCGACTACAAATTGCAATAAAACTTGGCTTATAAAGAGTTTTCGTCCTAGAGTTTATTACTTTCTGAAAGCATCTTTTGTTAACTGATAAACTAATTCAGTGTTGCACATTGGATAAGATTTGAATAAAAGTCTTTGCATTGAGTTTTTTTCTTTAAAAAAAAGCGCAATCACACCCCGAACAAGGTTAAAAATGGAGCTAAATCATAGCCATAGTCATAAGTCATGAATAAAACAGAATTTTGGAATATTTTCAAGTTGCCTCGCGTGTTTGCCAATGTGTAAATCTCAGTCAGATATGGACTGAGATTGGATTGTGATATGGATAATGTAGCCTGACTTTTACGATTTTTTCGAGTTGTATTCTGCTGCTCTACGAAGTGTCTCTTGTCGGATTGAATAGATGTCGAGAAATATATCTTCATAAAACAGAAAACATTGGATTTCTCTTTTCCACTGTTGGCCCTTAGCGTGAAGCGTGATGTATGATTCGGAAAATGTCATCGTCGGCACCAGCGCCAAGGTCCTTGAAACCCAAATACTGTTGTTCTACTGTCTCCACCTCCAAAGGTCATGTGTGTAATGTGATTTTTCTTTTTCCTGTGCAGGGGAGCAGCCGCTGCCAAAGGAAAACTAGGAAACCGGATTAAAGAAAGACACTTCCTGGTCATTGTTGGACGCCGCTGGAGAAAAGCTCTGATCCCTGGGAGGCGTCGAACACCTGAAACTGCAATCTATCTTCAGTAAGTCACTCACTGACTCTTGTGTGTCCGCTGCAAAGAACAGTACCTGCAATAGTGAAAAGATCTTGGATCCAGAGTTGAAGCCTAATATTTTGTATTCATAGTGCACATCCAGTGGCATTAATATTTGAGAGAGCGAACAGAAATGTCACCCACTGACATAATGAATCGCTAAAATAATATAAGACAGTTTGATGACTGTCTTTTAGACATTGGACTGAATTGTACGGGAATCAATCAGTGAAGTATATTAAAAGTAACCTGAACCAAATTATGGCATTAAATACATTTAAAAATGATGACATTGGTGAACTTTATAAACTCCAGAAGTTTGAAAATACTAGGGCTGTCCCCGACCAAAGATTTTCATGGTCGACCAAAAACATGCCCTGAGCAGCGATTAGTCGACTAAAAGGGGGCGTGGCATGATACTGACAAAACTACAACTTTTCTGACCCAAACTGCACTCATAAGACATGGAACTTTGGGAGCTCGTGCTTTAATATTTATACATCGAAGCAACGTCAACGGTGCATGTATGTGTAAAAAGTCACATTAATCTCACCTTTAATCTCAGACTCCAGCTCCCTGCCTCACTCCTGCATCTGCTGCTGTACATGTGCTGTCCATATATCCATATAATCCAAATAAAGCAGTAGTTCTCTTCTGCCATCATCATCCCTGTTCTCAAATGTCCTCCGGGTCAGACATCTCCGTGTGACACGTGTCTGTTTCGCTGTAATGTAAACACGAGCCATGTGCTTTATTGTGAAATGCGCCCGCGTGGTTCCTTGTCAGACTTCCTCTCAGGTCGTTTCATCTTCAACGTGTAGTGATGACTCGGTTCACGTTCCTCGTCTTATTTATCTCAGAAAAAGCCAGAATGAAGCGGAGAAAGACACAGCGGGTCCATGAGCTGCTGCGCCTGACGTTACAGGCTACTTTCGGTTTCGTTCTCGCGTATGTTTTAGTAGAACCGCAGATAGAGGTCAGCCGTCAGACTCGCGTATCGGCTATTTCATGGTAGAACCAGGGTATTTGTGGTTTAAGCAACTGTAGAAGTCTGGCCACATCTCACAGAGCCGCTGATCTCAGCTGCTTATGCGCACGCAGGAGAGACGCTCTCCCGTCCTCATTTCTCTCCTCAATATTTTTTTTCCTTTTTTTTGCAAAAGCATTTCATATAAAACAATCAAACGTCACTCTGTCTGTAAAACTTTGATATATCTGTTATTATAATGAAATATTAGCCCAAGGTAAAAGATAAACCTGCTCTACAGGCCTCTGGTGTTACGTAAACTGAGAGCATCTTAATTGATGCTAAAGTGTGTGCATTGATTTAGTCGACCAATGAAAATCTTGGTCGACCACGACCACATCGACCAATAAGTCGACTAAACGACCAAAAGGGAGCAGCCCTAGAAAATACCAATATGACGGTCCACAGCGCTTGTTTTGATAACATTTTCCGTGGACCTGAAAATGTAGCAAAATGAAAAGTGCCAAAAATGCCCAATATGATCTTTTTGCATAGATTTGTTGCATTGGTGGCATTTAGAGGGTTTTAGCTTGGAGTTAAAAAGCATTCACTCGCAGTAACTTGCAATCAATAAAAAATAAAAAATCCTAGTTTGTGAACGTACCTTCATTGACAACGGCAATATGAACTATTCCGGTTCTGGTCCGCCTGAATAAATCCTGGGTCTGGCCGTATCAAAACAAACTTTGTGGTTTATGCAAACAAAAACGAAACGGATATAAAAATCACCCCGAGGACTGAGAAACAGCGCCCTCTACTGCCGTATCAGCAGGCGAAGCACTGAAGACTCGATCAATTCATTGGTTGATGCCATGGTGATATAGGACGGCTCTAGTGCTGTCACGTTAAGTGCACTTCAATCCTCAGGCCCAGCCATTTTCCTGTCTGCTTCGAGTTGTCATTTGGTTGCTCCGCTCCACTGAATCTCAACAAGCCACAGAGATAAACTTGCGGTGCATTTATAAAGTAAATGTGGCGATGCGGTGGGGTTAAAATACTGGGACACAGCAGGGACTCGGTGCCTCAAAACAGAAGTTAATAAACGAGGATGTGGTGTTTGTGGTTGGTGTTTACAGCGAAATCAAAAGAAATCACCACTTGCACTTTTAAAGCAGACTCCTGGGAGGGAATTGGTGCATTTTTACGTCAATATTAACATTTATATTTAATTCTAAACTGAACTCAACATTTGGGCCTGACTGTCATAGCCATGAAGACTTACCACTCAGTTGGTTTGTGTTGCTATACTGTGACATCACCCGTATTCCACCCGTTTATCATTTAAACTGCAGTTATCTGCAGTATCCTTTGCCAACAACTCTAAAACCTGACAGTCATGCTGTTAAGACCTCTCCTAGACTTATTCAAATGGCCGTTGTTAAACTAGTCATGGGTGATACCACATAAACAAACAAAAGACCCAACAATGATACTTTTGTAGTAATTTCACCCGATACCGATACTAATAATTTCATATGGGTGTGCAGAGGAATACTATGATAACTCCCTCCCTGTGCTCCCAACCCTCACTCCCCACACCCCGCTCCACAACAAGGACGAGAGAATGAACAAGTTAGATTAATTGTGAAATGAACTGACAAATAAAATCTTTGACTTTGAATTGAATTTGAGGAAGACAAAAGATCAAACCAAGACAAATGTTAAATGAATTACATAAAGGAAAAGTATAAAATGAATACCTAAAGGACATAAACTTTCAGCTCCTGTCCCCTGATATAATGCTTCAGTTCCATACTATAGCACAAGAACAATGAAGTAGTTCGCCCTTTTGTGTCAATAGTTGCTGGCGCGCCTTTTATTTTACAATTGCTAAGCAATATTGATACTTACAAAGCCATTTGGTAATGTGATGGAATCCAATCTGCCCATTCCTACTGTTAAATCTTGATTTTTTGTTAAAGAGGGGGTATTATGCTTTTTTCAATCACATAGCACCAGTCTATAGCATACTACAATGATGACGTAACCTTCTGTTGGTCTGTATATGCAGTAAATTAAAATAACTGCCTTGAATAAAATTGCTCTCTCAAAATGGCTGTACTGAACGTCTTGAAATAGGCCTCTGTCTCTTTAAGAAGCTTTCCGACACGCCCCCTTCAGCACACTGCTGTGGAATTTAAACAACAACACTGTGCGGGGAGGGGGCTCTGCTGAGCTGAGGAGCAGTGGTTGGTGGCTTGGCTGGTGACAAAAGGTCCAGAGGCGTCTCCAGGAGGTGGGGGCGTTCCTAGGAGGACTGAGGCATAGCTACACCTAAAATGGCTGCCGTCTAAGTTTTTACTGATTACTCAAAAATATGTGAATGAGCCAAGGCAACACTCCAGGCATGTGTTTAATGAGGGAATGACATAATAACATGATATAAAGCTTGAAAAAGTCGATTTTACATAATACCCCCCCTTTAAAGACACAAGTCGCTCGTTTTAATTGCATTACTTTGCTTCAGAAAAAACACATTTTCAAAATTGCACAGCCCTATGGAAGATGCTCCTTTTTATTCAGTATTGTTCAAGTAGTTTTATGATTCCGAGGCTGTTTTTCAGTCGATAAAAGTGTGTGTTTGTGTACCAAAGCATCATGTTTTTTTTTGCCTCAGTGTAGTTTATAAGTTTAGTCCCATCTGACATCTAAAATTGATTAAAAAATGCCCCTGAAGCTCATTTGATTTGCAAAACAAAAACGGTCTATTGTTGAAGGGACCCATTGGCACTAAACTGCCCTGCTAACATTTTAATACGTTTTGTTCTGATTTGAGGAAACGGAGACTATATCTTGTCCTGGCTGTGTTAAATTAAGCTTGTACTCTTGCCACTTTTGCTTCTAGGTTTTGGGGCTGCTTCCTTTTGCCAAAGAGAAATAGCTCTGGTTTGTTTCCTATAAAAAAACACATTGCTCGTGTTTGCCGGCTCCACGGAGGTCCTGCATCGAGCCAGGGTCGGTAAACACACAAATCTACTAGAATTCAAGGAAAAACAAAAAACGAGGAGCTGTTTGCAGAACTTTCACCGTCTCCCTGCGTTACCCAGGCATGGACTAGCTCTGAAAACGAGAAAGAAACTATACTTTGGTGATTAGGACTTTGTGGCTGTATGCGCCATTTCATTCTAAAGTAGGACTATTGTCATATGGCGGGGGTTTGCAGTCTTTGATTTATGGGATTTAGCAATAATTAGTGACTACTATAGATACAGTATAGATCAGTCAGGGTCTTAAGTGGTGGGTCGTGAGCCTGTGCCAAAAACGCTTGCTGATATGTTTCAACAGTGTAGAACTTTGTGAAGATAAAGCCTCCCCTGTGGTATTTTGACATTAATTATACTTGCACAATTGTTTATAGAAAAGCTGAAATTCTTTTTGAGTTGGAGCATGCTAGGATATGTTGAAGATGTGTCGTGAAGGAATATTTTCTCTGGTCATTTTGAGGAAAAGGGTCATAAAAAAATCTGTCATGAGCTATTTTATCCGTCATTAATTCATCTCTTATGTATTTTTTTTTTAGGTGTCTAAAGAGTACTGAGATTGCACGATAAATGGAGCTAAACTAAACATGATGTCTGAGCAGAATTATGGAACATGAATTTTGCAACAATAATGTGTTAAAACTCGTGTGTAAAAGGATGACTTATTCCTAGCAATCATCTGCTCGTCAATATTAAGACACATATTTCACTATTAGAAATGCAAATTGTAGCTTATTATTTGCATTTCCTCAATTTTACCTTAATGTTTAAGCAACACGGTGTGCGAACGGGGTAATATTCAGCAGTTTTCACATTGCGTATCTTTGGAGCCTGCACTACACACTCCCTGTCCGTGACCGCTTACCTTCGTGCACCACGCCCCTCTCTCTCTCATCCCTCTGTCCTACGCTTATTTATCCAAGTCAATGTGCTAAGAGCGGGCATCATGTGGGCGGTGGCTGAATAGTTGACAAACTTCCCTCACAAGAACATCCTGGGTTTGATTCCCAGAACATGGCAGCCTTTCTCTCTGGATTTTCATGTTCTTCCCCCCCTTATCTGGGGTGCTGGGGTCTCGGGTCTCAACCCAAAACCAGCACAATGGTCGAATCTACCAACTCCTAAACCTGAACCTAGCTCAAGATGTGCTTGGCCGAATGTACCAAATGTCTGGTCTGTTAAAAAAAACATTAATACTTTGCCACTTCAGCAGTGACTGATTTTATTTTTATTACTTTAGGTGATTCAATCATAGTTTCTGTTCCAGCTTTGATTAGTTGCCGTTAGCATTAGCATACTTTTGCAAGCGGTGGCATTTTTGTATCAAAAATACAATTGTGGAGGTTAAAACTAACGCAGCGATTGGTTCTGAGCTTCAAAATGGCATGCAGCATGTTCATATTGACACTTGTGTAAAAAAACTTGTAGCTAACCAATTTTTTTTTTTTTACTTTATTGTGATTACGCAAAGAAAAACATGAGACTGGGCTTCATACATGATTTACAATCAGAAACATCAGCAATTTAAGGCATAGGCTCGTATCCTATTATATAAAGTCAATAACTGGACCCCATCTTCTTTCAAAAACTGTGGTTTTTAATTGTAGCTGTGCTGTGGTAGCTAACCAATTTTCATCACGGTGTTTCTCTGTTCCCCTGAGGCCTAGGAAGTTGTGGAATGACTCGTTTTAAAGCCCTGACTTTGCTTTTTCCGATACAAAGGTCCCTATCACTTACGGTCCCGGAGAAATCTGCTTTTATCAGCGCTAGATAGGCCGATAGCCGAAATCGTAAAATTGGCCCGATATATCGGTCGACCTCTAATGCATTGTTCATCTCGAAAATTATTCATTGGTTAGTGTTTTCCTATTGGACATTTATACATACAACTTGGGATGGAGGGAGGCATTTTAGCACTCTTCCAAACGATTAATCGACTTGATAAGTGCTGTGACGATGCCGAGGTGCACATCTGGTCTGCAGGCTTCTGTCTGGATCCTCCACAGGAAAATAGCCTGTCACAATCTTAAAAAAACCTCCTTAAGCTTATCCAGGCAGTGAGATCTTCTCCTTGTGTGTGCTCGAGTCAAGTTTCCATTATTGGCTCTAACAGACTTAAGGTTCATACTTTCTGGAGGTCCAGATGGTTAAAATGTGCTGGTTCATCTCAGGGGCTGCAAAATACACTGCCTGGCCCAAAGAAGAAGTCACCACCTGGATCTGGGATTGCGGCTGTTGGTCAGGTCTAGGTTCAGAAACATTATGTGCCCAAAGGAATGTCAGTGGATTTGTTTTCTTTCCTGATGGCATGGGCGTATTCCAAGATGACAATGCCAGGATTCATTGGGCTCCAATAGTTAAAGAGACAACATGGATTGGCCACCACAGAGACCAGTCCTTAACCATCATTGAATCTTTGACATCGGTCTCCTCCCGCGCTCAAAAGTCCTGCTCATAGGCCTGTAAAGATTTTTTTTTTTAGGACGTTATATCGTCTCAGAAAATATCACGATAAACGATAATATTGAGTATAATGTAGACAATAAAAAGAAAACTGTAAACAACTATTTTAATTGAAATGTATTGAACTTCTGACATTCAATATTAACACCTTATACCAAACAAAGTGCAAACTTATTCTAGGACACTTCTCAACCTTTTAACATAACTTGCACTCTCACCAGGTTCTGTGTTTGAACTAGGCCTGTCACAACCTTTTTTTTTTTTCTTTTCTCCAAATAGTCAATATACAGTATCATCTTTAAAGGATCTGTATCATGCTATTTTAGCCATTCCAAAGTAAAGTATAGGCATATATATGATATATTGTACCTCTATCACTATGGAGTGCTCATTTTTGAGAGAAATATAAGTATTTTCTGGGGGTATTTTTCAAACCCGGAAGAAAAGACGCTTCGATTCAGTTAACTCCGCCCCTCCCTCCGCTCATTCCACATTTACAGTATTATAAATATAAATATCGCGGCAAAAAGTGAAGTTACTTCACATAATGCAGTTATAAGGAGTTGACATGTGCAACACAGTTTCATAAATGGCTAACACACGCGCTAACACACGCGCTAACACACGCGTTTAGATTGACACACCGCTCAGTCTGGCCTCCCCGTCGGGTTATGGGATCGCGTTGGTTATAAAAGTATAAAAATCCACTTTGAATCTGGCCAAGGTTCACTAAGCATCCATCAGGTTGGTTGATATAGTAGCTGAATCCCAGAAAAAAAATTCCAACTTCTGGTGAGTGCACTCTTCTTTAGGAAGGTTGACTAGTCCTCTCCAGCCAAACCATGGATCTAATGGAGCCAAACGCACGTCCGTGACATTATCGTTGGGTAAGAAAAAAAGAACAGGCGTGTCCAGAGTAGGTTAGAAAGAGCTCAGTCTTCAAAAACAAGACTTCTGATCGGATCCTCCGGCCGGGGGTACGTTTGTTTACTCTCCCGGGACAGCACAGACGCGTCTGAGTTTATTTTTTTTATTTCTCTCTTACAACAAAAATAATGAAAAAGCTGTTTTATAAATTAAAATCAGCCCGTAAGGCATTACATTACAGACGTAGAGCACTTTCGTTCCTTTCTGACGACACAACAGAACAACTCAGTCGTTTTCCAGGAGAGGGCGGAGCAGTTGCTCAGAGAGCAGGATTCAGGAGGATTACTTAGAACTGCGTGAATGAAGCCAAAAACCGCTCTGGGGGCGTTTTTGATAAGGAAATAGCATAACAACATGGCTAAAAGCTCCAAAAGTCGATTTTGCATGATATAGGACCTTTAAAAATATCCCAATAACAATAATATTGATATTTCATCTGCATTATTCTGGTTAAATATTTCCTGACAAAAGCTCACTTCTGTGTTAAATAAAACCTGGTTAGAATAAAATGTATATTAAATGTATGGATTCAGATAATACTGTATTACTGCAAAAGTAGAGTAGCCATATGTTGTGCTTTTCCTTTTCTTTAAAATATAACCTCCTGTACACACGGCTGTCGGAGTGAAGCAGCTTTTTTGGGAAACTTGTTGACTGTTTGTCAAACCACTGCAGCATTTCTCTGGCTTTTGAACAGTAACATGTAGACCTAAGCACTGAGTAATCTTCTCAGGACTATCGCGCTTGTATTTGGATAGTGGTTAAAGCGGTCGGGTTCCTCTCGCTAACAGTAGCACTGATTAGCTCTGATACACTGACTGGGCGGTGGTTTCATTTCGTTCTCACGTTGGACAAACCTGCAGTCGCATTAACGTTGTTGTTCTCTCCGTGATGCGTTCTTTTGGCTGGAACTCCAAGTGTTTTCACACGAGTCCCTCTTGCTCCACGATAAAGGAATCAGCAAAGCTCCGTAGTAGCACGGCACTTTGTTTACAGCCCGCCTCTCTCCAAAAGCAGCGCTGATCTATAAATGATCTGGATACATGCGGGGATACGGCTGGTGTGCTCAGTGCTGTCTTTATGCACAGGGAGACGGGTTGGATGGACGCTCCGCTCACTCAGCGCTGTAATAGCGTTCATTCTTCTGTACTTATTTTAAGCACAAGCAGCACGTGCATTTATCGAGATTAAAAATGTTATCGTCCTTCATTTTACTTATCGAGCGATAAGTCGATATAGTATTGTAGTATCGTGGCAGGCCTACCTGCTCAGATTTCCATATACGTCTGACAGAGGCACATGAAGCTCCTGTATGTTTAAAAGTCCAGATAAATGGCAGCATAAGTTATTAGAGCATTGCCAGAATCCGAAAGCCTCATAAACAATCAGTTCCTAGCCTGTTTTTATAATTGTTAAAATGTAAAATCTCTATAATGTGGCCAGTTTAAGGCATGCCCAAAGGGATAAACAAAAGCGCTCTGCGTTTTCCCTTTTGTAGCTCGTCTTCTTACAAAGGCTAATAAAACACGGACCTCGCCGTGACCTTGTTCATGGTTGTTTGGACAAGCAGGGCTTGAAGGGTTCAGCTGTGCACATTACCTTAGCTGGCAATACCTAACCTCGCTGACTTCCTTTGTCAAAGGATTACAAAGAGACGAAATGTTTGTGTTAGGCTTGGTTTGCCGGCCAATTGTGGAATGAGACTCGGTGCTCCAGGTTCTTAACAAGGACGGTGTGTTTTCATTTCCCAAAAGGTATTCCCAAACTCGAGCAATGTGGACTGGAGGGAGACTTGGACTTGAGAAAATTGAGATGCGACTACATCTCTGCTTTAAAGTCCTTCTGCTCTCGTAACTTGCAAACTGACTGATGTTATTACTTGTATTTGAAAAGTCAAGAATTTTAATTAGAAAGATAAGCGCTGCCAATTACGTGTTTTGTTTTCCCAGCCGCACTTATCAAACACATGTGGGGCATCACGTTGTTGCTATGACATTGCAGCCATTTCTGCTCCAGTTATGCCCTGAATGAATCGAACAACTACAATAGCTCCCTATGATCCTTTGGAGCTAACACAGTACCAGTTGTTCCTCTTTGTTTTGTGGGCAGCGTGCTACTTGCTAATGGCACACTTGTGGAGAGCTGTGGTATTTTGCACAATAGCCACAGGGTTCTTTATAATGATGTCCTTCCCGTGACTGAAAGGCTTCAGTGGAGTAAAGCACGATTGGACAAAAAATGTGCAATGCAAAAAAGGGTTGTGTAAGTCAACAAAGAAGAAGATACTTGGCTATTTTCTATAGAGCTACAGTATCTTAATTGGCAGTTCATAGTTTTATGAGTTATAAGCAAGTTTCTTTTAGGTAACAATGGGTTTTGTTTTATACAAAAACACACCCAATCACTTAAGTTTACTGTCAGAGGAGTTTGTTGCAGTATGTTTACTGTATAACGGAAACTTTACAATGGGTACCGTTTAAGAAACTCTACTGCTGCCAACTCGCAGTGCTACTTATATTTAGACTCCATCAAAGGAGACCAAACAATGGATATGATCCTGCTTTAAAATGATTCATTCTAGTCTCATTTTTGTTGCTACGTGGAATAAAAACAAACCCTTTAAATAATATATTGTCACATCTGCCATCGTAGCTAACTGTAAAACCGGTTGATGCCCCTTATTTCCTGTAAATACCCTACGAAAATAATTTTACTGTCAGTGAAGTCACGGTTTTTCACACAGTAGACTTCCACTCGCAGTGCTGTCCACTGTTCAAGTTGGCTGCTACTACACTGACTCAGAAATTGTTATAAAAGCTGCACGGTCCTTCGACCAGTCTCCTGTCCCTGTGTCCCATCTCATTCATTTCCCAGGCAGCCCCTCCCTATGTGTGCTGGCTCCTCTCTGGACACGATCACTCGGGTGTTATTGTAGTGGGACACCACAGGCTGTACCTGTGAACAGGGCGTCTGGAGGACTACAGTGCTACGCTGCTTCCTCATATCAGCTTTAATAAGCCAAGGTCTCCTAGCAACCGGCTCTTCCACTTTTGGAAGAACTGCTTAGTAACAAAAATGATTATCCAAGAAGTATCTACACTGGGAGCCCATGAATGAAATGGAAGAAAATGTGTATTTATTTTACTACAGTTATGCAACCCTTTTGTCTTTTATACAAGCAGTGTGTCTGTTTGAAGGTTGCACAATTTGAGTGGTTTGTGTTCACATCACTACAACACATAGGGATCAGTTCTAGAGCTCAATTCATCTCAATCTGTAAGAAGCAGAAAATGGAGAAAAAGGCATGACTGTATTTGAAAAAGTCATTTACACAAGCTTGTGATACCAAGTCTGCTGTGAAATGTAGCTACATGCTCATGTGAATGATTGTAAGGTTAGTAAAGCTGATTGTATGGTTGCTGTATCTGCTATAGGAGAAAATGTCATTCATACACAGATGCATGCAGATGTGTATGTGTGCCTGCGTATGACAAATGGAATACTTGAATTTCTTATTTTATTACCTCGACGTACACAGGCACATGCACACATTGTATGGGCCTGGTTAAGGATGAATTATGTTACATGATCTAAGGCGTGTACACGAGTATGTGCTTTTGCCTCAATACAGTTAGTGTTTTGTTTCTGGTAAACTTGAGAAGGAATAAGCCGTGTCTTACGTCAGAATAATATTTTTTATTTTCATATTTTGTGCACCTCAACAGTAAATGCCCACAGGCCGTTAGCATTTCGGCTTTGAACGCTAAGCGCCCGTCCCCACAGCGTGCTTCCTCTGCTGCTGCTCTCCATTGTTGTGCGGCGGCGGTGGTGGGAGGAGGTGGCTGAGCCGGAGCGGGCTGAGCGGGGGTGTAGCGGTTACATAAGGCCTCCTCCTGAACTGAGCTACCCAGCTGCGGTGCGTGGTTCGGCCCGGGGGGTGAGAGGAATGCCAGCCGATCCTGCTTCCTCTACACCTATGCAGCTCTGGGTCAGGGAACACACTGACACGGGAGAGGGCGAAAATATGAACACAACACCCCTCAGCAGCAGCACCTCTTTCTGGGGTTCAGATGACACGTCTACGTTCAGGCCTGTAGGATTTAATTGAGATTGAGGGTAAAATGTTTGATATGGCACATTTTGTGGCTTGATTATGGTACTGGTTTGGAGAAAGCCGCAGGTCGGACAAACGTGTTACACATAAAGCTCTAGGCTGCACTTCTGTTGCACTTGTCTTCTCCCTGGTCAAATAAATGCCTACATTATATAATTCTCTGAACTTGCAATAGCTTAGTGTCGGCATAGCAACAATACATTGAATTAAAGCATGGGCCCAAACTGGATTTCTATTGTTGGTTTAATTATGTTAGGTTTACAAAGTTCGTTTATCATTTTAACATGTTGTTGAAGTTGAAAGGACAAAATTTAAGTGGCTATCAAAAAAATAAATATCAAAAATAAAAAACTACACCGATCGCCACTCAAAAATGCTTTAAAAATAATATTGTGTATTATTGTAAATGGGTAAATTCCATGTTTTGAAGTTCAATCAATGTAGACACATCATTAGGTGCAAAGCTTCTGCTGTTGACATCTAGAGAAAAAGCCTGCACACAATGTTTGAATCCCAGCGGGTAAGCTCTGGTTTGAGCCGGGATCAAACTACCAAAGGTCTATTTATTGTTGCCTCTTTTTGACGTTTATTTTTTTATCGTGAGGTCCAACTTCATTGGAACTTCATTTATCCATTTTATTTTTTGCTTTTTCATCTTGCCTCTGCCAGATTGATCTAAAATGAGCTCATCTTTTTTTATTTGAGCATCTGAGTTCCACAAAGTTCTACAGGAGAAGAGTTCAGCACAGTAAGCAAAACCATAGAAAGATACATGTGCAGATGAATAAGTAAATAATGTGGATGTGATGCTTAAAAGGAGTAGGCAGTAGCTTAAGCTTGTTGGTGCCTACCCCCTCTTGTATATTTGAGCAGTAGGTACATTCATTTACTATAATCAAGAAGACATATGACACATGGTTATTTTGTCCCATTTCACTGATTATACAATCAGCAAAGCAAGCTAAATTCACGCTGTTACTACTACATTTGTGTATGCTAGCTAGTTATGAGGTTTAAACCACATTATATCCTCTTCCCAATGCTTTAGTTTGCGAACCCATTCTAGAAATAGCATTGTCTAACTTTTGCATCCGCTTAATGAGATTGTTAAGCGATGATGTCATCGCTCTACATCCGGGTCAAAGAGAACTTTAACCCTATTCACTTTAATGTTGATTCACTTTTAGTTGATTTTAACCTGCTGTAGAACCGACTATATGGCTCTTTTTAAACACACCGAAATATCACAGTTACTCTGGATTTTCTGACATTAATGATCAAATGAGCTATATTATACTAATTAGGTGTAAAACAGTTGTTGGAATTTTATCTGCTGTTATTTCAGCAGGAGATTCAGATAAAGCTGCAGTTTTTGATGGGTTTGTCCATGGAACTGTCAAGAGTTTGGACCCGGAAGTAGCTTTGTTATTGTGTGTGATGTCACACTTAACAGAGGACAGAGACACACGTCTGTTGGTCAAGGAGCAGCGGTGGTTTGAGAGAGGAGTCAAGGAAGCCATATACGAGAGAGTCATGCGCCCGGCCATCAACAGACGAGGGGGACTTGGGTTCCAGCTGTCCAACACCTGGGACTGAGCCATCCGGAGGATGCCCCAGACACGGCTTGGACCCGGGCCATGTCTGGGGGCGCCCGCCAGTGACGTCATTTGCCGTCACTGGATATTCACCATCCACGCCCACCACATCTATATCTGGTGGGTGTGGTCACCACGGACAACAGCTCTGAGGAAGCTGTCTGGATGGACAGCGAAACTATCAGCTCTTTTTAAAAGTAAGTCCAGTAATTAATTACCTGGATAACTGAGAAACTACATTGTCAAACACACGTATTGCTTTTGCAGCACCTCGAATGTTCTGCAGCATGGCTTTAAAAACACACACGCGCACAAATCAAATTTCCATGCCATTGCTAGTGTGTCTTAGCGTTGCCATGGCAGTTCTGTTGGAAAGCTTCATGGTGTAATGGTAATACAAGGTTGCCACGGAGGTAATTAGTGTCTTTTCACACCACTTAAGGCTTCCTCTGCTGCGTCTTGTTCTCCCTTTTTATCAGCAATGTGTGACAAAACCTAATGTAGTTTCTGTGAAGACTTGGCCGGCTTTACTATTTCAGCCTCTGTCACACTAGTGGTGGGTGGAATGTCCCGGCAGGTAGAATTGCAACTGCCGCCCATTTGGTTACAGCTTGACCTGTTCATCTGTTTACCAGAAAAGATTGATTGTGATTGAGTAGCTTAAGTTCTTGGCTTTTTGCCAACAATAACCAAACACGGTTGTAATTGTACACAAATTAAGGCAAGTTTATCGCAATGATTTTTTTGGACGATCAGTAAATGTGTGGCGCTTCCTGCCTTGTTATTGTCAACTGTTTGTCACAAGAACTAGATGTGTCCTAATGAGAAAAGCTCCTCAGGGGGCTGACTACTGTTCAATCAATAGACTGCTGCGTTTCAGTCTCTATAGTACCACACTAATAGAATCACTAAAGTGGGTAAGGCACTAATTGAGACAATTTGTACTTTTGACGATAAGAAAGTCAACCGCAGCCTTGTTTTATAGTTTTACTTTTTTGGGTTTTGTTTTTTGGGTTATGAAAATCGAGCCACTCCATGTTTCCCAGTACCCCGTGTTCTTATGCAGTTGAGGCGCTGCAGGTGAATTGGGAGAACAAAATTTAGAGATATGAATTTGAAACTTTTGCTGTGCACGTGTGTACAAAATGTGTCACTACAAAGCATTGCCAATCGCCGACTTCAAATCAAGATACTATCATTTAAGTGAATGGCGCCGATAAAGCCTGCAGCCCCTTGGTTTGGCCGTGATCGATGGCTAAGACGGTATAACAACATTCACCAGGGAGAGTTTGAAAACACCAGCACTCTTCATTCTTCTCTCTGGCTCCCAAGTTTGAGACATTTTTCGGTGCTTTGACAGCGACGCAGGTCTTCAGTGCACACTTTTTGGCACCGTCCTTTGAAACTTCTACTCCTGTTGTCGTCGGCTCTTCTGCTGAAAAGGAAAGGCGATGAGGTAGCATACAACAGTCAGGCAAAAAGACACACACTTTTTGGACATCGTGTCACAATGCTGAGGTATGCACATAAATTCAACTTGTAACATTTTTTTGGTGCAGTGGTCTGTCGAGTAGACTACAATGCGTACCATGTATAAAAAGCTAAATTCAAAGTGATCCCAGCAAGAGGAAGGGGGAGATAAATGGTTGGTAGATCAGCCCCTATATTTAAATGTTTTGTATTTTCAGGAAACGCCCCAGATTCCGTCGGGTGCAACGCTTGACCCTTCCCTCATAGTCCCCTGCAGGTCTGAACCCTCTGAAGCTTACCCCTGGCCTTTTCTGTGCGCCTCTTGTCTTTGTGCTGCCCCTTCGGGAGGCTCTCAGTCCCACATCTGTCAAACTGTCAGCGAGCCGCTGTCTCTCGCTCTGCCGCCCTCTGTCCTTTAAACCGCCATTACCCACAATCCCCAGCGCTGTCTTCACACGGCCATTCGTTTAACATGTACTTGTTGAGCGTTGTACATGTCACAGCACTAAGAGTACTGGCAAATGGCATTAATAATGAGATTTAATTGTTGATTGTCAGTAGTTTTGTGTGATAAACTTTGTTTTCATAGAGGTTTATGGTATACTTTGTAACCCTTGGGCTCCCAACACTTCCGTTAATGCCCCCATTTGCTTGGAGAATTGGACAACTCCATTGTCTGCCTCAGTGACCCAACTCCAGATCTTGAGCTAGGTTTGGTCAGGACTAGTTGGAGGATGAAGCCTATTGCACCTGTTGATGAGGCAACATTTGGTCTTATTAGTCTTTTGAGTTACAATTTTGGTGGTTTAAAATGGTCCTCAATATGAATTGCCTCAATATATGGAACTTTGTATTTTATAGTAACACTAGGAGTGAGAACCTCTGGATACCGATCTGATAGACAATTCATGGCTCATGATGACAATAACCTTACGATATGCATATAATAGATATGCGATAATTGATATATTACACAAGATGAACTACGATATATCACTATTTTTAACAAAATCAATGAAACCTTTTTTATCATTGTTACTTTATGACTACATGCTCCATAGTTTGTATGATTTACATTTGTTTTCATGAGCATTGCTCCCGTATTTCTCAAATAAGTGAATAAATGATACCTAACTTGCCATTGATCGTCTGGCGTCAGTGGCTCCACTTCATTTACCCTAACCCTTATTTAAATGCACAGTGACCGTCCTGTTTATAAAGGAATAAAGTCACCACTTAATGTTATTTAAAAACTATCATCAAAAGTAATGTGTTTGTGTGACAGTGTTTGGTCCCTGCTTGAATATGTAGTGCTGCTCTCCCCTGTTCTGACTGAATTCTCGACCATCATTAGCCTTTATCGACTGTGAAAGGTGTAGAGCGCTGCAGCCTCATTAATATGCATGCCACAAAATATTGCAATATATTGTCACACCCCCAAGTGACGCGGGCCTGGGATTGTGTAAGACTGTTGCACATTTGACGGGACACTGTTCTGTCCTCAGTGTTGTGGGTTTGAGTCCCAGCTCCAATAATCTGCTGAATGTCTCTCCTTCCCTCTTTCTTTCTCCTTTCATCCTGAGCTGTCAAGTCCAATAAAAATACCTACAAGCCATAAATAGCCGTAAAATCTTAAAGTTGACATCACACGCCTTTAAATTTAATGCAAATCAATGAACAAAGTGAACCTTTGTAGTAACCTGGTCCATTATCTTATTACTTCTATTGATAACACAGAAACTGCAGCGTGACAATCATAATTTCACCAGCTCCAATCTCTGTAATGCATTGGGTTGACGGAACGTAACTGTATCTCACTGCCAAAAGTTCAAAACTCAAGCAAAACATCAAATAAATCTTTTACTGCAAATGTAAATAAGGCATGTTTATTTGCTTTCTGCTTGTATAGCATTAATGCATCCTCCTAAGCTGTTCTCCCACACTATTTTAAATATGAGAAGAGGGTGAAAGCAGCGCCCTCTTCTCAAATGCTTTAAGTGCATGTTTATGCCTCTGGACGTTTAAAGATCCGAGGTGTTTATGTTGCTGTATGTTAAACCGCAGTGGACTGACTCACCTAGACATCAGAGGAGCATTTTTATCTGATTGTCAGTCTGTTTTACAGGGATTGTAGCTATTTCAGTGGTGGTTGTTGTCACGGTTTTACACATTTACAGCAAAACAATTGCTATTGGTGTCTCATCCCAGATTGCTTTATATATTGGAGAGCGAGTGTTGTAATCTTGGCTTCGTCGACTGCCTCGGTACATTTATCCCATGTTGCACCAAATGAATGTGCTCCATAGTCTGAAGTTTTGAGAGTTAGGCGGTCGTGCCATGGCTACCTCTGCCACTTCCACTGTTTATAACCTATCACCCAGACAAAGAGAAGGGGAGAGCCGGAGCGCAGAGTGGCATGTTTTTGTTGTCGGGCTTTTGTGGACTGCTGTTTTTATGAGCTCTGTGGTCAGGGATGTGGTAGAGGAGATTTATCACATTCATTACTAGCGTTGCACCACACTGTCAGATCCCGCTGGACGCCGCTGCAAACGCTGGACCTGGACCAAAACAGATTGTGGCTAGTATAGTAGTCCCTGAGTAGCAAAAGGTGTGTCTCTGTCCAAATGGCTATTACTGGGAGTGTTTAGAGAGACCTATTACGCTTCTTCAGGCTGTGATCTGAAGTCGCAGCATTTAGTCTGGTTCAGCAATGTGGCCAAAAAATGACCAGGTAATGTTTTTTATTCCTCTGAAAGAATGCTTCAGGGAGCACGAGGCTTCATTTTACATGGATTTGCCACGTTGGAGTCCTGATCTTATCCAGACTGAGAATCTTTGGGATGTGCCGGAGAAGGCTTCGTGCAGTGGCCAAGTGATCTGACTTTCCCATCATCTTAGTAAAAAATGAATGCAACACTAGACCGAAATATATTTTGTTACATTGAAGAAGCGTATCCACACAATGCCACAACAAATGTGTGCTGTAAAATGGCAATCAAAGTGGTCCAACATTTCATGAACTTTTTAAAGGACCAGAGACGGAGATGAGCAGCAACGAAGCCATGGAATATAAGACAATTAAAAATACTTTGGGTAAAAAAATAAAGTTAGCATAGCTTTTCATCTGGTACATTTTCTTGTACCACTTTTTGCAAACTTCATATATAGATTCTTTGATCGCGCTCCATCAAATACTTTCTTTTAACAACTCTTCATGAGGTATCACAATTACTGAGATACATTGCAGCTTTTTCCCATTTCACTTTTCTGTGACTCTATTCCATTTAGACAGCAGGCTTCACACAGCGATTTAGTATTCTTAAAGCTTCCTGATCCACTTGCTTAAAGTGCTTTCAAATTCTCAAAGGTGAGTGAATCCTAATGGCTGCTTTGGTGACCCACATCGACGAGCTGCAGCGCTCCTGGCTCAGGCTCTACCTGAATCTTTGATAAGTGATTCTATTTCCTGTAGAGATGGGAGCTGCCGAAGTGGGGAAGTTCTTTCAGCTTTTTAGGGTGAACTTTTGAACTTGAAACTTCACTCTCTCCCTCACCAGGGCTGTTTATTATCTCTCCTAAATTTACCGCTGCGCAGCTCCTGTCAATCCCCGACACACATTTGGTCTTGTGCCTTTTGAATACTCCGATGCTTCTCGTTTCTTCTGACCTCAGCTCACTCCTTTCCACCGCTGGCTCACTTCCTCCTCGCAGTGATTTACAGACTTAGCGAGGATCTGCTGCTTTGGACATGCTTCTCTTCCTCCACATTTTTCCAATTCTTTTCTCAATCGAGTGTGCAGATGATTCCCAGGCTTTTCACATGCATTTTCGGACCACATTTGGCGTCACAGATTTTGCCAACAATCAGTTTGTGAACTTGACTTTTAATCCGTATGCCAAGCCTCATCTTTTTGTTGTACAGCATGGGTGACATTGCCTCTTTTTAAATGTACTTTTCACATAAACATTGTAGTTTCCAACCATGTTGGCTAATTTTTTTTTTTTTTAAGTGAAAATTTCACTTATTGCTTTGTGAAAGAATCCAGTTGTTTATAACCATTTAAGAAACCAACATGGTCTCCTCTATTCTAACACTACCTAATACCTTTTTGGTTTTTAGGTTTACACCATGCTATAATGTTCCATCCTCAAAGACAGACCTGGAGTCATTCTCGGACAAAGCTGTTAAATTTTTGTTTCTTCTATGAACTTCCTGGATAGAATTGTGTCAATGTTGAAACCCAAAGCGGTCCTTGACATTATTAATGCCCATAATCCAACATTATCTCAGTTCTGTGTTTATAAGGCCGTGCTGAAGCTGTAAACCACACCGTGTATCGAAACTGGAAGTTTAGTTATTCCTACAGTAACCAGCAAGAAGAGCATTGGTTACAGAGACATAATTTAAAATATATATAATGTAAAATATCAATGCTGAGGCGCCAAAATAATGTTTTTGAAGTCTCGTTTTATGCACCATATGCATATCCACTTTAATACTTCTAATATTAACACCACCTTACATCCTCACAATATTATTCTTTTTAAATTCTCTTTAATACTCGGCCTGACCATCAAACCATAGTTAGTTTTCCCCCTGACCTATAAAACTCCAATATGCTTCTCTGTTCCGTGTAATTCCCATTGATTACATTAGCACTGCCATGTTAATCATCAGCGCACTGCTCAGCAGCGTCAGAGTCCTTCGGGCGAGCCGTTTCTTGGCCAGTCAGATCCTTTTACAAATATCTTGGCCCGGCAAAACTCACTGGCCGTCAGTGTGGGCAGACGCCCAAGCCAGGTTTTGCTGAATAGCTTCTAACACAGGCCTAATCTAAGCTTCTCTCCTAAAGAACCACAAACAAATAGATTTGATACAGCGGCCTTGCCAGGATGCATCCCTGGTTCTCTGAATGTTTGAAGAGTGTGGGAGAGGAAAACTGAAGTCCCCAAGACGGATTTTTACTTCAAAGCAGGACAGCTGAGAGATGCAGACTATAAAGATGGGATTATAAAGATGGCGACGGAACAAACCAGCTTAAATAAAATGTTTGCTGTGATTCACTCTTTGTTAGTGTGGTGATGGCTATCCTTGGGTTTCAGTCACTTGACTTTGTCTTGTTATGGAAGCCGTTTATGGGAGGACTTTTGACCATACAGGCAAAAGATGAAGATTTTCATGTCTGGGAGAGACGACCGGGATTAACAAATGATTACCAGCTTTTATTATCTTATAAGTCATATAATGTAAAGTATTCTAGCCAACTGAAAGATGGCTTAAATGTGTGAAATCATCCATGTGTACGGAATTGGTGATTGGACCTAATTTGGTCTAACTAGGTGATAATTTTGAACTTTTAAAGTGAGATATTTATCAGTTTCTGCACTATGACCGTGTATGAATATGGTGCTGGTATAGTGCTCACAGTCCTGCTTCACCATACATATGGTGCTTCATTATAATAGCTGCTATCTCTGCAATCTTACGATGAAATTGCAGCTCAAATGTCACTCTTCTTTCAAATGTTAATGTTCCTGGAAGTGGTCAAATTCAAAATGTTCACTGTTATCTTAACGTTGATTTCAAAAACATAATTTGCAAATCTAATCACATTTGATGGAAACATCGCAACTAGATATATTTTCCAGCGTTATGGCCACCAGCTTAATAATGTAATACTCTCTGAGCAAGTTTAACTTCATTCAGGATGATGCTGGTTTATCACAGATAAATAAATGTTCTACGTAAAAACCTTTTTGGCGATGTTCGTTTGATCCAGTCATTTTTCACTGCATTATCTTCCTTCAATGCCACTGAGCGACCGGTCTGGAGTCGCTGGAGACAAAAGTGCCGCATTTGAGAACTCCTCTGCAGATCTTTATCCATACCATGCACTGCAGTTCCAACATTTGGCTGTACATGTTTGATTTTATGAGGGAAACATTTATCTGTCATTAATATTATCTTTTGTTAATGTCACATCAATGTTCTTAATGTTATGGCTGATCGCTCAAATTCCACCTCCAGTAGTTTATCTTCAGTCAAGCTGGGATTTTATGATCTTTTAAAAATGATGTTGGTTTTTCTTCCTCTGCGAGAAGCTTTTTCTTTTCACGGTCCATTTGTAAAGTATCAAATCACAGCGAGATAGTTACATAAGGAGTTTACAAAAGGTGGCGACTATTCTTTGAGTACAATGAACCCTTGGGTAGCAATGGTAGAGCTAAAATATCAGCACGAGTTTTAGATGTTAATGGATTTCAGTGTTTTATAGCATTTATTGTAGTTCTTTCAAAAGATGTAAGAACATTTGTCAGAGCAGGTGGAGGAGTATAGCACTGTTGAGAAATGCTGCAAATTGCAAAAGTTGAATTATGAAAAGCACATTTCCATAATTGGATGTGGCCAGACAGACCACACACTTTTAACATTCAGCACAAAGATGTGTTGTCTGGGACTCGTCGTCTCCGCAAGTTCCAATGAGCATGATTGCTAGGCAGATTGCCCAAACAAACATGGCGGCTTACCTGAGTAGAAGAAATGAGAAATGGCTAATAAATCCCATACAGAAGCCTGATAAACAGCGATGATCAATCCTTGGCTTTGTGTTTAACTTTTTATTTGCAGAAGTCATTTATTATCAGTAGCCGATGGTGAAAACGATCCCCTTGAGCATCCTCTGCGCTCCTCTGTGTCGGGCCAAACATCTGGACATTGTCTGTTTTATGACCTGCAATGCGAGCTCTCCTCGGCCTGAGTGCATGTACCACTGTATGATTTGTATCGCCGGAAGCCTGCCAAAATATACGTCCCCCGCAATCAGAGTGCTCTTTGGGATAATGGGTTTTTGTTTTATGGCCAATTCAAACTTGTGTAACATGCCCAAAAGATCAAGGAATCCTGTCATAATCTCTTGACAAGAAGATTGGAGTGACGATAGTAGCGAGGGTTTGTCTGCAGAATTGGCAGCTCTAACCTTGTCTGAGCTCTTGGTGTCCTTGAGTTTGCGGTGACAACTCGGATTTCGTAATGGGAAGGAAGGTAGTCATTTTTGACGATTTTCTTTCTACAAGGTACAACTAGACATTTTAGGACACTACCTGTTGGCTAAATTCTAATGCCATGTTGTGATGACCAATCAGAAATGGCATTGCATTAATTGAAAAGCCTAAGAATATTAAGCCTTTTTCTTCATAGAAATATGTATGAGCCTTACAAGCTTGTTTAACAAATGTGATTATAAAATTATGATCTAGAAACTACATACACATTCAGTAAAGTCAGCATACAGGATTTGTAAAAGCTGCCCATGGTTCATCTTTGCCTCGTGTGCCTCTCCTTTTATTAGTGCTATGGCGGAGGTAATGGATCGTGAGCTTCTGTCTAACTGTCCTCATGGTGTTCTTCGCTCAAAGACACTTTCCAGCTGATTAGCATGGACGCCCCATTAGCAAGGCTCATTTGGCCCAATGTGAGCTGAAACAGAGGTCCAACGGCCAACATCAACTGACACATTGTCAAACAAATGAGAATTTATCCGAGCGATGGAGAGACGACGGGGAAACAAATCACCACATTTTCCACCGTGTTTTCAATGTATTTTTAAAACCTGATACAAAGCAGACCCATTACCGGGTATTGAGTAAGGCTTTTGATGAAGATGGGACTTAAAAGTTGATGCAACATGGAAGCAAAAAGCCAGTTTGAGTTTCTAATGAGATGGTTTCTTTCATATTGGTTATCAATGAAAATTTTAAAGGCAAGGCGATCTGTCGCACAAAGATTTGTGGTATCCTTTTATCTATACAGTTTATACCAGCAGTCATTTCTATTGGACAAAGTTAATGTTTATAGGAAATGGGCCTTTTCCCTACATACATTTTTTAAACCATATTTTGTAACATTTCACAGAGTAAATGGGGGGGGGGGGGGGGGAAATTAAAAAAAAAAAAAAAAATTTATTGGTGCAAAATACCATAAAAACCCTTAAATGTCAGTGCCACTTCTTAGACTTGACTCATATCTTTGCATTATAATGGGACATCACTATCTTAATTGCTTTGCTTTGAAAGATTAGCAGTACCTTTTCCAGATGGTTTATTTTGATTAGTTTGTTTACCTTTTAGTTTTATAGACTTGTGATATTGCAAATATATAATCTCATATTCCGCAGTGTTTTTTCCCCCCTCAGCATTACATCTTTTTATATTTTCGAGATTGTAGCGACAGCAAAATTGCCCCTGTGCGGCATAATAAGCCCCTGTTTCGCGATCATCGCTGCGATCTGTTCCAAATTGGGGGACGCACTGTGGGTGAACTTCCCTTTCCAATAACTGCATCCTGTAGCAGGGAATCTGATTACTACGCAGCGCCGGCAGATCATTCAAACTCAGTCAATTTAGACGCATTCGCCCATGCAAGCAGATGGATCCCTAACAAGTTTCAGTGTCTCGGAATACTCGCCGAGCTGCCAGCTGCTCCACCACCACCCCCACCCCGCACCCCCCTCCAGGAAATCCAGCCCAGCTCCGCAAAGAGGAAATGAAGTGCATTTCAGTTTGCTGCATATGTTTGGAACTGTTGCAGAATAGTTGGCTAGCTCTCAGGCGAATCCAGTTGTACCTTTTGATCTCTCGTCATGATGGTAATTATGCTCAGAAAGAGGTGAAAATGTTAATAACACGGTGTGTAAGTTTGGATGAATCATTAGGCGGTCAAAGGAATTTGTCTCTTATAGCAGTTGGTGTGATGTTTTGGGTCATTGTTACTCCTTTCCCTACATTAAAGTGAGTTCTTCACTGGTGAGGCCAATGCGTTTGTATTTTTTGTGTGTGTGTGTGAACTGGGTCTGCTCAATTTATTGATACTTTTTTGATGCCAATCGTACATTACTCATCATCAAGAACCGTAAAACAGAATGATAATGTTCCAATAATTCCTTGAAACTATATATTTGAGCAAAACCTGTATTTTTTATTTATTTATTTGAGCTGGAACAACAATGTACCTTTTTAGTGCTGTCTCTGGACTCACAAAGCATCAGTAGTACCTTTTTACTTTCTTGGCATACTATATTGTGTAGCAGTTCATATTTCAGTCGATTCTCAAATATTCAAGGTCTAATACAATGCTCCTAATTACAAAATGAATGCTGCCGAGCCTTTCTTTTGTCACTTATAGATGTTTCTCTCTTGCAGGTTTACCAAAGGAGTCGTAATCTACAAATTATCGGCTTGGACACAATGGTACCGTTACCAGTGAGTATGATAAATATAATTTTTTGTTGCCTATATTACGATTTTGTGGACACAGACTTGTCAGTTTGGCATAAATCACGTTGAGACATTCAGCAACGTGTCGGTGCCTGGATTCAATTTGACCTCATTGTGAATTTCTTTGGTGTATTAGGGCTAAGCAAATAACAATATTCCCTTTGGTGTCGGCGCTGGCAGACTCTGCATCTACGTAGCCGTATAAAGACGATGCTTCAATATGAATGAAGAAAACAAACAAAACATGTAAAGGGTAGCACATCGATGCAGTTCATATATCCAGACAAAGATTACTCGCAAAGGAAGGGTTATGCAGAAACATGTCACCGTTTACTCTGTTGTAACCAAATAAAGAACTATGTGAGTATCTCTGTCTGGATATATGAATTACATCGATGTGCTACCCTTTACGTTTTTCAAAAATGTATTATTTTTTTGGGTGGGGGTCTAGAACTTGGAACATTTGAAAACGCCCAACTCCCCTTCCTGGATACAAAACAAAAGCTATGTTACCAATTATTTCTGTTTTAGGCCATGCCAATAAATGTGTAATGTGATTGCGCGATAATTGTGGCTTCTTGTGATATGGACATTGCGTAATAGCAGCCACTATCACCACTTCTGATTTATTTCCAATGTTTCATCCGAAGGGCTTTCATGTAAGTGCCACTCTTTTTTTTTTTTTTTTCAAACCCACTCCACAAGTGCCTGCCGTCTACTACTGACGAGCAGAACCGAAACTTTGCGAATCATCTACAGTGGGTGCTAAAAATGAGGCTTAATCTGCCGCACATAAGAGTGGTGTGTGGGCGGTCCTTATCGAGCTGGAAACGGCATGTTTTGTTCCAGTAAATGCTTCTCTCTCTCTCTCCCCTTCTCGCTCCCTTTTTTTCTGTCTTTCTGTATCTCAACACCTCCTCTAGCCAGCATTGGCGTTCTGCGCACTCCCACACACCACATAGACACTGGCTTAGTTGGATTGCACTCTAAGCACCAGAATGAGGCAGTAAGATGAAGAGCAGGGATGATGGATGAGAGCGATGTGGTAAACAGATTTGCAGACACAAATTGAAAGGGGTAATGTAAAAATGCTTGCTATTATAGGCACCCATGGACAAAGTTCAAGATGAGCCGTACATACAATGAAATTATTAGTTACTGAACTGACTAGGGGTGTGACCGGTTAACCGGTTAGTAAATCATAACCGGTTAGGAAAAATCAGTAACCGATAACTGAAAAAAAGTCAAAATGAACATGTATTATTTATTTAGAAATTAAGGCGAGACACGGCAGGTGAAAATATTGATTTTTCACGCAGTGGTCGAAGTGGAGATTTGTATCCATTTTTCTCCCTTTACATCTTAGTTTTCATGTCAGAGAATAAAAATAACAAAACTCACCCCGCATGATGCTTATTTTATGATGATTTGTCCGCTTGCGAGCCAGACGGAACCCGGAAGTAAGAAAACCGGCGTCGAAAGACCGCTCTGCAGCGGGTATTTCATTCACAAATATTGACAGCTTTTACATCCACGTGTGCTGCAAAGGGTTCCGTGATGACGCTATCACGCCCAAATATGGTATATTTCCTTCTGGGAGACGCCTGGGACGGACGAGCCGAAGAAGGTTCCGCGCATGCGCAGTCGCCACAAAACTCGAGGCTTGTTTTTTGGAATGAGAGAAGGCCCCACTCGGGCAGCGGGTGAGCCCTTATAGTAGCTCCTACAGACTCCAAACTTTACAGTCAGGTACTTGTTTTTACAAATTCTACGGCAAGTTTTCTGTACGACCTAATTAGGCCTACTTTATCATAATTGTATATGTCTGGCAATTGCGTGGCGGCCGTGACGCGAAGGAATCATTCTGATAAGTGACTGCACACTCCATTGGCTGCATAGCGCAACTGCGGTCCACTTCTTAAACAAACGGTTAACCGGTTAACCGGTTACAATTTTTTCGGTTAACCGGTTACCATTTTTTGTAACCGTTCACACCCCCAGAACTGACTAATTAATAATGGATAACTATTGCCTGAGTTTACCTCGGAAGAATTAGTTTCTGCATCGTTGGGTTGGAATTTTGTTAGATGTCCTTTTTTTAAACTTTGGTATGAAATATTACAAACTATTACTCTTTTGTGTATGTGGGCACTTTTTTTCTTATGTTAGATTTAAATATAGAATAATGGGCTCACTTTGCCGTCTTTCTAAAATGCCCTCTGAAAAGGATGCCCCGCTGAATCGCTCCATGTGGTACTGTTGTATCATAAAAGTAGGTTCCCACAGCGTGACCATTTCCTGCTGTGCTTCTTTGAGACAGGAGACCTAGGAGACAAAGGGTGATTTAGAGAAATGCAAGGTACACTGCCATAATTGTCAAATTTAGGCAATCAAATGTTTTATTTTAAAATGTTTCTTTTTCATTGTATGAAAATTTTTTCTTTTTCATTGTATGAAAAATGTTTCTTTTTCATTAATATCCATGTTATGGATAAGTTCTTATATCTAACATGCCATAACCAGTTTTGATTGGGCTGTTTACTTGGGCTGGGTTAAATTAATCGTTTTGAATCGACTTTGTTTTGAATAGCCAAATATCTATTAAGAAAAAACCTTAAATCGATTCTTTTAATACTTATTTTTCCCATAATACTGCCATGTGACTTTTTGCATTTTTGTTTTGGTCAGGTCATGTTAAATAAAATATTTTTTACTAAATATCTTTTTACTTAGTAATTTAAGTAAAAAGTAATGATTAATGTAACTGCATTGGGTACAATTCTTAATGTAAATGTTCATATTTTTACTAATGTACCAAGTACGAGTTAGTTTTTACAATTTGCAGCGTTAGTTCTTCTGAGAATGTCTTCCATATCCAACTAAAACTGGTCCTGTGTGATATCCTTAAAGGAACAGGCCACCGTTTTTAAATACTGAGATATGTTCTTATCTTAGCTTATAGATGAGTTGATGCATACCTGTCTGGTCTTTACGCATGCCCTCAGTCACGTAAACCGAGCACAGACGGCGTTAGCATATAGCCTCTCCTCTATGTGGCCAGACGGAGGTGAAGTTAGAAGCAACCAAGCGCTTCCCTGTTTCCCGTATTTAAATAGGGGAACTACATTGCAAGGCGTAATAACACCTGGAGTACTTCGACGTCCGCACAGTAATATTGTCGAAGTACTCCAGGTGTTATTACGCCTCACAATAAAGTGCCCCTTTTTATCCGCTTAGAAAATCGACTGTCCTTATAGGGACAGAGCTTTTGTTTTCGGTGGATATTACATGACTCAAACTTAACCGAAACAACCCTAGATTTTGTCAGGAGCGTTCGTTGAGGGCGCTGCGTTGAAGCGCTGCGGACCGTTGATTTGACAGAACGACTAGTCATTTTCCCTCTCTCTGTCTGAGCGCCTCCTCTCCTCCCACGTCCTCTCATGTGGAGTACAGACTCGATTCTTCTCCATTATCTGTCTCTCCTTCACTTACTGTGGGCACTAACTAGCACCTCGCTGCCCAACCCCTCTGCGGTCACGCCATTAGGGCTATTCTGGAGGGCCACCTCCGTTCAGCAGCATACCTTTTCCCCGGCTAATTGGCCACCTCTGCTTAGACCTGTCAACAGGAAACTCCAGTGCAAATGCAGGTTTTTTTTCTTCCTCTTCTCATACAGCACAAAGTCTAATAGAAATGTGGTTATGTAATCATGGAGTATATGGGTAGGGTTAATGGTGGACATGATACAACATTACTTGTTCATACATCATGCGAAGTATCAAAAGTTTAGATTGTTGTGAACTTTAGCAACGTATTGAATGGTAGTTGTTGGTTTAAAACGAAGTTGCAGAGATGCAGTACTGGAATTCAGGACACAAACTTGTCGTCCGTTTTCCAAGTCATTTCCGGGACTCTGGACACGACTTGGACTTGTGATGTTCTGAGGGCAGTGACTCGACTCGAGCTTCAGGCGAGAATGACTTGGACTCGGACTTGAGTGATTGATTTTCCGTCTTTGCAGCTCTGCTTTTGGGTCAAGTTTTGAAATAATGGTTCAAGTTCAAAGGAGTTCAAAGCTATAGATTTTGCAGAAGGGTCCGTTGCTTGAAAACTGCTTGTAAAATATTAAGAAAACTCTTCTAAAAAAGGGCTGGACTCGTGGCTGGACTTGGCGTTGTACTTGCACACCAAAGACTTAAAACTTGAGGTTAGTCAGATCCAAAATCCCCACTTCACTCAGTGTGGTTAAGCCCAATTTACTCATGCGTTTAGCTTGCTTTTTAGTCTTGTGTTAGTTCAAAAGCCAAATATTATGAAGTGATGCGAGTTGTGAACAGTTTGAGAATCACCGGGATTGCCGCTTTTAAAGCAGACGCGTATCCAAAGCACCTGTCTGTTAAAACCCATCCAGCTGGTTTGGTTCCGCACACCATCTGGTTCAGATCAGAATGAGCCGTCAGATTTGACTTATTTATTTTCTTATGAACCCGCAGACTTTGGGGGAAACAGACCGACTGATGGACAATATGAACGCAGAGGATGCACAAAATAGACCTTAAATGAGCTTTCGGTTGCCGACAAGAGAGCACCCTTCAATCAACTGAATAACCTCTAAATTACGAAATAAATGAAACTTTCAAACCTCCTCACTTATTCATAACTTTGCGTCCTATTTCTGCTCAATAGCCCATTCAGAACATTAATTATTTCTGGTGTCATCAAAGCCTTCGAGTACTTTCTCGATTATTTAGCAGTTTGTAGTGGCAGCTGGAGTCTCTGCAAACGGTTTGATGTTTTGTGACACGTTATTATCACATAAGCAAGTCTCTGCTGTGCACCGTTTAGAGGTGTTCTTCCCCTCGTCTGTCTCCAGTCTTCAGATTGATATGGACTTCCTTCGGGGAAACAGGAAGTGGCCGAGATCTGTTTCCTGATCTGATTGCACGTGATTGGTCAGAGCTGCATGGTTGAAGCGTGAGTCGCACGTACAAGAAAGAACAGGATTTCCTCACAGTGATCTATGGATATCCACAAGACTTTCAGTTTTTTTCCCTGTACAGTAGTACCTGTATGTTGGTAACAATGTCATGCATACTTTTCGAAGCAAGTTTTGTTCAATTGCGTTCAAATGATCTTTTATCAGCTGTATATGGTAGTTCAAAATTCAATCTCTTCTAAAACATTTTGGCTGACCATCTGCTTGGTATGTTTGAAATTTTCCAAGCCTGTTCTATGGTTGTGTCCCTGAGCAAGGCATTTCTTCCACATTACTCTCTAGTCGTGTGGAGTAGTGGCTGACTGCAACAGGAAGGGCTTCCTGTATTCATGGGTTTCAAATGACGTCACTGCTGCCATTGCGGCAATTGCAAGATAGGGATGCCTGGGATGCTTGCTCTTTATATACTTTTTACAAAATAGTGAAAACCCACCATTGCGCTGCATATTTGTATGTTGTCAGTTCAGTTACCCATGTGGAGCTCAGAGTAGAGCCCCCGCTCCCTCAGCTCCTTCAGACGAGGCCCGGATACCTCCTGTCGCCTGGGAGCTGTTATGGGTATAGGGCTGGGTACCATCATTTTTTCCCCGATGCAGGTACTTTAACGATACTTAGTTTTCCATACCGATACCCGAACAATACCTATACTAAAATATTTGTCATCTAGAACCAGAAAACAGAACAATAATGTTAGGAAGATCTCCAAATTTACGATATTGGGGTCAGGGAGAAATTGTGGTAAAAATAAAGAAAAATTGTGTTAAAAATTGGGAAAGAATTGACCATAAATTTAGAAAAATAATTGCGAGAAATAGGGAATATATTAGTCATAAAAAATGAGCAAAAATGAGGGCATATTATTGGGAAAACAAAAAAAATTGGGGCAATAATAAGAAAAAATTGTATTTAAAAAATAAAAATAAAAATTACATTAAAAATAATTTATTTGAGCTGAAACATAACCTTTTAATGCTGTCCTTGGGCCAACCGCATCAAAACTTCTAGAGATATAAGATATTTTCTTTGGTACCTGCTTTTGATAGGTATTTCCTAAACGTTTTTCCCGATACCATATCGTTTAACAGTATCCACCCCTAGTTATGGCTACGTCCCATTGCAAGGAGGCTCCGGGGAAGACCCAGGACATGCTGGAGCGACGCATCTCTTGGCTGACCTTTGAACACCCTGGGATCCCCCGGACAAGCTGGAGGAAGGGAAGTCTGGGTATTTCTGGTCTGACTACTGCCTCTGCAACCCGGCCCTGGATAAAGCCGGTCGAGATGGATATACTGTATATGTTGTTGCTTACAATGGTCCTTCAAAACCCATGAGAAACCCCCGAATCATAGTGCAACTGGTTTGCTGTCTAAAACGCCAATATAAAAGAGCCCTTCTGAGGAAAAAGGAACTGTATAATTGCAAACTTTTTTTGTATCATTATGTAAACACCTAAAAAATCTACATTATCCTCTCTGATTGCCCTTTGCTTTGGCCTTCCTTGAGAAACCATTCAGCATTCTTGACTGACCATCGACACAGGTGCTCCCTCCTTCATTTGAAGAAACAAAGGATTCACCATCTGCGCCCCTTGAGTTTGAACGAGAAATCTTAGCCATTTTGTTGTCCCAGTTTGCAACAAATTAGGATGCGCTGTGTATTTTGACACCTTCGTAGTGAACTAGTTCTAATCTCTGCCAAGCGATTGCTCACCACCTGTTGCTCCTTCACTACTGTTTAGTAGATTCTGTGTATTGAAAATGGTCAAACGAGGGTTTGACCATTTTCAATACACAGAAACTACTAAAGGAGTACTGCAAAAAAGTCATATTTCTACACATTTATCCACAGTAGAAATCCTAAATACGCCTGGCTGTCTGAACTGTTAAGAAAATGCACGGTCTCTCTCCACTGCAGTGCCGTTTGTGCTTGTTGTTGCCCACGCAGAGAGAGAGAGAGACGCCATTTTGGAAAATCTTCTCCCTGATGGCTGTCATGTTATCCCTGGCTTGCTTTGCTTCCATTGATGCAGCTGATGAAGTAAGCCAGTTAAAAGTGTGATGATGAAAGTATGTATTTTCACTGAATAGACTTATTACATTACAGCACAGTGAGTCATATATATAAAGCGCAGGGCTGTCAGAAGTATTACTCAGCCTGGACACTGAAACGGGCAATTTTAGGTTATAGTATGTGTCCGTTTAAGGTCAATACACTTTTTACAAACCGTAATTAAATGGAGATGCACGTTGGCAGTGTGGTTAGTGTTTGAATAGTGGAGTAAAATGTGTTTTGTTCTTCAATAGATGGTATTGCGCGTTGAATTGCCTTGTGTATGAAATTCTTGACGGCGAGCTGACTGTATTACTCCCTGATAGGGATGGGACGGTATGAGATTTCCACAGTATGATAACCTTGGCAAAAAATACAGCGATATCACGGTATACCGTGAAATTGCGTGTTTTATATTTAAAAAGTAAAAACAGGGTTCACATTCTACAAACAGGGTTTGTTTATGGTACATTTGTAATTGGTTATGTCTTTACATGCTGCTAAGGATCAATAAAGTGTACTATTATGACTTATTATCCAAAATAACACTTTAAACCAAGGGATATTTTTACCTTAATCACTTTAGTCAGACGGAGCATATTCGCTGATGCTAATCACGGTTTGTTCGATGTCTGACCAAAAACCTCCAAAGGCAGCCTTGCCATTATAATTTGCTACTTGATTTCTTACTAAAGTAGTCTGTGCATTCAACTTCATATAAAAAAATAATCCTAATAGTATAGGCTACAAAAAGTGTCACATCAAGCGGTCAACAAACTTGAGTGCTTGTCTAATAATTGACCGACTAGCAAACTGCATCAGGTAAAGGTTCCACCTATGTCTAACCCTTATCCTGCAGTGACGACTACAGGGTAAAAAATAATCATGTTATCTGCCTATGTGATGCATCAGATTATTGTTTGGAGAGACTTGAGTAGTGTGTAGGGTTGTTTACATCACGTAGTACTAGTACTAGTACTAGCCCTGGCAACGTGTGACAGCGAGTGGCGTTTGTAGCTAAATGATGATCTGTGCGTCTTTGATGAGCATTTGGCAAAGGAAGGCTGAGAGTCTTCTAAAAATAAACCTAAAACATTGTGGTCTAAAGCGCGTCTGATAAACGATGGACTGGATGATGAACAAACCAAACCACAAAGCTAACAGGTTAGCGTAACGTGAGCTATAGAGCTAAAGCGCTAAACAGCTGTTTCTCAGCCGCACTTGGCATCTTTTAACGCAATAGATCCAAACAAATCTTCATCTCAGCGGCAGCGTTCATGTTCACGGAGGACAGTGACTTTTTACTCTGCTGCTACGGGCCGTGTTCAACAGGCTGACGGCCGAGAGAGAGGGAGGGACTGCAGGTGAGGAGCAGCAGAGGAGAAGGGGAGAGCGGGGGTTTGCACGGAGCACAACTTTTTTTTTGTGGCAAGAATAGCATATAAAACAAACATTTTTAATACCGTCAGACCGGGAATCTTCACGGTACCGTAGCATTTTAATACCATGGTATACCTTGAACCCGGTTATCGTCCCATCCCTACTCCCTGAATGTTTTGAAATGTGCTAATCACTGTGAATTGGGATCTTAGAAATGTGTTTGGAAAGTCAGAGTTCAGACCACATCCAACAATTCCCTCTTTTATTTGTACACCAAAAATTTCGGCAATGTGGAGGTGTGTAAACCCGGGGGCTTGAACTCAACATCAATGCTAAGAAGATGGGTTGCCTTATAAAGTACGTTCCAAATGATTATGCAAATGACATTTTTCTCAGATTTTCTAAATTGTCAACTCAAATGACTGTCAGCATAATTTAAGTCTTTAACTGTTAGAGGATAATTTGAAACCTAACAATGAACACAGTATTTTTTTTTTTTCAAAAATAAATATAATGGATAGAGGCTTCAATACAATTTATAGGTAAAGAACTGAAAAATTGTCATTTGTTGAATTTGCAGCATAAGGAGGTCATATTTACTGAAATCAAAAGCTATTTCAAGCAAAAACATCTTAACAGGGCAAGTTACATTTTAACACAGGACCCTTATTTGATAGCAGCTTCAAACTTGTGAGTTTTTGAGAGTTTCTGCTTGGATTTCTTTGCCTGATATCAGAATAGCCTCCCAGAGCTGCTGTTTGGATGAAAACTGCCTCCCACCCTCATAGATGTTATGCTTTAGGATGCTCCAAAGGTTCTCAATAGGGTTGAGGTCAGGGGAGGATGGGGTCCACATCATGAGTTTCTCTCCTTTTATGCCCGTAGCAGCCAATGATGCAGAGGTATTCTTTACAGCATGACATGGTGCATTGTCATGCATGAAGATGATTTTGTTAGGGAAAGCACAGCTCCTCTTTTTGTGCCATGGAAGAAAGTAGTCAGTCAGAAACTCCACATATTTTTCTCTCCCCATGATTCCGGCCCAAAACATGACTCTGCCACCTCCTTACTGACGTCGCAGCCTTGTTGGGACATGATGGCCATTCACCAACAATCCACTACTCCATCCATCTGATCATCCAGGGTTACAAACGGATGTCTTGTAACCGCTTGTAACCCTGGATGAGCTTGTTCACTCATCAGTGAACAAGACTGTTTGAAAATAAGTCCTTCATGTATATCAGGGCCCACTGCAGCTGCTAGTCAGCATTCAATGAACAGTTTAGGTGAGGCTGGATAGAAGGTTTATGCACAACTGCAAGCCTCTGGAGGGTCCTACACCTTGATTTTCGGGAGACTCCAGAGGCACCAGCAGCTTCAGATACCCGTTTGCTGCTTTGTAGCAGCTGTTCTCTTAATCTGATGTATTTGTCTGGCAGAGACCGTCCTCATTCTGCAGAAACCCATGTGCGCTCTGAATCAGCCACAAATATCTTAACAGTACGATGATTACATGTAATCCTTTGTGAAATATTGAAGGTTTTCATACCTAGTCCAAGGCATTCAACTATTCACGCTTTTCATCAGCAGAGAGATCCTTTTAATTTCCCATATTGCTTGAAAATGGTGGTCTGCTTTATGATGTAGAATGTCCTTTTTCAGATTTTCCCTTAACTGGGCTCACCTGACAACTAGGCATCCCAGGCATCTGAGATTGATGTCAGTGATTCAAAGAGCCCTGAGACATAATCATTCGGAACACACTCACTTTTGCTCGAGTCCCTGCCTCCTCTGGGTGAAAACGAACGAAGAATTAATAGGAAAAGTGGGATCATTTCTTGTTCCTGGAATACAATGATTTCAGCCAGATTGCTTACGAACACATCACTGTCAGAAGACGATTGGGAGCCATTTTATTTTGTATGAAAAAATGTTTGAGCTAGTTTATTGATTTCTACTGTCTGTCAAGAGTCATTATTAGGGCAATGGCTCCACGCGGTGGCCGTGTGTCATGCCTTTTATGACTTCTTTAATCGGTAAATATTCAGACTTATTAAACGTGCTCAGCATTAGGCCCTAACCGTCTTAAATGATCTGAAGCATCAACTCAATTCCATGGCATCCTTTTTAATATTTGACAATTAAATAAAACAAGTAAAACATGTTTCAGCTTATTCTCAGACGAACTCTGCTCATTCATTTCAATGGACGAGAGGTTCCGTTTCACACACAGGAGGCTCTAACCATCTTACTGACGTAGAATTCGCTCCCATCTATGGCAGCCAAGGAAACTGCACTTTTTTGTTCCTCAGCAAGAAGCTGAGAGTAATCTCCAAAACACTGTTTTTCATTGCAAAATGTGTGGTTTGAATGCCGAGTTTGTTCATTTCCAGTAAACCGAATCATTTGCTGTCTTGTTACTCGGCATTTAGTCAATGACTGTGCTCGATAATTACTTGCAATTACACGTGCTTTGCTTTGAAAAATTGATACCGTATTACAAAAAGTTTGAAAAGGAATGCTATGTTAAGAGAACAAAACTTCACAAGATGTTTGTGATGTTTTACTCTTGACACGAAGGAAAAAGCCTTTTGTTTTCTACATATGACTTTTGTCGCTTTTCAACAGCTACTCAACATGTGTGCAGTGAGACGTAACACTCCGCCAACTCATGTTGGAAACTTTTGATTCATATTCCTTTGCCTTTCCTTCTGTGCTGCGTTTTGATCCGTTCCGCCGCATATATAGACGCATTGTTGATGTCTTTTTTTCTGCACGCCCTCTCTCCTCTCCATCGCTTAGCAGTGCACCAGCCCCCGGCCCCCGTGTTAATTACACACACTGCTCCCTCTCTCGCACTGTGATTCACTCAGTTATTTCTGTCGCCCGCCGCGCTTAGCGTTTCGCCGTGCTTCTGCAGCACCGGCGCCGGTTGAAACGAGGGGACGGCGGCGGCGCGGGGGGGGGGGCGTGCAACGATGCCCCGACCAACAGCAAATGTCGGTTTCCGCGTCATCTGATTGGCACAGATTAGAGGGGGTTTGAAGCTGGTGCTGCGGAGGTGGTACTTGCAACAGAGAGATTAGGCTCTATGGGAATGCTTTCCCGTTATGGGGTTGGTGTCTGATATAGTTGGGTGCTGCTAAAATGAAAGGATGTTGGAAATCTAACTTTGTCCCTCTTTAGTCTTGTTTTTTATCATCTAGCATTTATCACTTTATCATCCCCCATAGGCAAACCTATCCTCTCTATTTGACCCATCCTTCACTACCCCTGGGGAGACTTTTCAGGAGCAGACTGATCTCCAGGAGCATTTTGTGAAATTTGTGATAAGTTGTTATAATATTGAAGACTACTTTGTGCCCCTGACACTAACATAAAACATGGTATTCACAGTAATCCTAAATGATAATAAATACTTAAATTCTTATATTTTCAATGGCATATAAGTTAAAATAAATATCTCAATTTACTTTGGCAAAAAGGTTCAGTCATTACAAAGGAAAAAAATGCAAACAAATGTGCAGGCGGTATATATTTGGCCCCCACAACATGTTTATCTGTCATTCATTGAACAATATAGTAATTAACATGACAAACCTGCACCTAGCTTGACGTTTCAGCCATTTCTTTTGTTCACGGGCAGAACATGCAGACTCCACACGTAAAGCTGCATTAGACCCGGGAATGAAACCAGGAAAGTTCTAACCTTGGAGCTAGAAACTGCAGCCTCTTGGCTTCCTTCCTTAGCACTTAGACTGCTAGACTTTTAACAGGTGCCCCTCGAAGGTCTCATATCACTCCAGTCTTATTGGCTCTCCATTGGCTCCCTGTAAAATTCAAGATTGATTTTTAAGCTTTTAGTGCTGACTTTCAGGGCCGTAAGCGGTAAGGCTCCACAGTACATCCAGGACCTTTTTGAGCCCTTACTCCTCTGGCCGCACACTTCGGTCCTCAGGCCAGAACCTGCTTGTGGCCCCCCTGACTCGAGGGGACCTGTCTTTTCAGTCTGTGGCCCCCAGACTGTGGAACACCCTGCACCTGTCTGTCTGGCCGACTTTGTGGACACTTTTAAAAAGGATCTGAAGACATGTTTATTTAAGAAAGCTTTTGGTTGATGGGTTTTCAGTAGTGTCACTTTAATCTTACACATACATATACATGTTTATATTGTATTCACCTATTCTCTTGTACAGCACTTTGTGATTTTATCTGTGAAAAGCACATGAAATAAACTTTACTTCCTTACTAGACCTCTGCATGTATCTGTCCATATCATTTCTAATATATTGAACAAAACCATAACTGCAGTTCCTTGGTAAATGGTCTCAACTTTATATAGTGGTTTTCCACCTACATTAGGCCCAAAGCGCTTTACAGCAGGAAACCAGTCACCCATTCACACTCTCATTCATACACCAGTGTAGTGCAGACACTGGAGGCAAGGTGGGTGAAGTGTCTTGCCCAAGGACACAATGGCAGTGTGCACCTTTTAAGAGGCGGGGTTCGAACCCCCAACCTTCCAGTCATGAGACGACCCGCTGTACCATCTGTACCACTGTCGCTCCCTTCTCGTGACAAGACTCCTAGTTTGATTGGGAGATTATTTACAAGTATGTAGACAGTACCAGATCATATTTGAGGACGTGCCTGTTTTTTGCCATTAAGATATATTGGCATTTTGTGTAAAAATGTATTTTCCTACAGACACGGAGGGTGAAAAGCGCCTTTACTTTTGCGGTAAATGTCAGCCATGTCCCGTGTTGATGGAAACAATTGTCATGACATTTCACACCGAGCCTGTTTTTGTTTTTTTAAATAATCGCTCTGTGTGCACCTCTGCTCCAGTGCTGCGTCACAAATGGAGGCTGTGACCAAAGCGGCACATGTGTGGGCAGTGGAGGACTTCATAGCGAATAAGGACGCACTTAATTATAGAACTGGTCCCTTCTTTTATCACCATGTGCATTTGTCCCCTTTACACTGCCTTGAAGAGGTAACTAAACACAAATAACATGCTACCTGGTGGTGTGGCTGTAAATGCCTCATGTGCTGATTTTTCAGTTATTACTAAGTGGGTAAGGTGGACTAAACTGACAAATGGCAGCTGAGTGTGTAGGGATTGTGTCCAGATCTACTGTAGCGTGTCCACAAAAGCACCCGTTTGGCCAAAAGCTGAGTGTGTTCATGAATAATAGATCCAGCTCCCACTGTATGGACCATACTCCGTGAAACCAGTGTGACCCAGATAGCACTCATGTCCACTGAACGGGCACTGGCTCCACTTCACACTCTGGACTTAATTACATGAATGGTTCATTACTACTTGGTTCAGTTTTCGTTTTTTCGTGTGAATTTAATGCCTTTCACGATACCACACCAAACTCGGTGAAGCCACAACTGTTTTTCTGTATGGTGGCAATGCTACAGCGAGAATGTCTTATAGTAATGATAATATGTTCTTATCGCCAGTCCTGTGTGTTATTTCATACCTGACGGTTTGAGCTTCCACTGTGGCCTTCCTCCGAGGTGGTGGCCCTAGTCGGCAGGGGGCAGTGTGTTTAGTTTAGGTTTGGTTTATTTGAGCAGCTTACATTTTCCTAATTTACAAAATACATTAAACAGTCACAGATGCTCAAAAGGAGTAGGCTGAAGCAAGAAGCTTATGAGCGCCTACCCCACAATCAACATAATAAACATTTGCATTTCACAGTAATACGTGAGGACTGTTGTTCACAACAACTAAGAAAATGGCACAATAAAAAAATATAGTCTATTCCTTAAGTAGACAAGTGTCCTCAAAAAGGCATTTACATCGGAAGAAAATAAGATTACATGACTGGAACGCATGTACTCAGTTGCTTACATTTCCAATAGGGAGGAATTATTTACATTAATAACATAATGTTAACACACTAAGCAACGCCATACTAATCATAACGAGGCGCATGCACCGTCAACAGCTGCATTTGTAAAAAGAGAATAAGAAATTCATGTGTTCGATTATCCAAACCCAGGCACATACACACAACTATGTGCATGCACCTGTTTATGTTTACATTTATGCTATTGCATTGGTCAAAAAGAGAATTATGATCATACAAAGCAATGCATTTGTTATTATGTTATTGATGACAATGCGCAACATTTGCCTATAGCTCATGTTTGTTGTGACAGTTAGCCCCGATTAGCTCGATGTCTTCAGACTGAACCGCCGTTTTGGGGTGAACTGGCCCTCTTTGCTAACTGGATTGTCCCATGAACCTTGAACAAGACACCCATGGTCTACGCCAAGGTCTCCTCCAGGGTTTAAGCTCAAATCCACCAAAAACTCTTGAACAAAGGCCAATTATTTGAGCGCTTGCGGGCAGCTAAAGGCTAAGATACTATGTTCCGATAGGCTACACCGCGCTGTGTAATAAACTTTACATTCAACAAGCACAACTCTGAAGTCTAAAGTCAATTTAAAGGCTGCTTTACATGCAGCTGTTTTTATTGGTGCATATTTCTTGCTGTCATGTGGTTGATTGAAGCTCGCTGTAATGGGAATCTTCTGTCTCATGGCCGCAGAAACATTCTCGGCAAAGTTAGCTCCCGTCATCCTCGTTGGACAAGTAGTGCTGGACACAAGTAGCTAACGTAATGCTACGTTGATGTTCCTTTCGGCATTCTGACATTTGGTTTCCGGGGCACCTCTGATATGACTTCAAGTGGCCCGGCCAGGTCGCTGATCATCATCTCAGGGGAAAGTTGGATTGCGCTCCCCCCAAACGAACCTCCGTGCTTCACAGTCAGCCAAAGGACTGGATGGGATTGACAAAAGCTATCCAAACAACCCTTCCGGTCTGAACCTAGAATCTGAATTACAAACTGCCATTCATGGTTTAAGAATGAAAAACAACCAAATAAACTTAAACGTGCTGTGTGTGTTAGAGAGCAAGTAAGTAAAGGGCTTAAGCTGCATTCTCCTTTGACTTTTCAATGTGCTGCATGTTGTCACCGCTCCTGGCAATACCGTATTGAAGAAGAAGGTATAAAAGTAGCCAACTGGTCTGGGTTGAATTGAGTATAGGACGTTTCCCCTCTTTCCTGATCAAAAAAAGGAGCTAATCAATTTTTTAACCATCCTCTGGTGATTGTACATCAGTGGCATTTTTAGAGATCCATGTTCTGGAGTTGGCACGTTTACCTACAATTTCATCCCCAGTAAACTTAAATTGTTTTCTTAGTTCAAGGTTTGTGTCAAAACAGTCAAATCAATACATGCTTCACTGTGTCCACTTGCACACCTTCTAGCTTAAACAAACATGGCCTTTCTTACTGACCGAAACCAAACCACTTATAATGGCTTACCTTCTCACTCTAGATGATTATGCAAAATCTTGTAATTTGGTAGTACTGGGCTCGTGACATAATACAAGCCTGACTAGAGTAAGCAGTGATTCACTGTTATGTAAATGAGTTGTTTCGTCTGTGACTCAGCCATTTAAAAACATCTGCTTCCCCTGATCAGGCGCTCACACCGGCTTCTTTAATGGAAGTGGGGAAGCACAGTGGTCCCAGTTGTTGCAAAAGGGAAGCAGTGTAACACTTGAGTAGGTTGAACTGGTTGTGAATGTCAGAGTCACAACCAGAATGATGGCATTATGTGGTTTTGCAGCATTCAAATTCAGTCGTGTTTTGTTGTGTCGGCTTTCAGGGGAATATTAGACAAAATGGAGTTCTCAAACGTTTCCATACTGGGGACCGACCAGAAAACAATCCCCGGGACTCCAAAACATCCTCCACTCCCAATCAGTTTGACATTACCATAAATTCAGATTTTTTAAATCATGCATAGAACTAGTAAATTGGAGATTTCCCTAATGGATTAGTTAAATTGCAAATGAAAACATTGCAGATTAGATCACTGCAACATTGATCAACTAAATAATTCCTAGCAAATGGCATTTTTTCCCCATGAGCTCATGTGTTCCATTTTCAAAATGACATAAAAGTGAAAAGGGCCACAGAAAAGGTTTGGGCCACTGCAAAGTTAATATCTCGTAACCCTTGAGTCAAGAGTCTTTTAATTCTAGTTTGAGAGATTCTTAGATATTTTTCCTTACAAAAGTCTTAGGGAACTAAGAGATTTCCTTCAAAACCTTCAGACTTCAACTCATGAGGTCGTCCATCGTGGATTTTGAGCCGAGTTTTAACTTTTACTATGGCTATCAACGAATAGCAAAAGCATTTCACACAAATACTTCAAACGTCACTCTGTCTGTAAAACTTTGATATATCTGTTTTTATACTGAAATATTAGCCCAAGGTATAAGATAGACCCGCCACAGGCCTCTCTTGTTATTGAGAGCGTCTTAATTGTTGCAGAAGTGCGTGCATTTAGTCGACCAATGCAAATCATGGTCGATCACGACGGCATTGAAATGTTCCCTGTGCCACTGGCCAAAGGATGATGGATCCACCCCCAGGCTTAACAGTTGGATAGAAGTGCTTTTCATTTTATTCCCCAAACGGACCGTTGCTCACTCACTGTTTGAGCTCTCAGTCTTCCAGGAATGTTAAGATTTTCACATTTCACCCAGTCCAGTTGATGACCAAAATCTGATGATACGGACTTCAATGACCTGGATTCACATGTTGTCCTTTGCCCAAAAGAAATGCTATCTCCAAGTAAACAGTCAGAATGTTTATTATTATCATTATCATTATTATTATTTTATTATTATTATTATAGAAGAAAAATAAATGCATCAATGAGTCGCCTAAAACACTAGTTGTTGAAAATGTGATCAGTGTGATTGTATTTCTGGGTAAGACCAGAAGAGCAGGGTGTCTGGCGTTAAATACCATCAAATCATTGGCTCTCCACATTTGACTAAAAAGGCAACAGCTGAGTAAACACATTCATTAAAGATCTAAATATTCAAATGAAAAGTGTGTGTCAGAAACTAGACACTTGATGAATTTTAATACTAAAAAGTTACACCTCCTGACACATTCTGACAGTTATTAATATTGCCGTTATTTATAGCTCAGCCTCCTGCTTTTATCTGCTGCGGCGGCTGATGACAAGGGAGCGCACACCGTCGTCAGCTTTGGCAATCTCACACCTGAACGATGGAGGGGGAAACGCTGGCAGTGTGAACAAACCCCTTTAAAAAACACAGCGGCCCCCTCCCTATCACACGGCTCTGCAGAGGAGGGAGGAAGACGACGTTTATTTTTCCACACAATTACCATTTCACTTTGAGAGGAGGCCACACTTTGGGCTGCCTGCTGCCAACCACTTTTCCAAGAGAACAGTGATTTTTTTTTTTTTTTCTTTTATGTTTTGGACTACCACTTGGTCAGACCAGCCAGATTTAGGCATCGCTTTTATACGTGATTTGAATTCGTATTTGACATGGATGTGTTTGATGTTTGACTGATTCTGTGGTCCATATTAAGGCTGGGATTCAGTTTGTACCTGATAATTGGCTTGATATCAAGAATATCGCAGTATGGCAATAGAGTAATATTCATTTTCGATCCTTTAAAGGGGGGTATTATGCAAATTATTATGAACAGCTTTGCACAATGGTACAGTGATCATCACACATACCTAGAGTTAGGGCTACATTGATCAAAATGTAATTGAAATCGCAAACTTAACATTGGTCCATTTAATTATTGTTCTTTTTTTATTTTCAGGCTTTAGGTGTTCTATGGCAGTAGAACTGGTCTGGTTTGGGGTTTTGAGGAGTAATAAAGAGGATTTGTTTGTTTTTAATGATATTGGAGTGGAAACCATTCATTTTCTGAAAGCGCTTAGGTTTATTTAAAATGTCTGTTTTGTTTGTTTTAATGAATAATAGTTGGAAATGGTATATTCATTTTTACTACGAAAGAAATAATCGAAAAGCAAACTCTTGCAGTAAGTATTCTGAGTGTTTGAACTTCTTCCTCTTTTTCTTACTACAGCCTCATATTCTCTACAGTCAGACATGCCGTTCTACATAACCATCGCTCGCCCAGTGCACTCTTCCAGTGAAGGCAAAAACATCCATGCTTCAACAGAGCTAGAGAAACAGGGGACTGGAACAGAGCCTAATACTAACTTGTATTGAATGGAAGTGAAACAAAGTAGAACTTTTGAGGAAAAAAATGCATCTTTGAACCAACAAATCAAGATGGTGTTGTAGATACGTTTGAATTTGCATAAAATATCATAATATCAGCTTAATAACCCTCCTTTTAACAAAGACTTTATTCACTAATTGAAAATGGTGAATAATAGCTGGATTATAATTTGTGCGCTACAACGATATTTTAATAGCTCACAATGTATTAGTAATCTTTAGGCTCGTTCTGAGAGACCAGTCTAGCTCATACATTACTGTATGGTGTGACATCATTTCCTGTGCACTGCACCAATTAGCAACTCTCTATTCACGGTAAACAGCTAAATCTGTTGCACAAGGTGTCGATGACTGTGATGGCACCGGGCTCTGCTTAAACATGACTAGGTTTTACTCATCAGTGAGGTCACTCACTCCTGTTTGTAAACAAGTATTTCTTTAATGAGCGTATTATATTTATATTTCTAAACTCTGTAGGTGAGTGTGACTTGTGACTAAAATCACAAGTCTGGGGACCACCAATTCATTTTCTCGTAGGAGAGGTGTGGTTTAAGATTGTCCATAACCGTTTACTGGGCGCTACGAATGTCTATCATGCGTCTGTACGTAGCCATAGCCAATTGTATCAGATGACGTATGATGTACCCGCTGTAAACTTTTGAGCTAAACTATTTAGAACACGGACTAAAGCTTGATCAAAAGATGGCGTCTGCTGCTGTCATGTTTGATCCGTAAATACACTTTTTTTTTTTTTTTTTTCTCTCCCTAAACTACAAGCTTCCATATGTCGAATAGCGAGTCATCGTCTTACTGTCCCTCCTCGTTCTGTGATTGGTCCCCAAATCCATGTGAAGATTTCGGCCATGGTCCCCAGACTGTTGTGCAGTTTGAAAGGATTCGAGCACACACAGCAGTCTGGTGTTAGCCAGGCTAGTCTTTTCTTGCTTTTTTGATTAAAAAACATGTCATTGTTTTGATGTGTTTCATGCGGTTTCTTTTTTATTATTGCTTTGTGTAAGAAAGCCTTGCTAACTTGAAGGACATCTTGTTCAGAAAAGGGAAAAATTACCTGGACTGTGCAATGAATGAATTATAATTAAATCTACTGTAAATCCCAGTTGTCAACATGGTGACAGGCCCAGAGCCAGCTTCATTTGAAAATTAAAGGCCCTGTGCCCAATATGAACTTTTCTTGGGCCAGACTTTGACACAAAAGGTGCTTTTATTGCTCTGGTCGTCCTTCAGAGTCACAAATCTGTCAAATGTCCCTTTTCATCCCATACAGACGAGTAGGGTTGACAGTTTACAACAGCAAGTACTCCTCTGGGGTTGGCTCATAGTACCTTGAACGTTAGCAGGAGATCTATGAGAAAACCAGTTTGAATGATGTCACGTCTGTTCTGTGGGTGTCTAAAGCTGAGGGCTTTTGTAGTACAAGACTGGACTAGCCCTGGCTCAAACACCACGTCTGTCTGTGAAGCAGGTGGACTCTAGCCATCCTGTGCTGTGCTTTATTTCTCTTAGCACACACAGTCCCTTCTATTAGCAAAAAAGGAAAAACCTTTATACAGTGTGTGTGTGTATATATATATATGTGTGTATATATATATATATATATATATATATATATATATATATATATATATATATATACACACATACAGTGGGGAAAAAAAGTATTTAGTCAGCCAACAATTGTGCAAGTTCTCCCACTTAAAAAGATGAGAGAGGCCTGTAATTTTCATCATAGGTAAACCTCAACTATGAGAGACAAAATGGAAAAAAAAATCCAGAAAATCACATTGTCTGATTTTTTTATGAATTTATTTGTAAATTATGGTGGAAAATAAGTATTTGGTCACCTACAAACAAGCAAGATTTCGGTCTCTCACAGACCTGTAACTTCTTCTTCAAGAGGCTCCTCTGTCCTCCACTCGTTACCTGTATTAATGGCCCCTGTTTGAACTTGTTATCAGTATAAAAGACACCTGTCCACAACCTCCAAACAGTCACACTCCAAACTCCACTATGGTCAAGACCAAAGAGCTGTCGAAAGACACCAGAAACAAAATTGTAGACCTGCACCAGGCTGGGAGGACTGAATCTGCAATTAGTAAGCAGCTTGGTGTGAAGAAATCAACTGTGGAAGCAATTATTACAAAATGGAAGACCTACAAGACCACTGATAATCTCCCTCGATCTGGGGCTCCACGCAAGATCTCACCCCGTGGGGTCAAAATGATCACAAGAACGGTGAGCAAAAATCCCAGAACCACACGGGGGACCTAGTGAATGACCTGCAGAGAGCTGGGACCAAAGTAACAAAGGCTACCGTCAGTAACACACTACGCCGCCAGGGACTCAATTCCTGCAGTGCCAGACGTGTCCCCCTGCTTAAGCCAGTACATGTCCGGGCCCGTCTGAAGTTTGCTAGAGAGCATCTGGATGATCCAGAAGAGGACTGGGAGAATGTCAGATGAAACCAAAATGGAACTTTTTGGTAAAAACTCAACTCGTGGTGTTTGGAGGAGAAAGAATACTGAGTTGCATCCAAAGAACACCATACTGTACCTACTGTGAAGCATGGGGGTGGAAACATCATGCTTTGGGGCTGTTTTTCTGCAAAGGGACCAGGATGACTGATCCGTGTAAAGGAAAGAATGAATGAGGCCATGTATCGTGAGATTTTGAGTGAAAACCTCCTTCCATCAGCAAGGGCATTGAAAATTAAACGTGGCTGGGTCTTTCAGCCTGACAATGACCCAAACACACCGCCCGGGCAACGAAGGAGTGGCTTCGTAAGAAGCATTTCAAGGTCCTGGAGTGGCCTAGCCAGTCTCCAGGGGCCGAGTGCACCAGCTGGTCGTAAGATAAGTTAGGCCTAAGTCTTAAGCTGGGCTTAGCTAAGTCTGACGTAGTGAGTGGACTTTGTACCGAGTGCACCAGGAGGACTTGCGTCTGGGCGCAGCTGCACCTGGTCGTAAACCGCGCGTTCTCGTGAAAACTGGTGATGCTGCGCTGTTGTCTTAGCAACGGGTGTCAGGCGGCAGGCGCAACGCAACATGGATGGAGGCAAAAAGAGAAAGGAAAACTTTACGGACGGAGAAATCCGCAAACTTTTAGAAATGTTTGCGGAAAACAAGGACACCCTCACGTCAAAATGTAATAATAGTAATACAAACAAGCGAAAGATGATCAAGTGGAGAGAGATGACAGCGGCGATCGAGTGTAGCAGCGGAGGGCGGACCGTTAAAGAAGTTCGGAAGAAGTGGAAAGATCTTTTGTCCCGGGCCAAAAAAGACAAGACCCTCCTCAAAAAACCCCCGACAGGTGGAGGCCCTCTTCCTAAGACGTCGCCATACAGCGACATAATAATTGATATTTTTGGCGAAGAGTCGTTGGCTTTTGTGGGTCTAAATGGAGTTGACAGCTCCGCGTCATTGCCCGACGAGAGAGACGAGGAGCTGGAGGATGAATGCGATGTCGTGACGGACACCTGTGGTAGGCCTACTGTAGGTCATTCATAGCTTAACAATAGAGTAGTAAGTGCAATGAAATGATCAGCTTGAATATTTAATATTACAGAGATGGAGAGAGACGCGGAAAGCCCTGAGCCCTCGTGCGCACCGCAGGAGAAGTCAGTGACGCGCCCGCAGGCAGCTTCGCGCAAAAGAGACTATGACGAGCTCCAAAGAGTCCTCCTCGAAAAAGAGATTGTTAGAGTAGAGGCAGAAACAGCGAAATTGGTCACAGAGAAGGAGAAATTGGATCTAGAGAAAGAAAAAATCAAATTAGAAATAAGGCTACTTGAGAAACGTGCTAGAGACCATATTGTCACTGAAGAAGAAGGTTTCTCCTTCACAATTCTGTAATTAGTTATTTTTATTGTTATTATTTATTGTATATAGTTATTATTTTTGTTTAATAATTTAGGCTAAGTGTCTTTTTGTGAATTAAATTGTTATAACTTATTGTAATTTAATAGACCTGTAAATTAATTATCAAAGTATCCTAATTTATTTTAATCTGACGTGTGTGATTTCGTATGTCCTAATTTAAGGAATACAACAAATAAACAAATCAATTGTTTTAACTGTCTTTTTTTATGTGTAGCAGGTTAGCAGTTTGACATAAACGCCAATTGCGTTAATGCGCATGCAGGTTTATGGTTTGACACAGGAAAACACACAATCAACTTGATTCAAAATTAATTTAATCATTTAGTAAGCAAATTCGTTCTATTATATGTTGAATATTTAAATGATGAAGATTAGAACTGATTGGTGAAGTCAGATTATTAAATTTATAGATTGGTGATCAGACGATTTCGGATCAGACGCCCACTGATGTCCTCTTGATTCAGAGCCACAGGGTTCTCCACCTCCTCAGGCTGGTCTAAAACAGCCACTTGTCTCGGAAGAGGCATTCGCTTCTCAACACAAATGTTGTGAAGTACCACACAGGCCGCAATAACAACGCACACGCGTTCAGGATGCATGCGAATTTCGGAGTGGAGACAGTGGAACCTGAAGGAACAATAAAAACATGCAAATTGAAATAGGCCCAAGACAATTAGCTTGTAATAATAAAGGGTGTTATTTCACTTAGCCTACCTACGTTTGAGCACCCCGATGCAACGCTCAATAATGCTGCGGGTGGAGGCCTGTTTAAAGTTGTACCTGCGCTCTTGGGGTGTTCTCGGTGCAATGACAGGTGTCATAAGCCACCTTTTCAGAGGGTACCCGCTGTCTCCAAGGAGAAGCCCAGTTATTCTGCCCTCTTCAAATTCTCGGTGAAGTGCGCTTTCTTTCAGGATCCGTGCGTCATGCGTAGAACCGGGCCACTTTGACACCAAGTCAATTATCTGCATGTCATTGGTACACACAAGCTGGACGTTGATGGAGTGGTAGCCTTTGCGGTTGACAAACAATTATTCGTCTTGGGATGGAGCTTGAATGCGCACATGTGTGCCATCAATGCAGCCGATTATCCCAGGCAGCCCTGACTTGAAATAAAAGTCCTGCTTCATCCTTGCCGCTTCTTCTTGCGTTGGCAGGCGGACATAGCGGCCCATAATGCGCATGAGGGCGAGGGAGACTCTCCTTATAGCTCTACACGCAGTGGTCCGGTGGACATTTACCATGTCTCCCAAACTGTTTTGGAAAGACCCACTGGCAAAAAAGCGCAATGCAATCAGCACTTGCTGGGACGGAGACAGCGTGCCGTTCCTCTCCGTTACGTGCTGCAGTTGAGGTGTGAGCGCACCGACTATCTCAAAAATTGTTCAAAGCGGAATCTTTCTAGTAACTCACTTTCGTTGTACATTTCGAGAGGGTTGCTTCTGTCTCTCAACACCCTCTCCCTTCTCAGGGCTCGCTCGTTGTTTAAGCGGTAAATTAATCGCAGAGCTGGCATTTTAACGCGTTAAATGTGATATCCACTGATGGTTGTCAACGCAACAAGCAAGATTTCTGATATTTACGCCTACCCCAGACTGGGCGTAAAAGTTACACCTGGGCGTAGCGCACAGAGAGCTTAAGTCTGAGTGGTGCACAGGTCGTAAGAACGAGGAGGTCGTAACTTTCAGATTTAAGTCAGACGTAGAGTTAAGACCAGGCGTACGACCAGCTGGTGCACTCGGCCCCAGATCTTAACCCCATAGAAAATATTTGGAGGGAGTTGAAAGTCCGTGTTGCCCAGCGCCTGCCCCAAAACATCACTGCTATAGAGATCTGCATGGAGGAATGGGCCAAAATACCAGCAACAGTGTGTGAAAACCTTGTTGAAGACTTACAGAAAACGTTTGACCTCTGTCATTGCCAACAAAGGGTATATAACAAAGTATTGAGATGAACTTTTGTTATTGACCAAATACTTATTTTCCACCATAATATGCAAATAAATTCATTAAAAATCAGACAATGTGATTTTCTGGATTTTTTTTTTCTCATTTTGTCTCTCATAGTTGAGGTATACCTATGATGAACATTACAGGCCTCTCTCATCTTTTTAAGTGGGAGAACTTGCACAATTGGTGGCTGACTAAATACTTTTTTCCCCCACTGTATATAAAATACATGTTATACAGTGGCGCAGAGGTTAGCACTGGTTAGTGCAAGAAGGTCCCAAGTTTGATTCTCGGGTCAGTGGGGCCTTTCTGTCTGCTCTGGTTTTAACCAGGATAGTCCCACTGAGATTAAGAAGAGATCCCCTACCACTAAAAATGTGTATAATAGGTTCCCCTCTCTTCTTAATCTCAGTGGGACTATCCTGGTTTAATAAAGATCAAATAAAAAATGCTATTGATCTTAGGGCTGGGCAATATGGACCAAAAGTCGTATCCTGATATATTTAGGTTGAATATCGATGAAATGTTAAGTCAAAATCAAAGCCAAATACGAGTAGTTTTATTGAAAACTCACAATAAAATGTAAACATAAACACTGTATAACAAAGCTCCTTAAGGTGCCCATTTAAATAAAATAAAAATATCTTAAATAGGGCTGCAACTATCGATTATTTTAGTCATCGATTAATCTATCGATTATTTACATAGATTAATCTGATAAGTATTTATTTATATTGAAAACCTAAATTCCACAACTTTAGAGCAGATTATAAAAGGAGAAAAAACATAGTTTTAAACAAAGGATTTTTCTGCTAGAAATAACATCATTTATTCATTTCTTATCAGTTTGTCCAAAAAAAAAGCAGCAACATTTCACTCTCATAAAGAGACATCTGTCCTTATGTCCATGATGAGGAGAGAGAGCACCTTCATAGTGTCTTTTATATCAGTACTTTTACTCTTATTCAAGTGAAGTAGGTCCTGACTGAAGACATAATCTTGAAATGTTCTGCTGAAGCTCAGGTGATTCATTTCTTTCCCAGGATCTCAACCAGAGGGGTTTCCTAAAAGAGGGAAAACATTTTAATTATTTTTGTCATAGTATTGCTATTTAACAGGGGATAATGTGTCAATTTGCATGGTTCATAAATGTATTTGTTGTGAGCAATGAAAGGATGGATATGAGAAACTTTTAAGTACAGGTGAAATAGTATGACTGTGTTGGAGTTTATTTTGCTTTTTATATAGTGTGACCACCTCAAATGGTTTAAACAGAGACCAGTGGGACAATTTGGCAGAACTTTGAAGTACAGAGGAATTATTATTATTTTTTTATAGATCAGGCATTTTTATCCCACTAAAGAACGACACACACCTTTTCACTATTACAACGTATATAACACTGGGCTAGCAACAGATCGCAATATATTATAAAGCAGTTAGACGTTAAAAAAATAAATAAAATAAAATCACGAGGTTGGCTTCAATGCAGTGTTGTTTTGGCAGCCCTTTTAGTTTTAGTCTTAGTCTTTTGGACGAAAATGCTTATAGATTTAGTCACATTTTAGTCATTTCTAAATGTGATAGTTTTAGTCACGTTTTAGTCAGACGAAAATTTAAAAGGTTTTAGTCAAGTTTTCGTCAGTTTCATTATAAAAAGTTATAATTAATTTAGATAACTATTGGAAATTGGGATAAATAATAGTTGTCTATTGGCTTTATAGCTTTTGACAAACCGATTACACCACAGGCAGTAGTAGAAGTGTTTTTGTGAACAAGACTTTCCCCAAAAGCGCCCGCTCTTCTCGTCCTCTGATCAACAGCGCTGTCTGCACATACGTAGCCACCTCAACATGCGTTCAGCGTTCATACGCTACGGTATTTAAAACCTGTCCTGAGTTCGATGTCCCTGTGACATCGATGTCAGACGCGTTCCGTGGAGGATGTACGCTAGCAGTGCACTGCACGCCACGGGGAGAGAGGGAGAGAGAGAGAGAGAGAGGCGCTGCTGCCCGGCAGCATCATGAGAGCTGCGGCGCCGCTCTGTGTCACGTTTACCGGTTTGTTCTCCCGCTCCGCGTAGAAACTCTGTTTGTGAACGATCTGACGAACCACTTTCTCCCATTTTAGTCTCGTCTCGTCTCGTTGACGTAAACTCATAAACGTCTCGTCAGGTTTTAGTCCCCAAAGAGCTATTTTTAGCTCGTCATCGTTACGTTATCGTCATTAAAAAAAGGGGCGTCAACGAAATCATATCGTTATCGTCTTCGTTGACGAAAACAACACTGCTTCAATGAAAAAGTTGGACATTTTAAGCACCAGGAGGGACAGAGAACGACATGGCTCTGCAGTACAACCCAAAGAGGTGGTCACTATAGTTAGATCTGTGGATTTATTTATCTTAATTTAAATCGTAGATGCAGCGTAAAGATATTTAGCGCAAAAAACTTTGCAGCAAGGGAGAAGTAGACAGAGTAGGATGTTAAAGTCTGCGTTTGGTAAGGGGGTGGAAGGAGGCAAGTTCGTCATCATACCTTACCTTATGTCACACTTTGAACAGTGGATGAATGTGTAGATCGTCCGTCCTGATGGTAAATCATCATTGATGCCGCTGTTAGCATTGTTGTAGCGTGATAGCGGGGAGCAGTGTCCTTTTGCCTCGTTAGCCTCCGACCTCTTGTTGCTGAGTTCCTTCTTGTTTGAGCCGTGTTTTGATTATTTCGACGGCCTGGTTCTCCGCTCTGGTACCTGGTTCTGCCTGGCTACGAGTATTAGCACAGCTAGCTCCGCTCTGTTTACTACCTTAGACTGAGCTGTGCTCTTCAGAAGCGGTCGTGCGGAAACAAGCGCCACCTAAAGTTCCGGGCGCGTAAGCGGCCCCGTTTCACGCGGTTTTAATGAGATATATTAATTAAACGAATCATCGAAGCGGGAAAATAATATTTGAAGCATTTTACTAATCGAGTTAATCGATTTAATCGATTAATCGTTGCAGCCCTAATCTTAAATAAAAATAGCCTATAAAATAATATAGGTCAATCTTTTTCTCAGGGCAGCATTTATATATAGAGATAACAAAATAACGTGCTCAGTTTAAGATAAACCTTTTTTAAACGTCAGCTTGAGATTTCCTGTTTGTTTTTGTTAACTTAATAGCTTATCTGAATTTGAACTATATCGATATATGCGATATGGTCTAATTCTATATCTCATTTCAAAATGTATCAATATATCTTGAATATCGATATATCGCCCAGCCCTAATTGACCGATTTCAATTTTCAATTAGATTTCATTATTTCATGCTCAAAATTGACAAATGTAGCTGATTAATGCACTTGGACAGACCATTTATTGGAAACCTAAGCTCAAACAAAAACAAATGATTTCCTCCCAGTTTCATTTAACGCAGAAAGATCTTTCATTGTGTCATCGAAACTCCAAAACGAAGTGCCGTTTCTGCTGCAGACATGGCTGTAAACCTAACGATTACCAAGTCCCATGACCATTACTGAGATTGACCAAAGTAGAGATTGTGATTTAGCCCTACGTCCTATGACCTTTTTGTGGCTTATTCTCTGGACTGGATTTTTTAAAATTTCTATCTAAACAAATGTCAAAGTTTCAATCCTGTAACCCTCACGTCTGCACCAAAGGTGAATCATTTCTTTCTCAGCGTAACTTCTTGCTCTCTAAGAGACAATCAATCCAATATTGAAAGCATAACCTCAGTGGCCATGGCTAATAGCAGTAGTCCATGTCCTTCAATCAATATCTCACACGCTTCTGTCTCCTGAACTTGGCGAGCCTCTTTCATTAGGCTGTCTGCGCCTCTCGTGCCTTTGTCGCAGTGTCCGCGGTTAGTCATTCAGCTCGGCGGCTCTGTAATTTGCAGAATGACTCATCGGCCATTGAGGCTTTAAAAGTCCCACTGTGCCCATGCGCGCACCGTACACCTGCGGAGCCTTTGGCGACCACAAGACTCGGATAACCCCAGGGCCATGGCCATGAGTCACGGTCACAGCATTCTTCAGAGAAATAAACACAAACTCTACATCTTTAACCTTTCTGTTGGTTTTATTACAAATATTTACCATATTCATCTTATGGTAAATATTGACTGACTGAATAATGCCACCACTTTGAAAAAGAAAAAAACGTAACTAAGTTTTTGAACTTCATGCCCATTTTCGTTTCATTGGAATTGTCCACATAGGAATAGACCAAAAGGACCCAAAAAACAAACAAACACCTTCTTGAAAACTATTCCCCCTTGAGGAAAAGTTCTGAAAAATTGTACATTTTCCTATTCCAAAGAACAGCCTGCACCTCTTAAACCTTGGAGACATTCATGTGGGTTGGAGAAAATCCTTTTATAATCATGTGTTGTGATTAAATGGGTACAAAGTACTCGAGGACTTTTAACTTATCCACTTGGTTGTAAAAATGTATTACATAGTTATCTTCATTTGACTAAGCATTAGGGATGGAAGATGATTTGAAATTAAATCTAAACGGTCATGTCCGATCAGTTGCAAAGTCCTACCACGATTGCGTGCTTTACCTTCCCCTCCAGAGCAACATGAGTGACGCTTCACCCTGTGTTTACCTCCGATTTGGCCTCATTTCGACACAGCTTGCGTTCCTGCCGCTGTAATTGGTCTATAGCGAGTGTGGAGGAGTCTGCCGTCCCTCAATCATTGACAAATCGTTCCCCCCCCCCCCCAACTGCTCCCAGAAATCAAAATCCATTCATGCTTTTGGGTGTCAGAAAAAAAAACACCACATCCGGACTCCACAAACAGGTGATTTTTAGTTTGCAAAGAGCTTTCTCAGATGATTTAACCCCAGCGTGAGGGTCATGGGTTTGTGGTTGAGTACGGGTGCGTCTCAGTGATGCCTGCTGTGCCTCGGAGGTAGTGTCTGTCACACTTTTGTATGCATGACCTCCCCGTGTTCCCAGATCTGAGATGGATATATTCACTTCAATTGTGTGTATCCATAATATTTAATTGTAATGTTGATTTATTATTGCAGCACTTCACGAGATAAGCTTAGACCCTTTGGAATAAGAATATTTTCTTAAGATTCTGCGGTGGACATTGAATTCATGTTAAGAGCTCAAAGTAGGATGTAAATACTTCATTGGACTTCATATAAATTAAAATGGTATAATTCATCAAATTAAACTTACCGACCTTTTATAAACATATACATCTCCTGCGCTGAAGTATTTACATCTTACATCAAGCTCTTAATGCGCAGGAAGTGTCATTTACCAGGAACTCGCTGTTCACCACGGAATCCTACGAAAATATGCTTATTGGTCGCGCCTACGATTATTTGAATAGGAAATGAACAGGACGTACTGGCGCATGCATACATACATACATACATACATACATACATACATGCTGTGAAACTTGTGTTTGTATTCTCATATGCCGCTTAAGGAAACCCAGCAGTAAACCATACAAACATTATCTTGAATTCCTAGTAGCTTCATCCATATTCTTTTCGTTTCTTGCTGTATGGCATTAAATTGATTAATTTGTGGGGCGTCCTGCTGCTTTTTAAATGTCAGATGCGTTCTCATTTTCCCAAACCTTGTCACCCTGTAGCAAATTGACTCTGAAGCGTTTCATAAAAGCCGTTTTGCTAAAATTGAGTTGATCTAAACAGCATTGAGAGCGTAAGAGATAGCGGCGTTTCTTCAAATTGTATTCATTTCTTTTGTACTTTGCAGTTGGACTTGGTGAATTGCCATTACGAATAATGGAGTGACTGTGTTATCAAAACAAGCGTCAGATGGAAACCTCTTTCAGTCTTGGATAGTCCCACAAACACCTGGCCACAGTGATCGAGTTCTAAAGCATGAAAACACGACAAGGAGCAGATTCATCTCAAAGCACACGCAATACTAGAAAATTAAAACATTTTCACACTTTTATCACCTGGCACTGCAGCCAATCAGAGAGGGTTTCATTGACAAAACAACAATCTGTCAATACCACGTACTAAATGAGGAAACAACGATTTTCTCACGATACCTAACTCTAGAGTCAATTCTAGAGATGAAAACAAACGGGTAGCAGCATGGGAACATATCCGGTAAGATTTATTTTTTAATAAGCCTGTTTGAAAACATAATTTCAACTAATTCGCCTTCTAATAAACGACATTTAATATTTTCCTCCAATTTAAAACCACTGTCGGTATGGATTTAAACCATGTAAAATACCCTCTAATTTTATATCTCAACAAATCTTTATCAATGTGTGAACCGTGCTGGAACGGAACATGATGTGTGTCGCTGTCGCTGCTGTTTGTCACGTCCCGTGTGTTGTTTTCACTTCATCAGTCGCTGTGGTTTATCGCCTCCCGTGTGTTGAGATCATAAGCCTTAGGAATGCTTAAATCAACAGAAGTGTGAGGAAATACTCTATTTAGACATTAGAGTGTGGAAAAGCCAATTATTTTTTACTATGAGCTGAAATTAATCATAAGGGTGACACATGATGCCTGAAGGACTAGGTGGGTCCTGAACTACTAGCTTAGAATATGATTAGTAGAAAATACCCAATATTAGGGTATTTTCAATATCTGCCACTGTCAGCCGATATCTCCGAAACCAAACGTGATGGAGACTTTTTTGCAATGAAAAGAGCTCAGTCAGAGCTTTAAAATTAGCCCTCCCACAACTCAGGGGAGCGGACAAACTTCGCAGTGAAATTTTTGTGTGCAACTATTTTATATATATTTTATGTTGTAGACTTTATCAGCTATGATTCTGAAATTATACGCAAGAGACTTTTGTGTTTTGGAATCTAATGATTTTTGTCTTTCAAATGAGCTCCCTCTGAAGTACCTTTTTAAAGCTCTGAAAGGCCTCGCCCCTCCCTACATTCAGGACATGCTCGCTCTTTATGTCCCAAGGCGCCCACTGCGTTCCTCTAATAAACACCTTCTCATTGTCCCTCCAACTAACCTCGTCTCCAGCAGAGACCGAGCCTTTGCAGTCAGAGCTCCCATATTGTGGAACTCCTTAACTGTTGAGGTAAAGTCAATTCAGTGCCTGCTTTTAAATCTAAACTGAAGACGCTCTTTTACAGAAGAGCTTTTATAACCGAAATTGTTTTAGTTTTGATGTATATTATGCATTTTTGTTTTATATTTTATATGGTTTTAAGTGTTGTGTTTTTTTTAACTATCAAATGTGGCAAGCACTTTGTAACTTTGTTTTGAAAAGTGCTATACCAATAAAATTATTTATTATTATTATTATTATTACTACCTACTAAACATGAATATACAGCACCCCTACAGTTACAGTTCAACACATTTAGAAGCATCATACACAGGATTATAGACGAGACATTTAAAAAAAATGTCCATAAAAGTCAGCGGTGCATATTAGAAAAACCCACATCGGTCGACCTCTAATAGATATATTTCTATGATTAAAACCTTTACTAATAATAAATGTTTAACAATAGGCTATTTGAGGAATAAAAAAAAAAATTGCGGAGCGACTCGGTGTCTGCTCAGGTCTCCTCGTCTGCCCCGTCTCATCTTCTAAGAGCAAAATCAACACTGTAGTGTTTAGTAGTAAATTAAACAAAATGCCTCGGTCTCCGTTCAAAGACTGTGTGGTGGTCGTTTGTCTCGAGTGAATCGTTTCCTCACAGTCACGTCGCCTTTTTACTTCTGTTTGTCACAAACGGGTTTGTATATTTTTCCGGCTAGCAACACGTATGACAAAATTAGTGCGAGGGATAAAACCAAATTTAAAGAGTTTAATAACAAAAAAACACAGTAGAAAAGCTCTCCTTCTAATATCCAGCTGATTTGCTGACCAGCCGGTAACACTCGGCCAATCACAGCGTTCCTAGTGAGGCGATTTGACAAATGCAATCAGCCAACACTGACCTCCACAGACCGCCGTCTGTGACCGACTGTGCTGTTCACACCAAACACACGCCAAAACCTGCCCGACCAGGACCGACTGCCGACTATCGAGTTGGTGTGAAAGAATCTTAAGACTCTTAGCTCACTGCAAGAGCCTCAAGAGCTGTGCTACCGGTTGCTGATAGGTCAGTTTTTCCTTTGTGGACGAAAAAATACATCTTATTCTTTTAGACTTTTTACATTTTCCTCACTTATTGCTTAGGGCCATTGGAAGTTTTTTAAATATTTTTTTAAAGTATCACACAGGAAGGTGATGTAGCAGTTCTGCAGTCCCCAAAATTGGGCATCACAGTCGGGGGTAGGGGTGGGCCATATCGTTATCGCAATATAATTTTTTATATCGTTGTGGACACGATATAATTTATGTTGCGCTCAGCTCCATCAGGGCAGCAGAAACCCTGACTGTAGAACACAGGGACAGGCGCTTACAAAGTAAAATGACATGAAGGATGTAAACTGCTTGAGTAGATCATATTTGCTAGGAAATTAGTATTAGCGTAAAAAAAAAAAATATCAAGGCAAGGCAACTTTATTTATACCGTGCATTTTGTACATAAGGCAACTCAATGCGCCTTCCATCAATGAATTAATCTTCCCAATAGAGCTCCACAGTCCCGCCTCCTCTCCGGTCCGGAAGTAAAATTCCCCTTGCTTTGGGGCCGTATGGATTTCAAAAAAAGTCTTTAACTCCGTAACTACGTCAGCTTGGGCTGAAACCAGCTATGTGGTTATAAAGCGACCTCAAAGTCAGATGTAGGTGAACAAAACACGTATGAGATCGTTCTAGTTTAGGAAAAAATACAGTTTAACAGCGAGCCTTCGTCCTAGAACTACGTTACCCAGTATGCTCGGTAGTCACGTGATCTACGCCAAGGCTTTTGATTGGTTGAGCTCCACGTTCCCCACGTATTTTATTTATCGTAATGCAGGCTACATATATATTTTTAGCGGCAATTATTTATTATTTATTAAAACATCACGTAGGCAGATATCTGACGTTTTATCCATATAAAACACTGACGGTAAGAAAAATCGTAAGATGGCAATCAAGAAAATGTCCCTAAAGATCCCATTAAACGAGCCACAGATATGTTTTCATCCACTTAGCTTAAATCAGATTGTTAAATAGGAAAATTACGTTGAAACCCTTGTCTTAAAACTCACCGAACCCGCTAAAAAACCACCGTTGCCACTTACCAGCGCCGTGTCGCAATGGTTTATGGGATACGGAGTTTCTAATGTCAGGAAGTAAAATATGTACACAGGCTTGTACCTTTGCCTTTTCTTTAACATTATGTCTTCTTTTTGGATTGAAATGAAACATTTTATGGTCACAAATTGCTACATAGCTGATTAGCTTTTGCGGTGTTGTTAAACTCTTAATATTTGAATTTTTGGAAAATCGACGGTCTCGTAGAAAGGGATTTTTTGCTTCCGGACCGGAGCAGCAGGACCGGAAGGGGTGGGACTGTGGAGCTCTATAGGCGTATGGCTGGGATTTTGTAAGTAATTTGTCCATTGTCAATTATATCGTTAAATATATCGTTATCGTGATATTTCTTTTTATATCGTGATATAGATTTTAGGCCATATCGCCCTGCCCTAGTCGGGGGATATTTTCCCTGACAATGGCCCGGTGTGTGTAACTTGCAAACTTTGCATGGCATTAAAAGAATTTGTACAGGCAAATAATGTAGGAGACCCAAACCTCATGGATCAATGTAGGAGACCCAAACCTCATGGATCAATGTAGGAGACCCAAACCTCATGACCAAATTAAACTGAAATATTAATTCAGGACATGCCTTCAACGCGTCTGTCAAACATTATCCCCGCCTAAAAAGTGAAAGTACATCAAGTCAAAGAGCAGTCCAAAGAAAGCATGCATTTCCTTCCTCTCCTCTCCCACTCGCTCTCGTAAGAACTCATCTCCATGGAGACGCGAGTGTGGTCTGATTGAAGGTTGAGCTGTTAGCCGACCATCGCTCCCCTGCGCTTTTTCGCAGCGTTTTTGAAACCGCAGGCTTTTAACCATTGTTCAAAAATGCTTAAATGGATTTTCTTTTGTGTTTTTCAGATACAGTGTTGAGATCTGCAGCCAGACAACTGTTGGAGAAACTCGTTGATCAGCAACCAAACTCATTCAGAATCTGGCCAAGGTGATTTCGTGTTTGATTTTGATTTAGATTTAAAAAAAATCTTTTTAACCAGGAAAGTCGCAGATTGGGAATCACATTTTCAAGGAAATGTTTTTCAATGATTTTCTTACTATGATCCAAAATGTGATTAACTTAAAATTCACAAGCTATGAGGGATTTAAAAAATTCTTGATCTGGTTTTGGATCCAGTGAGCAGCTAACTTCATTCATACTTTACTAAAACGTATCACTTGCTGTCATTAGCTTCTGTATAAGAACCAGGCTGATGCGTTGCCAACACAACTTGTTGTCTGCATTTGTTTTGCAGCTTCAGATGTGTCCATGAGGCCGGCCCATCCCAGAGTGCTGTGGGAAACATGTTGACCCTCTTTTGAAACGACCCGCCCTCACCCACTGCCCCCTCCCCCCCCCCCACCATGACCAGCCTGAAGCGTTCCCAGACGGAGCGCTCCGTCGGGGGCTCTGTGCCGGCCACAGACGAGTTCTTCACACGCCGCTTACGCCTGCCCAACGGCGGCGCGCCCCCGCCCCGCAGCGAGAGCGCCCACATCTCCTCCTCCGCCACCACCGGGACCAACCCTGGGGTCCCCAAGATGGGCGTCCGGGCCCGGGTCGCCGACTGGCCCCCCCGGAAAGATGGCGGAAGCGGAGGGGTCTGGCACATCACCGTTGAGACCGATTCTCCAAGTTCGACCACGACGAGCTCCTCTGGCTCCGGCAGCGGGGACCGGGAGAGAATAATGGGATCAGAGAGGAGCGAGCGATCGGAGCGAGGCGGAGGAAGCGGGGCGGGAGCGGCGGCGGGAGCGGCGGCGGGAGCGGCGGGCAGTCCGCGGTCACGGCACACACCAACTTATCGGCCAAACTGGGCCATCTCATCAGCCCGCAAGACTCCTCCATGCTGCGCAACATCCAGAACACGCTCAAGAACAAGATGCACAGCAAAAGCAAAGACAACCGCTTCCTGTCTCCGGACGGGTACATGGGGTCGCCGCGAAAGGGCATCCGGCGGATCCGGCAGCGCAGCAACAGCGACATCACCATAAGCGAGTTGGACGTGGACAACGAAGGCTGGTCGTTCTCTGGGTGGACGCCCATGCACCGCGAATACGGAAGCACCTCGTCCATCGACAAACACGGCATCTCCGGAGAAAGCTTTTTCGATATGCTCAAAGGATACCAGTCCGCCGAAGCGCCCGATCAGCGAAGTCCCGCCCCAGAGAGGCTTTCGGAGCTGCTAACTGTCACGCCCATAAAACAAGCGGCTCTTGACCTGCCTGACGGACCCTTGGGACCCATTAAAGGGAGTCCTGCAAGTCGAATTAAAGAAAGAGAAAAACAGTTGAAGAGAAGGTCTAAATCCGAAGCAGGTGGAGAGTCTATATTCCGGAAGCTGCGCAGCGTCAAAGCAGATGGAGACACGTCCAGAGCAGGGTCAGACGTAGAAGACGGCGGGAAAGGGGACGAGTGCGCGCCCCCTCCCAAACCGTGGATTTGCCAGAAAGGGTTCGCCCATTTCGACGTCCAGTCTTTGCTCTTTGACCTCAACAAAGCCGTTCACAGCAGACAGAGTGGGTCGAAACGGAAGAACACCACCACCGGCGCGTCCGCCGCGGCTGCCGCATCAGCTACTTCCTCCCTCTCATCCAATCAGAGCGGAGTGTACGGGTCTCCCTGTGGGTCGCAGGAGGAGCTCAGCCAGAAGGAGGGGCTGGGGTACGGCACTAACCCGGCGCTGGACCCCGGAGACGACAAGAGCAATGAGCTGGTCCTGAGCTGCCCCTGCTTTAGGAACGAGATCGGCGGGGAGGGGGAGAGGAACATAGCCGCTGCCAAACAGGTAACCACTACAGGAACCAAATGTATTTTAAAGACCGGTCTTTTACAAATACTGTCGATATACAACAGTTTTTAGCAACACCAAAGGGCTTGTGTCTGTTTTATTTTTACTTTTCCGTGTGTCTTATTATAAGCTGTTCAAGGCTAGGTCAGGTGTTGTAAACATGATTACTGTAAGACAAATTTAAAATCCAGATATTATTTCTATAGTCAAAATACAGTTTAGTTTGAACAACAGTGACACAGCGTTTGTCCAATCCACAGGTTCTGTGTTTGATCGCTGCTCCGACCAGTGCAGAAGATAAGATAAGCCTTTATTGATCTCTCAATGGAGAAATTCACTTGTTACATTCAGCTCTTAGAAACACTCAGGGTGTGCAGAATAGACACTCTGAGGGAAAACTCTGACTCAAAAGTTAAATCATCTCCACTGACATATCATGCTGTTGTTGCACCCTTGGGCAAGACACTTGCTTATATAAAGATGCCGTGGAGGACTGGCTCACAATGACTGTCACATCTGTCAGTCAGCCCCAGGGTGCAACAACAGATGTACCACCACAATGTGGAGGGAATGGATACATGACAGTTTTAAAAACTCTTTGACAAGCTGGTAATTCTGATACTCCAAGGTTTGAATGAAAGTTAAAAGACACTTAACATGAGATCACATGGCTAAATAATTATGCAAAATAATAAGTCAATTCTTCTCCACTCTAAAGACTAATTTGGGTCATCAAAGAGGTCAAATAAATACTTTCTCTGTGATTATCAGATTTTTAAGCTGCTCTGGGTGTATGGAAAACATGGAACCTAGAAAATCTTTGGTATAGCTGTCGGATACCAGTATCTCTATCAGAACAGGCCTAGATATATTTGTTTTACTGTCCAGTAGGAATAGTCTAATATGATCTCACTCGTCCAGGTTCCGATACAAGGGAAATGCCCTATATTTCACGTGTGCAGATTGCGAGACTGTACTGGTTCTGTTGTCCTCTCAGCAGGGGAGCATTGGCAGTGGGGGCAGCAGCTCTTCTGGCAGCACAGAGGAGGGACCACTGGACTCCACGCTCACCTCTCACTTCACTAACGCGGGCGTGGCTGTGCTAGAGGCCCCCAAAGACGGACCCAGCCAGCACACTGACCGCTCCAAGAGATACATCGTGGAGCATGTGGACCTGGGGGCATACTACTACAGGAAGTACTTTTATCTTCGAGGTGAGCGGCATAGATGTGCTTTAATGTTTGGTTGACACTTCTTGCAAGCACTGACAAATACACTATACTGTTTTCTTTTAGAGCACTGGAACTACCTGGGTGTGGATGAGAACTTGGGGCCGGTGGCGGTGAGTCTTCGCAGAGAGAAGCTGGATGAGCACAAGGAGCATGGTCAACAGTACAACTACAGGGTCATCTTTCGAACCAGCGAGGTACGCCCCAATGTTTTAATGCTATGTTATTATGTAATGCAGTCACACAGCATAGATCTCTCTCGTGGGAGTTCACATGTGCCAATACTGAGAACACGCTGTACTGACTGATGCTACACAGAAGCTATGAGGAGTTTGAAATGTGTGGGAGGCACACATGTACCAGCGGCTCAGCTCCTGCCTTTGCTGATTATAAAGGCTGCGCTCTTATAAAGGCACACTTTGAGGTTTGCTAATAGAATTAAAATGGTGTCTAAAAAAAGACTGGCTTTGCTAAAGCTAAATATATGATCTCAAATGCATGTCTCTGATCCTTCAAAGTATTCATAATACCATTTCACATTATTAACCTAATGGTGTGGTTTTATTGTAATATTATTATTATCTTAAACTGCTCTTTGTAATAATTGTCATGATTCAAAAGAGAATTCTCTGTGCTATTACTGTCTGTGATTACTTCACCGGGCTGCGCTGAAACAGCTAAGTATCATGGTCTATGATGTAGACCATGATACTTTGTATTTTGATTAAAAAAATATATATTTGTTAAAACTCACTTGAACTCTTTTGTAATTTGAGGCTGTAAAACATGACAAATGATTTTGTATAGAGGTAATTAATATTATTGGTTCAGGGAGCCACAATGCACTTGACCTGGGGAATGGTGGCTCTACAAGAAAAGCAATGTTTAACTTAACAGGGCTGCTAGAACAATCCCAATCAAATCAAAACGACATTTTAATAAAATAGTAATTCACAATCAAAAATCGTTCAGCCCAACTTTACAATATCTTTGTTCAAACTGGGGTGGCCTACCCTTGTTCTCATCTTTGTCAACTGTAATCTCTGTGTCAATGCGCAGCAAAACGGGTTTAATATAGTGCTTTTAGTGTTGGAGTGGATAAGCCGGCAAACGCACAGTGAGTAATGGTCCCTGGAGATGACGCACGACCCTCTGAGCTGCCCCTCTCTTTGCTCTTTAATTGCTATTTCCAGAGAATCCTGTAAATCTATAGCATTACATTATGTTTCTTAGAATACCATGTTGAACGCACCGGCAGTTCGACCTTGTGCTTTACTATTCTGTACCTAGTACTTTAAAAATGGCATGTGATCATTTTCCATAGTACGGTACATGTTTGGATTGTGCTTATTTTTCTTCAAATAGTTTTTAATAGACCAGATGCCACCTGCTGCCTTTTTAGCATTAGCTGCTAATGTAAACAAATGTCAAACCCAAAGGAAAATGATATTTAAGGCTCATTTATTGTAATGAGGGCCTGCTACAAACCACAGGGGCCACTGCACAAAATACAGCGACATTTTAAAAATACAACAGAGCATAACCGTGTTGTGCCTAAAATGCTAACAAACAATTAGCGAGTGTGATTTAGCTTACATGCGTATCTGTGAATCCTCTTTTAACAAATGAGAAGGGGATTATATGTCTGAAACCGTTTGTGCATTTGCTATTAGCGCTAGCAGACTAAAAAAAGAGCTAATATCAGAGTACACAAAACAACTTTTGCAATATATACATAAAGCAACAGTTACTAACCAAAATGGCTATTGTTGCCAACCAACATAACCGCGCTTTGCAAGCTAACAGCAAGCTATGGTCTGTATCCTTTACTGTGCATGAAGAGAGAAAAAAAACACTCGATGTGGATCTTAAAAGCCTCTCCACCTCTCACAAAGCCCATCTATCTATTAGCCGCTGTGGATATTGAGGCCAAGCTATATTTGTCTTTATTTATTCATGCCAGTGCATTTTAACCTCTTCAGAGCTATCTTCTACAGAAAAACCTTTGTGCTTTATTTTTGCTGAGCTAAACCATTTTAGCCCAGGCAGTTTCATAGTTGTTAATAAACCCTTTCTGCAGTTATTGATGTGATAGCCAGGCAAGTGAATGAAGCTTTTATGCATCATTACTGGATAATTCACTTAAAACAATGACTTTTGAGCACTCATGAAAGAAAGATGTAGACATGCACATTTTTTTATTGTTGCTATAATTATTTGTTCTCTTTAGAAGAATTGCTGGAACATTAAATTAGCATTAAGTATTATTTTGTCAGAATTATAAAGCATAGTCATGAATTATCCAGACATAAAGGGCTGGGTACCGTTAAACGATACCAGTATGATATCGTAAAATAAAGTTTAGGTACAACTGTTATCAAAAAATTCAAAGTATTGAAAGCAGGTCCCCAAAAAAAAAAATCTTTGAGTAATTTATTAACAAAATAAATGAATAATAATAAAAAAAAAACACACCAAAAAAACAAACTTTTTTTACTTTTATTTTTTGAAGAAGTTGGTTAAGGCGGCAGCTCGGTGTTGTTTAGGCGGCCGCCTAAACGGGAAAGTGCTGCGGGAAACCCTACTACAACATTTTCATGTTATTTTTTGCTCTATTGAGTCTGTTTACTAGCAAAACGATTAATCGATTACTAAAATAGTTCTATTTCAATAATCAATTAGTTATCAATTCATCAATTAGTTGTTTCAGCCCTAAGCTCAAATTATTTTTTTTCAAATTTTTGCCACTTTTTTCTCGTTTTCCCATTTTGTTTCCCTCATTTTTGTAATTTTTGTAATATTTTCCCTATTTTCAACCCATTGTTTACCAATTCCCCCCGCCCCCTTGCTTCGGCCTACTCCTTTTGAGTTTTTTGTTGCTTTGTTTGTTTTCTGCACTGCAATAATGTTGTTGTAAATAATCACTCAAATAAATCCAATCAATCAAGCATTTTTGAAATGCATTGCTGAACAATAACGGAACTTCTTTTTTCTTCCTTTCAGTTGAACACTTTGCGTGGCTCCATCCTGGAAGACGCCGTGCCGTCCACGTCCAAGCACGGTCTGGCTCGAGGGCTCCCCCTAAAGGAGGTCCTGGAGTATCTGGTGCCAGAGCTCAACGTGCACTGCCTTAGACTGGCTCTGAACACGCCTAAAGTCACAGACCAGCTCATGAAACTGGACGAACAGGGGGTAAGGGCGACACAGGCACATGGGGAAAACGGGTCTAAAAGCAATATTTAAAATAATAAAAAATGGTCAACGTTGGGATTATCGGAGGAGCGAGCTTTTAGGTTTTACTCTTTTGTGACTGATGTGTCTGGTGGCTCTGCTGTGAACAGTGCCGTCAATATTCCGGTTTCTGAAACATTTGGAATAACCCGTTTACAAGCGTAAGCAGACAGTTACTCCCATATACATGGTCATTGTAATCCAAACCACGACGCAAATATTCTATCTCGACGCTTTCCACCGACAATATTCATGTCTTTCACTACGCAAATAAAGTAATCGATTCCCTCCTTGCTCCAAAAGTGTCGGGCCGGCTCTTCTGTAGTTTGTTGGCGGGTGGCAACCAACCGCTTACCATCTGTGTCATAAGGATGCTAGGGTTTCGCCCACAGATATGTTATGTTTAGCTCATAGATGTAGATAATAGAAAAAAAAAATTCTGGAAAAAAAACAAACAGTTAACATGTAATTACAGTAAGATTAAAAGTGTAAATGAATGTTATTTGGTAATAAATCCTGCTATGGTTGGTATTTTCCATATTTTACTTGGGTTCCATAGTACCGCCCACTTAAAGCCCCATACTACACAGACAGGATTACTTTAACAAGTATCAAAAGAATATTAGGCCATAATTAATTTACCATAAAGGTATACCCTTTAAACGATGAAAAGGCCAACTCATCACTTGTCACGCAGCGTTCTGTTGGTTTAACTTACTCACCAAACAACCCGTGAACCCTTCACTCTTTGCCGAGGACTGCAATAAAACCAAATAGTCATATTCCTGATGTGATCATCCAGACTGAACTCTAAATGTCAACATGAACGCATCGGAAAGTGGAGCCAGGGCCATCACCGCCGAGCGACCCAAGTGCTTGTTCTCAAAATGCCAGCATGAGTCACACGTGTACTTGACACATATAGGACTTTTAAGGGAAGATAAATGATCGCTGCATATATTCTACATCTATAATAGTATATGCTACATCTATAATAATAATAATGATAATAATAAGGTATTGCTACCCTTCTAATTTGAAGTCTAATACATTTTAAATTGTCCGACAAAGTGCACAGACGACCTAGACATAACGGTTTGCAATCAATAATCTCACACATTCGTGTGGAGGCTCAGACTTAACAATTTTGACAGAGTGCGAGACCGAACACCTGTTGTCTTCAGGAAAGATGCGAGACTCCCAAAAGACTGTCTAGATTGATCGTGAAATTCAAATCAAAACAACACGCCCTGTACTAGACAGTATGAACTAGCTGCCTTTTGTCTTTGTAGTGTGTTAATCTCCTTATTGGAGTTTGACCTACAGTATATGAACTATTTCTCACCGGGCGGTTTGTGAGCTAATTCTGTGATGTGTGCAGCTGAGTTTCCAGAGGAAGGTGGGGGTGATGTACTGCATGGCAGGGCAGAGCAGCGAGGAGGAGATGTACAACAATGAGTCGTCTGGCCCCGCGCTGGAGGAGTTCCTACATCTGCTCGGAGAGAGGGTCCGCCTCAAAGGATTCACAAAGTACAGAGCGCAGCTGGACACCAAGAGTATGTGCTCACGCTGTCACTTTGAATTCTGGGTCGGCTTGAGTTTTATGAGTTTTATTCACAAAACAAAAGGTCACTTGGAAAGTTGTGCCGTTTTCATCCCATTACTGTGTTATTACTGCCTTGTAAGTAAAGTGCAGCGGAGAAATGTCTTGACAAGCTAGAGCCAAATTTAGACTTTATTAGTGCCACGCAGGTTTGCTCAACTCTTTGGCACTTTGATTTAGACGTTTGAAGAGGGTGTTAAGGTTTTTTTCATTTCACACTAGTGATGTGAAGTTCAATTCATTTGACTGATTCAAATTAAAATGAATCACTCACTAAAGTGAATCGGGTGTTTTGAGTCATTTGATTCAGTGAGTCAGTTTAATGTAAAGCACTGTTTAAACCACTGAAAATATTACAGTAGTTTGGAAAATATAGAGAACAAAAAACGTAACCTCCACACATAATTAAATCCATTAATTGTTGTTTAATAAAAATAAAAATAAAAACCTGGTGATTTGATTGTAATCTGGTGCCATTTTAGACTGTAAAACTGGATAAAGTTCTATTTTATGTAATCTATGATTTTGGGATTAAATTATAGTTATCTGTTTTTCCCAATACTCTGCCTGAATTGACCACTCTGCTTTATTTACACTTTAGCATGAGGCTAGCTTAGCAGGGAGTTAGCAGTTGAGTCATTTGATTCATACGTGAGTGATTAGTTCTCCCAGTTCATACGAGTCCCTCACTCACACTGAGCTGCATAGGATTCTGAGTGCAATAACTCTCGTTTTGTTCAGAAATATTCAACCTCATTAACCATCATTAGAGGGTTATTTTTTTTGTCAGAAGAAATTACTTTTTTCAAGCCAGTTCTCCGTGGGAGAACGAGAGTTACGAGACGAGTCCGCATCATTGACTGTGCTGAATGAGATGAACGATTCGTTCAGAGCTGACCGACTTGAAGGGGAACTGGGAGGGACTGAGCCAGAACCACAGTGAGTCGTTCACTGTTCGTACGGCTCGTAGGGTAGGTGCGGGCAGGCAGGAAGGAGGACATAAGGGGGAAGTAGTTACTAGTTGTAAACAACAAGCTTTTGGTTTCTGTGCTCAAACGAACTACATACGCATAATATTAGTGTGCCATTCATTGTGACTTCAAAATGCAGTCCAGGGATCGCAGTTTAGAAAGCAGTGGGCGGGCAAGTTGGTGAACGAGTTAATGGAGGCGAGGAATCACGACTCCTGAGTCAGTGAATCTCAAGTTTTGAACGATTCGTTCATGAATCGCACATCACACATGCCCAGGAGCACAGACATTTGAGAAAAGAGTGAACTGCCCAATGCATGAATCACATGCATTTCAGAACATGTTTGTTGAGTAGAATGAAACAGAAATCTATATTTGCTGCACTGTTAGTTCAATCTGTGTTCAGAGTCACCATCTTCCAATCGCTCCAACCACCACAGCATAAGCCACATGCAAACAACCAGCTGTTCGACAATTGTATTTCCATAACAACAAGCGACCAGAGCCCGTGGAGACGAAGGCGTTACTGCTCACAGACAGAGACAGAGCGGGATCAGAGGCTATACCTCACTGATACAGGCTAAAGCTCTTCCAATTTGCCTCGTCTGACATGCTCCAAATCCTTTCTTTCCTCAAAAGAATGAATGAAATTGAAACAGTTTGGGAACAACTCTTTAGATTGTCCAAAAGTGCAGCGGTTGGATTGTCACTAACTCAAAAGTATTTCTGTGTCTCAGGTCGATAGCCCATTTAGGTCGACCTCAGTCACGTTTATGAGGGAATCGTTTTTTCTCATTTTGTCGAAAAACTTTGAATGTGACTTCGGCTGTTATGCTGTGTTTATAGCAGGGGTTTCCAAAGTGTGGCCCGAGGGCCAAATGCGGCCCTCAGACCAATTTTTGGTGGCACTCTGCCTTCTTGCGGAATCGGTACACCATCATCAGAGATGGTCCTTTTGATTTGAAATGTAATAATTCTACACAATTCTAACCTAACAACTAACATTTGATTGTGAGACAGAGCTAGCATGAAGGTTTTAAGCATTAATAAAGGTGCGGGGCACAATTTAAACCTCTGCTAGTCGAAGGTTTCACGGCACTAACCACCCAGCTATGGCCCTTCACCCCGTGTACGCTTCAATATGCGGCCCCCCATGAAAAAAGTTTGGACACCTCTAGTTTATAGCAACCATTCATATTGTAATTTTGACTTGAAGCAGTACTAAGTAACTTCTGCCCCTAGAGGCCATAAGTGCCACTGCAGGTGTCGTAGCATGTTGCGGATTTTTACTCATTATTTGTCCGTGAGAGTAAATACCACGCTGACAGAAGAGACAAAGGGAGAGAGGGATATTGTACATCCAATTACACAATGGAAATAATTGTTTTCACTCAAACTTGGCTGTAAATACTGTTTAAAGGACCTGTATCATGTTATTTTAGCCATTCCAAAGTAAAGTATAGGCATTTATATGATATATTGTACCTCTATCACTATGGAGTACTCATTTTTGAGAGAAATATAAGTATTTTTGGGGGGTATTTTCCCTACCCGGAAGACAAGACGCTTCGATTCAGTTAACTCCGCCCCTCTCTCCGCTCATTCCACATTTGCAGTATTATAAATATAAATATCGCTGCAAAAAGTGAAGTTACTTCACATAATGCAGTTATAAGGAGTTGACATGTGCAACGCAGTTTCATAAATGGCTAACACACATGCTAACACACATGCTAACACACATGCTAACACACATGCTAACACACATGCTAACACACATGCTAACACACATGCTAACACACACGCTAACACACACGCTAACACACACGCTAACACACACGCTAACACACACGCTAACACACACGCTAACATGCGTTTTGATTGACTCACCGCTCAGTCTGGCCTCCCATCATCGGGTGTTTAAGTTATGGGACTCGTGTTGGTTATAAAAGTTAATCCACTTTGATTCTGGCCAAGGTTCACCAGGCATCCATCAGGTTGGTTGATATAGTATCTAGCTGAATCCCGGAAAGAAATTCCAACTTCTGGTGAGTGCACTCTTCTTTAGGAAGGTTGAATAGTCCTGTTCCTCTCGTAGCCAAATGCGCATCCGTGACATTATTGTTCGGTAAGAAAAAAGAACAGGCGGGGTCCAGAGTAGGTTAGAAAGAGCTCAGTCTTCAAAAACAACACTTCTGCTGGGATCCATGGATCTTCTGGCCGTGGGTGCGTTTGATTAGCCTTGTGGGACAGCACAGACGCGTCTAAGAGTTCCTTTTTTTATATTTTTTATTTTTTATTTCTCTCTTACAACAAAAATAATGAAAAAGCTGTTTTATAAATTAAAATCAGGCCGTAAGGCATTACATTACAGACGTCGAGCACTTCCGTTCCTTTGTGACGACACAACAGAACAACTCAGTCGTTTACCAGGAGAGGGCGGAGCAGCTGCTCAGAGAGCAGGATTCAGGAGGATTACTTAGAACTGTGTGAATGAAGCCAAAAACCGCTCTGGGGGCGTTTTTGATAAGGAAATAGCATAATAACATGGCTAAAAGCTCCAAAAAGTCGATTTTGCATGATATAGCTCCTTTAAGTGGCGCTAGCCCAGTTAGCTTTACCTGTTAGCCTGTTAGCTTCTTCTTTGTGATTCCATTAGTGTGTATTGGTGACTCCAACCCAGAGGCAGCAAAGTGGAAATTGTAGTTTTCTGGCCAGAGACACCAGGGGGAGATGAAAGACCCCCCCAATCATCCCATTTACACTTGTATTACTCCCAGAGGGACTACGAAAAGGATTTATTAAAGTAAACAAGTTACTTAGTACTGCTTTAATAGCGATTAAAAGGCAGACTATACAAAAACTGAAAACTGTGCTGGACCCTAGCTTGAAATTAATTAAGAAAAAAGCCATCTATCAAAGTACTTATAACCTGTGTCATTTTGAAAACAACACTTTTCTAAATACTGGATAATCTGAGTGTAGTTAACCCTGTTGTGAAAATATTGGCAGAATTTTCGAGGTGGTGGGGGTAAAAATGTAACGACTCAATGGGTCCGCGAGACAAAAAAGGTTGCGGATCAAAACTAAAATACTCCCAAATTCAAAGATTTTACTGAAAAACTAAAATTAACTTTCCCTTTAAAATGATTTTGAAATCTGACTTTTTTCTTCCTGAACTGTTTCACCTTTTTTTTAATTTTTATCTGAAATAATTCCAAGTAGCCCCTGCTAAGTGCTCTAGTACCCCTGGTCGGGAAACTCTGGTCTACATAAAGCACATCATTTGGCTGGTGCCACTATTTGTGAACTACAATTGGACGAGCCTTTTGTGTTCTCTCTACGAGCTCAAACTGGTTTAAGACTTATTGAATAGCTTCCCCTTTGTCTGTTGTTTTTCTTTACTTGTAATGTTAAGTTAAACCCACTCTCAAACAAAACGGAAACCGCTTCCCCCGAGGAACTTGTTGTAATTAATAGCTGTAATTGAGCCGGGGTTAAGTACGGCCTTTTAAACACCTTGTGACTGCTTTGTTGCCCGAACAGAAAGAGTCAATAGTCAGGCGCGGGGGAGGAGGGTTGTTACTGCGCTCTTCAGGGATACACAAGGCATGAAGGGGGGAATAAAGGGACACTTGGTCATAATTAGCGACAGCCTAATGTGGTTTTCCGTGGTTGGAGGAAACAGATCGTTAACAGAGCTGAAAGATGAACTCAAATCTAATCACAAAGGCAGGGCAATTATTTAGGAAATGCAGCGTAATGAATGAGGTTGTTGTGCAGAGAACTACAGTGTGCTACTATGTGTAAAACCTGCTAACCCTACACTAGATCTGCACGATTTTGTGAAAAAGTACTTATTTATATGTATGACATAAGTATTGCAACTGTTTATTAGCACAGCAGTTTAAATGTCTGTGTTCTATCTAATGTTAATGCTACTGAATGTTGAAAATACTCTATTTACGGAATAATATGACAATTATATATTTTTCCAATAGCCACAGATTCAATTAATTCAAGTGTATTTGTTGCACAGTGAAAAACAAATGAAACAGTGAAAATAAAAGATAACAGACTAAGATACACTCAACTAGCCAGTATTGTGTGCCAGGGAGAAGAGGTGGGTTTTCAGTCTAGACTTGAGCTGTCCAACAGACCGAGCCCTGACAGAGAAGGCGCTACGCCTCTGTTTTTTGCCTAGTTTTAAGAAAATCCATCAGTAGCTGGTCAGCTGACCTCGGGGCTCTAGACGGGGTGCTTGGAAATAACTTGTTTTTGGCACAAGCAAGTGAACTCTAGTAGTTAAAGTGCAACAGCTATGGACCTTAAAACCCAGGCTAGTTTGTTATTGTCAGTCATATTGATCCACAATGTTTATTTTGAATGCTCTTGTCCAGTGATTGCCACCAATATTATTTTCAATTAATGACTGGCGTGCAATTTTCTTCATATGAAAGGTCAGGGGACCTTTTTAAGTTTATTTCCAATAAAATCGATTAAAATTGTAATCGTCCAAACTGAGTAAAAAAATCGAGATTTTATTTTTTGGCCATATCGCCCAGCCCTACACTGTAATATAATATATATTATAATGTGGTTTAGAATGATTCAAATCAGCCTTAAATGACTGCAGGGCTCATCTGTTATGGGCTGCTCTGGAGTTAAAAATGTGTCATTGGCCATTACAAACCCCATATCAATCTATCTCTAAGTTTAGCTTCCTGCTGTTGCTACTGCATGCTGTCCTAAACTGTTCTGTTTTAATCCTGTTTTAATCCCCATCAGCTGATTCAACTGGGACTCACTCCATGTTCACAACCTACAAGGACTACGAAATTATGTTCCACGTGTCGACGATGCTTCCTTACACGCCCAATAACAAACAACAGGTAGGCATTGCCAATTCTAATGCCAGCACGTTCATGCCCTTTTTCCCCTTTAATATGTAATTTTCTTTGCCTTTTCCTTCGCAGCTATTGAGGAAGCGGCACATTGGGAATGACATAGTGACCATTGTGTTCCAAGAACCAGGGGCGCTCCCGTTCACCCCCAAAAACATCCGCTCGCACTTCCAGCACGTGTTCGTGGTCATCCGCGTCCATAACCCCTGCTCGGAAAACACCTCCTACAGGTACATTTGATTTGATTTATTAAGTTCATAGATGGGAAGAAGCAGGGATGAGAAACTCCATAAATGTGACGGGAAGTTGAAACAAGGTAGCAAAAGTCTTTAATTTTATGTATTGATAAAAGCCCCCCCCCCCCAGGAGTCGAACGGAAACGGGAAACTAAACTAGCTTTGCCTTCTTGTGTAACCAGCCAATTGACGTTTCAGCTTCATTATAAGAGTTGAAAGTTGTAGAAGTTTTGCAAGAAGAAGCTCAAAAAAAAAAGCCCTATTAATTTGCCTTTTACATAGAGTCTTTCCACTTTAGAACTTTCTGCTGTCTTACCTCATGTCTTGAAATAGTTGCCAAATTATATAACCCTCATGTTATTGCACTCCAACTAAAACCATATTGTTCCCAAAAGAGTCCATCTCTCACCTCCTCTGTACATTCCCACTTTAGCACAGTGTAGGTTTAGTGTTGAAAGCTCCTCTTACAAATGATTACCACATTGTGCTTTCTAAAATCTTAAGAAGGAGCCCGGCCCGGGGACATTTTCAATCCAGTAAGGACTAGTTGTGCGCGGTTTATTCTTTGTTGTGCTTGTTAGCCACCTCCTCCCTGACAGGCTCTCGTCTGCTGTAGCTTCATGATTGTTTACTTGTCCATTAGAGGCTGCTTTAATTGCTGTCTGAGCACATTGTGTGGGGTCCCTAATTATGTCCCATGAGGCTTCATTAGTGGCTATCAATGCACACCAACTCTTTACTCAACGTGCAGTATATATTATGTTGTGTGCAAATTTGTTTAGTGTTGCAGCGTACTACATTTAAAACTGCTTTAGGGGTTGCTTGGCTCTTGTTTTGCCCAAAATAGCTCGGGCCCTTGTATTCAAAGCTCGTATGGTCTATTGTTCATGGCACTGGTCAAAAGAGCCTGTGGTTTGATATTGAAATAGACGACAGGTCAGAAATCTGCGGTTGATTTTGCCCTTAAAGGTCCTAGTGGTGGAATGACATACATTTTCTCCTTCAGCACATTGTAAAAGTAGACATTTGTGGGGAAAAAAAGGCCACTAAGCATCTAAACGTACAGCATTTTGATAGTAGTAGTAGTAGTAGTAGTAGTAACGATCAGGCTAGTTGTTTTTAGCATTACTGTGACAGTAAAGCTCCGCATTGCCCTCATGAAAGCTGTGACTGTGTGTAAACAAACAAATGCAGGATGTTGTTTTCTGTTAATATCTCAATAATTACTGGGTTTATCAAAGTGTACCCGTTCTCTGTCAGCACACATGAACAAAAGGTGAAATGTTGTTTTTCACAGGCTTTAAAAAGTCGAGCCTTTATCTTCATTCGCACAGGCCCGAGTGTTGCCTGTTGGAAGGGCTCAAAGCCGCAACATTAATATGGCAGATTTGTGTAAGTCATCACTGACTAACTAGAATAGCATGCAGGGGTTAAAGTGGGCCTCATAGCTGCAGTTTAAGAGATGAAATTAGGCTCATCAGGCATGAAAAATGGGGGAGGAGCTGATAAAGGCGGCAGAGGGACTGGGGCCCCACAGCAGAGCAGCTCTGGAGAGTCCACTGGGAAACACTAACACAGGATTCAGACAGTAAGTAAGGAATCAAACATGTACAATACATAATATAAGTTAATTATAACAGCTATAAATGATAAACAATGGTTTATATTTGTAGGTTTAGAGAAAAGTTCTGATAATGTAGACTGCTCTGGTTTCATCACTTTGTCATAAGGCTGATTCAAGTTACTTTCAAATTTGTTTATAATAAAAAGAGTGTCTATTATATACACCATGTTTTACTTGGGAAACTGATTGAAAAAAGAGGCACAATGATAAAGTGGTTGTATGGTCAAATTTAAGCCAGTAGGTCAACATTATGTACTCACACACTTTTTGGTTGCTTTTCTCACTCCTGAAGGAAGTCAAATAAGACAAATGTTTTCTTGTGAGGTCTTTAGTTTACTTTGGCCTTTCCTTTCCTTTGGCCATGACACTCGAAATGCCCTCTCTCCTTGTCTCCCTCCCCTGCAGCAGTTATCGACAGATTCTTTTCTTCTCTGCCTGGGCCTTAGTGGGCTGCAGGTCTCACAATACTGGAAAGAGTGCTGCTGCCCACGCACCAGTTATTTATAAGACCTCAAATCAACCCGAGCCACGGGGAGCGCTCGCTTTTCATTTCTGCGGCCACTCCCGCTACTGCTCCCTAATGCAATGCATTTTTCTTTCCCTGGCTAACTTGCACTACAGTAGAAACTGAAAAAGCCTTTTTTTTTCAAGGACAACACACTTCAAACTAAAGGGAGGGGGCCAATCACTCAGGCTTACTTTTTCATCGCTATCAACGGTAGCCTGATTTGTTTTGGCCTTTGAGGCTCGAAATAATGTAGACTATTTTTCCATAGACTTAATGACAAAAGTTATGTCACCACACACGTGTTCGTATTGGATAATAAAATCACAAATGGCAGTAACTGAGACATACTAGTCAGGGCATTATGTGCCCAAAGAATGAAACCAGCTGAACATCCTGAATGACCAGGTTATTCCATCAATGGATTTCTTCTTCCCTGATGGCACAGGCATATTCCATGATGACGATGCTACGATTCATCGGGCTCACACTGTGAAAACGTGGTTCAGGGAGGGAGCCACAGAGTCTAGATTTGAACCCCATTGAGAATCTTTGGGATGTTCTGGAGAAGGCTCTGCACGGTGGTCACACTCTTCCATCATAAATAAAAACTCTTTGTGAAAAATGAATGCAACACTGGATCTTTTGACATTGCAGAAGCGCCTTGAAACAATGCCAAATATAAGAACGTGTGACCTTTTATTTGTGGCGACATCTTTGTAGTCAAGCATATCTAATATCTTTGCCGCACTACAAATGACAAACAAAAAAGTTAATTATATCTATATTTGGTCTTTAAGAATCCTTGAAAAGTGATGAATCTGTAACAATATAGATGTGGTTAGAATGCAGTTACAAATGCAGTCTATTGAAAAAGTCCCACTGCAGTTTGATCAGTTCATATTACAGTCAGAGTTTAAAAAGGGTACCACGAACGTATCTAATCGTACACTCAATATTTTCTCCATATTTTGCAGCCCTTAATACAGTACGTTCAATCAAGGTACTGCCCTACACCTCTGCTCGGTCCTATCACTCCAATCAAATGTTCACGTTTTCAAAGATTTTCATACCGTTCTCCTACATGAGTCACCAAACTATGGCTGTCTGACTCACGCCGTTGCAGACTGGTACTTGTAAGTGCTTTTGGTGCAAAGTGTAATGTATCGAGTGAGAGGAGAATAGGGAAAAAGGTCACATTGGATTTAAATCATTCATTTGTCCTCAACACATGCTCTTTAGAGACAATGCTCGCTCAAAAATCTGCATGATTCATTTATCCTTCCAAATGTCCTCGGCCTCTACTGTGCTGCCAATAAGCACATCATGTTCCTATACTGATACTGTATTTTTTGTCACGTTGAGTACAGTAGTTCATTCATGCATACTGTACTTGGGGTTGTTCTGATTCTGGTGTCAGAGTTTATGCCAATACCATTTATTAATTAAACTAAACATTTAATAAATAAATAGGAAAGTGCATATTAAGTGCACCACAGATTTGCAAGGTATCAATGAGTACCTAGCAAGTCAGCTTGTCCAGGAAACTTTTCAGAGTTTGTTAGCCTGCTCAATATATTTTTTCTACAGCCATTAGCATTTAGCCATCAAACGTCCCAAACAATGAACCATCCAGATGCTTTCAGCTGTTGTCAACCCACTGACTACATTTAGGTGAGGTCAAAGCCTAGTTAGAAATCATGAATCAATGTACAGATCATTTGAGATTCTGCACTGGGTAAGAATTAGCGTTTAAAAGCATATACAAGTCCCATTCAGTTAAGCTGCTTTTGTTGCGTCTGCTTTTTATGGGTTGTAAAAACATCCAATGGCCACTAAACATCATCTCATAAAATTGTTAATGATGGAGAAACCATAGAAATGATATAAATGCCATGAAACAGACCTGGTCACACTAATATAGGGCCTGGCACCATAATTTCAATGGGGATTAAATGCTCAGTTAAAAAAGGTCCGGGACGCAGTTGGCAAACAGACACATTTGAAGGAACAGGGTCTGTTAACTACTGTGATTTTTATGTCCAGAACTGCTCAAATACAGGCTGTGGAGGCTCTACAGATGCAAGAAAAATCCCAGAAAACCTTTAGGATATTATTATTACAAATATTGCCAAATCACAATCCTAATTTTATTTATTCATTCATTTATTTAATATGTTAACACACACAAAAAGATGGTTTGTTCTATATTGAACATGATTATCCAATATCTCCTTTTTTCCCTCATACTGTGCTGCCCAAATAACTTTTCACACCAGCTTAAACGGCCAATATATAAAATACTGCCCTGATAGCTGTGATATTTATCAGCATGTCTTCCGTGTATTATTTGAATGAGCCATTTTGTTGCCACAGCAGACCGAGTAGGCCATAGCACGTAATGTAACACATGATTGAACTGCACAAGTCTGTGTGTGTCTGTGAGGTGTATGTTTAGAAAGCTGTGGGTGCCATATTGACTGCAGTTGCTTGTTAGAAAGGTGATGAATTCAGCTGTCAGCACGTGTACCGGGACAGGCCAGCGGGAGGCGTGTGGGACGAGAATGCCAATTTTTAGACCTGCTCCCGTCAGCCCAGCAATTTCCACTTGTAATTGAGTTCATTTGAAACCCAACACAGTCATTCATGGCACATCTTTCCTTGTGCCTTGAGCATGGAGATATAAGAGTTGCATTAGATTGTTCTTTTTGGTTAATGGCATGTTGTAGATTGCATTAGATTAGCTTTAATTCTATGCATGTATGATTTGTTCAAAAGTGCTTACCTTTCACTTACTGAGAGATTCCCTATGGTTTTCGACAGAATTGCTTTAAAAAAACATAGGGAATGATTTAGGCCGGTATTCCCCCCTCTCTCTTCCATTTCCTCTTCACTGTGCTCTGTTGAGTTCTTAACATGCCAGACAGGACAGACGGCCTCAGATCTGCATACCACTGGCTGACTCAAAGAAAAAAACCTGGAGGAGTTATCAGGATGTCCCTCCAGATGAAAACCTGAAACAGGCTAATACTCCTAAATGAATGTAGCAAAGAACAAAAATGGTCTTTTGACAGAATTTTGATCACCCTTTAGCCATTCTGTTGATCATTTCTGAGCATGTTACTTGTCCTTCTAAACCCCTTCTGTCTCAGCTATTTTTGAGCATAAGGTGAATAAATCCTCAGTTAATCCTGTTAACCGCATGGTTAACATTGGCAGAAGATTTTACTACCAGATTCACACACTCGTCCCGTTTTTGTTGGCTCTGCTGTTGATTTTTGGCATATTGCTAGTTTAAATGAAATTAGAATGTATTGTGTTACCATAATCAGTTAATGCTAAAGTACATACAGTCAGCGGAATGCCACTCACAGCTTTGCATGGACATAAAGGGCAAAGTCTGCACAATGTACACACATGTACACACAAAATAACCCAATTTCTCTGTTGGTCAGCACCGACATTACATCTACGGAAGGTTTCAGATTACACGCTCTTTTTAGAGGACTATTTACAGTGCTTTGTATTAGACCTGCAAGTTAACACAGTTGCTTATTATTTGTTGGCATTTTATTATTGTAATGTATACCCTTTCCCTATACAGACAGCAACGCGTCATGCTATGGGGCGTGGCCTAGTGTGTTGTGGAAATTATTATTTTTTCACTCTTTGTAGATGTCTTTTGGTGACAATCGGGACATCATGAACATTTTTACAGAGGAGATTGCCCATTAAAAGTAAAAAGAATGGCATTCGAAGTTAGCGGTTCGCTTGTAGCATGAAGCTAATGTTAGCATTATGGTTAGCATTCTCCTGTTGTTGATGTATTTATGAGCTGTTGAACCACTTTGCTCCTCTCCATGTCTGTCTATCTTTATTTTCGGTAGGACATACATCCATAATTCAGCATTTGTTATAGTAGTGGCGTAATAATAGGTGAAATGTTTGTTCTTTTTCCTCTTGGTGTTCCCTCTCACTTGTGGCCATTTGTGGGCGTTCCCTCAGATGTCGTAACTATGTTCTATGAATTGTGTCTCCTGTCTCTCCGTTTTTGTAAATATGCACCAAATCTGGAAATATCTGAAAGGAAGAAAAATATACCAACACTTCTATCCTTTTCCTTTTGGAGTTTTCTCAAAATATGCTTTCGTTAAGGTTTGTTCCAGTTGGAACATTCTACCTATGAAAGCACCACCTTCGTCTCATTTAAAGGGACTATACATAGTTTAAAAATGTTCAAATTAAGTATTTTCATCCCCTTACATGTTCCAGCCATGTCCTAATGTGTAGAATGAGCCCAAACCTACTCATCATAACTGCCTCTAAAATCCTGCACTTTCACTCAACAAGTTGTTACTTGGGGTCCGAAGTGCCGTCATGCATGGGCTTAATAAAGGGACTGCAGTTACGCGTAAGACCTGAGGTGGCAGTAGTGAGCATAAAATGACCAACTTCATCTATTCTCTTTAAGAGACAACTGAAAGAAAGAATTCTATTTTATTTAGCAGGTACAGGTGTGTGTGAGTGAGCGGGAGGGACGAGGGGAGTGGCGTATGAAAGAAATGCACTTCATGAATTGTGTAGTTGTTGTCAATACCTGTTTTGTCTGTAATGTACTTCTGTGTGTTTTGTCTTATGTGTTCTGTATTTTGTATGTTCTTTTAGTTTTTACCTCATGGGACTGCGGATGGAAATTAGCCTTAAACTAAATCCCGCATATTTACAGCACCATTTGTCTATTAATATGCACTGTCTCATTCAAATAAATTAATAAACAAAATGAAATGAATATTTTGTTTACATTTGTTGCCAACCGTCTGTCTGCCATATTTCCTTTCTCCTGCGCTTACACCCTTTTTCTTACTTCTATCCTAGTGTGGCCGTGACCCGCTCCAAAGACATGCCTTCCTTCGGCCCACCCATCCCCGAAAACGTCACCTTTCCCAAGTCATCAGTGTTCCGGGACTTCCTCCTGGCCAAAGTCATCAACGCCGAAAACGCAGCCCACAAGTCCAATAAGTTTTGCGCCATGGCCACCCGAACCCGCCAGGAGTACCTCCGCGACCTGGCCGAGCGCCACACCACCAGCACCCCTATAGACCCATCAGGCAAGTTCCCCTTCATCTCCCTGGCTCACAAGAAGAAGGAGAAGACCAAAGCGTACTCCGGGGCGGAGCTTCGGAGCGTGGGGGGAGTGACTTGGCAGGTCCACGTGGAAGATCACAGCACGGGAGGAGAATTGGAGGCTCTGGTGGCTGTCTCCAACGACTTCATCATAGTGTTGGACCAGGAAGCCAAGGAAGTGGTGTTTAATTGCGCCACAAAGGATGTGATCGGTTGGACATTAAGCAGCCCCGCCTCCATGAAGATATTTTATGAGAGGGGAGAGAACTTGTCCTTGCGGAGCGTCAGTAACAACACGGAGGATTTAAAAGAGGTTATCAAGAGGCTAGAGGTGAGAATTTGTTTTTATTTCTGCAGCGAGTTTCATAGGAACTGACCTTAGCTTTAAGGTAACGCTACTCGTCCGCCATTTTGACCACGGCTGATGAGTTGGACTCTAGTAGATCTTATATAGTGTTTTGGCCAAAGTTTTTGAGATGAACATTTTTCTTTTCCATTCCTATCAGTGTAGATCACTATAGTAAAATGCTCTTTGTCTTCCCAGTTAGAGGCAATCTGGCAAAGTTTGGCAAGAAAAAAGAAGCACAGAGTGTGGAGGGAAATTCGGGAGTGGAAGCGGAAGGGCAAAAAAGGCAAAAGTGCAGTGAAGGGTGTCTTGTGAAATCATTTGTATCATTGTGTGTGTTTTATAGAGTGGCGACATCATGTTGCAACTTTTTGTACTGGATTTGCTGGCGCAGGTTGTTGTTGATGACTATGCCACATAGACTTATTTCTGAAGTAATAGGCTAGATTAGACTTGTTACAAAGCGTTGATCACTGAAATGTGAACATATACCTTTCTCATTGGGGTGTGTTTTGTCCAGACGTTTGCTGTTCGTGGCACTGTATGACATATTTGTCTTTAGTTTAGTGATGGATTTTCTCTGGCTGTGATCGGTCGTTTAGTGCTGACTCCACCTGTTCCACAACAACACGCTCACAGATCCACATAGGCCTGTCACAATAATAACTATATCGACTTATCCTTCAATAAATGACAGAGAAACATTTTTTTATCCTATTTTTGAAACTCATTGTTGTAGATATGCAACATGTACTTTTAGAGAGATTACAGTCATTTCCATGAAGTCTTTATTTTCATTCCTCAATATATCGATCAACACATTTTGATGTGACCGATGCTCCACAGTGTATAGGGATGGGAATCGAGAACCGGTTCTACAAGTAGACCCGGTTCTGTTTGAGCAAAGCATCGGAACCGTACGTCTACTTCATTATCGATCCCTCTCATCGATGCTCCCGCTCTGAAAACACGTTTTTCCCCCTTTTCGGACACCATAGCGCGCCGCGGAGCTAGACGCACGTGCGTAATGATGATGTTCTCCGAGTCTGTTGACGCTCCTTTGAAGTAAGCAGGGAAACATCGGCCCAATCCCAATTCTACCCCTTAGCCCTCCGCTTCGCCTTTCCCCTCCGTTTTACGCGTTCACGAGAGACGAGTCGTCAATTAAAACAGTCCATTGTTATAAACGTGTCAGTTCTACGTTTTCGCTTTGCTGCTGCGAACGCTCCGCTGTATTGGCTTGGAGTTTCTTTCCAAACTTATTGTCATGACACACGGGGTTCAGTGCCTCGCTGCTGCGCCTGCTGCCACTGTGCTCTGAGCGCGGGTCCGAGGCTGTCTGTCCCCGGTCTGAGCGCACCTCTGCAGCCTCCGCACAGACCTGCCTGTCCCCGCCCTGGGCGCACTGTGAGCGGGGCTACCTCTGCCCGTCCCCGCTATGAGTGCGCTATATGAGCGGATCGGCTGATCTCTCGCAGCTTTGGCTAACGGGCTGCAGCCACAGCAACCCGCGGTAGAAGCAACAACACACGGACAGGGGGAAGGATAATGTAGCGCAGGATGAAGCAAAAATAGATGAAAAACTGTAGGGTTTGGGCTGAGACAGAGTCCTGTTGTTTAGGTGTTACAAAACTGCATCAGTCTGTTACAAGTTAGTCACTTGGTGAAAAAGTACAAATGTTACCATTATATTTTAGAGGATGCCAGGCAGGCTGAGTGCCAGCAGGAGCCACAGTATATTTGGAAACTTGCTTTATTTAATAAATATTTTTTCTTGGGAAAACTAACAATATGTCTTTTTGATAAAGTTTATCAAAAGCACATTCATTCCTTGCTTTTCACCAACACACAGACAAGTCAGGTATCGATAAGAGACTCGATAAAGAATCGCATCGATAGGTAAAATTATTGATGGTATTGATATCGATAAAATCTTATCAATTCCCATCCCTAACAGAGTAACCCAGGGTTAACTGAGATAGTTGATAACTTGACCACCCCGAGACGCTCATGTCTTGAGTATTTATCCAAGTACGAGACATGGACAAGTTCAGTCAGCTTTGGAGTATAGTGCCCTCGTCCCTTTTGTGGGAACATCATGCAAACTCCAACCAGAAAGGCCCGCACAATCAGGGAATCAAGCCAGGGACTTCTTGCTATGAGGCAAGAACACACTCATATAATATACAAAGAGACAGGAATCGAAGTTTATTTTTGAACAAACTTTCAAAAACATCAAACAGCCTGCGTTTGAATGACTTCCCTTAATATTGCTCGGTTAAAGTTGGCGAAAATCATCTTTATTCATAACATCATTAGGTTCCTCAATGCACCACCAGAATACTTCCCCCCTCACTTCTGTTATCTCCAAATAGTGGTTCAACGCAATAATAACATAATGAGTGCTGGAGCCATTCACAGTCTGATCTCCGAGCTGATCATTTGCCTAGCTCTGTTCCTTCTGTTGCTCTCATGCGCTCAATTTGCAGGTTATTGTTTGCATACCTCATTACAGCGCTGTTCATACTGAAGGAGGTTTGAGACATTTTTTGAGGACGGCATGCTCACATACACCTACACACCGTGTGGAAGGCTGCTGCTAGCCTTTTCTTTTCCTTAGCTGTTTCCATGGCAGCCAGTGAAGAAAGGGGGAAAAAGGTGCTTCCTTATGTAATCATCATTGCGTTAAAACATGTCCCCAGTGCCTCTTCAAACAGTCAGTCTGCCTATATACCTGTGAGATTTAGTTCTGTTTACATAACCTTGATGGCCCACATACATTTAAATTGGAGCTGCACTGTGTGAGAACGACTGCTCTAGAGATGACTGGTTAGTGTTTGCTGTATTAATGCAGATAATGTGCTGATACTTGGCTCTATCAATATAAACTGAGGTCATTTTTCTCTCGACATGTTGGTGTAAGGGATCCGGAAAAGATTTTCAGAGGAATCAGCAAATATGTGAGATGGTATAATAGTGAGTAATGTGCATGTTCCAGAAACTCTTCACACCGATCCAAAAATCATTTACATTGCCAGAGTAAGGTATTCTGGTACTGCTTCCACTGTTCATGTACTTCAGTATGTGTGGAGACTGTAGATTACTTGCAAATCTAGTAACATTTGAAATTATCCTTCATTTTATCTGACAAACCATTAAGAACAGATTCTTACTTAGTGTTGTCCTGGTAGTGCTCAGACAAGGAGAGATACAAGACCGTCTCACTCTCTAAAGATTACATAGTTAGTACACCGCTAACTTATATTAAATACTGTATATACAGTATACAATTTGTATTACTTGTTAAAAATTTTACAAAATCTCTATATATGATTTACCAAGGAATAAAACAGATTATGGTTAAATATAATATAACGAACTACTATTTTATATAAAATGTATAAAAATAAATTAAGCGCTCTGATTGGAAATGGATTCTTACCTTGTAAATCTCTGTAATATAATACAGTGGTTATCAACTACCATCTAGGGCTGAAAAATATAGACGATATAGATTCTCATCAAGACAACTGCACTCTTTTGTTATATGTTTTTATTTTTCTGAAAAATGTTTGGTTTTCACCAAACCCGTAGTTATATCGTATTGATATCGAGATATCTGGCAGGCATATCGAGAGATAAAATGTTGTCCCCATCGGTCAGCTCTACTACCAACTACTTGCCGAAACAATTTTCAGGGAGTTGCAAGCTTTTCCTGGGAAGATTTCTGATTCTATCAACAGTCAGTGGTCCCAACACCACCATACCAACACCGCGTGATATTTCACCCAATAAATAGAATAAAATACAAGTCTTCATTTACTGGGAGCGGGACAAGATGTTGCGTAAAGGCAGCCAAATATAAGATTTAAATGGGTCCATTCTTTGATTACCCACTGCAGAAATAGGCTTTACAGTGTTGAGTTGGTCATTAGGAGCAGGTTTTGTATTGGCATATACGCAGTGTGCCTTTAAGAACCACTATTATATATACATCAAGATTTAAAAAAAGTTGCAAAGTGGCTTGCATATCGGTCTCACAAGAAGACAATCCCCAGTTTGATGTTTGGGAGTTCTCCTTGTGTCTGGGTGGATTTCCACAATATACTCTGGTTTCCACAGTGTTTCCCACAGGTTTGAAGGCAATGTGTGGCGGCAGTCAAATTGACCGCTGCGGCGGTTCTATACGATGCGTGTTTTAAATACTTTTTTTTTTTTTTTATACGAAACGCAATATGTGGCGGGAGGTGTTGATTCTGTGGCGGTGTGCCACAGAATAGTCTATGTGTGGGAAACACTGGTTTCCACCATCAACATAAATGGGCTCAATCTGCTTATTTTCCAGCTAGGTACTCCTGATCATGAACATGATTATTCCCCACTGCGCTAGACAGGTTACCCCGAGAAAGTAACAGAGAAGGATGCAGATTTCTTTAGAGACATTACTGCAAAGTGCACCTTGACAAAAAGGTCTTTCATTTGAGATGATGCAATCAGTCTTTTGAAATAAACACAATACATTTGTTTAGAGTTTAGAGCTCTTCTTTCAGATGCCAAACGACTGTATCATTATGTCATGACAAAATGCGGCCTGATTTAGATTATTTTCCGGTTGTTATCTTCTATCACTCCGACTAGCTGTGTGCCAAGGATAGCAGCTGGCCTTGGGCTCTTGTGGATGTTTCTCTGTAGTTTCTTATTTGTACTTTATCCTTCAGTGCTGCCGAATCCAAAGCCTCATAACAATTCTTATCAAATGCCGCCGCAGCCAGATTAGGCTGCTTTTTAAGTCAGCATTTCATAAGCACTCAGAGTCGCTTTTAATGGACAGAATGAGTGCAGAGTATTGTCATATTTATTTTAAATGTTATTTATTTCTTCACGCAGACTTTGACAAAGGGATGTGAGACAACGGAGATGACACTTCGGCGGAATGGCCTGGGACAGCTCGGCTTCCATGTCAACTATGAAGGCATTGTGGCAGAGGTATTGTTCCATTTCTAACTAAGGACATTGTGATATAAATTACTATCTAAATGAAAAAACTCTCCCGATTTACAGTTGGCATAAATGACCAGTTCTGAAAGAATTCTGAAGAAATGGAGTTAGCCTCTTTGATAATACCGTTGTCTTGCAGGTGGAGCCCTACGGTTACGCGTGGCAGGCCGGGCTGAGGCAGGGCAGTCGACTGGTGGAGATCTGTAAGGTGTCTGTGGCCACGCTGACCCATGAGCAGATGATTGACCTGCTCAGGACTTCAGTCGCCGTCCGAGTGGTGATCATCCCTCCGCATGACGACGCCACTCCACGCAGGTCAGTACATTTAACTCCTCGCGGCTTAATGCTGCAGCTGGTCATTGTTAAAAATAATCCAAATGATTGTGGTGTACAGTACAAGATGCCCAATTTTTGCATACAAATATCATCTTGATTAAAAGTGATATATTTTCCTCAGGGGCTGTTCCGAGCTCTACCGCTTACCCATGAGCGAATACAAGAGCAGCAGCAACGACAGCGGCTCCTTCGAGTACAAGTTCCCCTTCCGCAGCAACAACAACAAGTGGCAGCGCACCTCCAGCAGCCCCCAGCAGTCTCTGACCGCGTCGCCCCAGCCGCACACCCCCAACCGGGCCGTGAGCCTGGGCAGCTCCGTGGGGAAGACCCTGTCGGCCGAGAGGCTGGAGAGAGGAGCGGCGATCCCGCGCAGCGTCAGCAGCGATGGACGCCCCATGGACTCCAAGAGGTAGAGCACGGTGCTTAGAGCCATGTCGGTCTGTTGAGTGGGAGTCAAAGTTGTTCCAGTTCATTGCTATGGGTTTCAAAGTAATGGTGAACCAGACACTATAACAACTGACTAAAGTTAGCAGATCACTTTCAATGATTCCTATTTTATTATGCAATATTCTGATTCTGAATGCAGGCTCATGGTCATCTATTGTTGAGTTTTTCAAATATCGAGTTGATCGAGTTGAGGACGTTTCACTTCTATCTTCAGAAGCTTCTTCTTGCTCTAGGAGTAAAACATAAGACTAGCTAAACACACAAACTAAAGGACTACCATAACCATACCTACTTCTGGGCTGGAGCGAAACTGACAGTCATTAGGGGCCGTTTACTTGATGTGTGATATGAGGAGCCCATTGTACAGTGGTGACAAAATACGCCTCAGCCCCTCACGCAGGTTCAGGCTAAGTCTGTGCTTTCTTACAAAAATAGGCTCCTTTACTCGTCTCTTCAACCATCTTCTCTCTCTAGCTAAGAGTCACCTCTGTACCAGTGATTGAGGCTGGTCACAGTCGGCCTCGGAACACATGCGAGCAAACAGGAGGCGTCGGGGCGGACGTGTGTTGTTGATGCAGAGTTATTAGCGGTTCTGTGTTCTCATCCGAACATCTCAAAAGTCACCTACGGCTGATGTGTTTTTGCTCATTTACCGTTGATTGGAAAAAGCTCTCGGCTCTCCCGTGCGCTGTCGATTGTTGTTGAGGGGACTTCCGCATCTCGAGTGACGCCGCTTACGAACAACATGTGATGGCAAATAAACAAATCTGATTGCATGGATCCGTTGGGAGTTTGGCAGGAGCAGCAAACGACGGCGTCCTGGCCAGACTGATATCCCTGTGTATAAGAAATACAGAGCGGTATCATTCTAAACTCTTCAGGCTTAAGATTATGACCTTACTGTCCTTAAAAGCATCATTAGAGGCTTTTAGATGGAGATTCACTTTTCCATTCAGTACCCAGTTCACGCGACGATATTGAAATTCTCTACTATGATGTCTAGCCGGAGGTTAGGATAATACATTAGTATATTGCCTCAGTCATCACCCATCTCCACAGTAAATGTAATTTTCCAAATGAAATAAAAGAGGTGCTATTATTACCCCCGTTACCTCAAGCCCTCCCAGTGAAGTGCTCTAAATGTGATCAACACTTCTCTCCAGACTTTTCAGGAACCTGAGCCGCTCCGCTCAATCGATGGCATTTCCTCCTGAAGGAACTACTCGCTGCATTTGTCTCCTCTGTTCTCTGCAGTTGTTTATTTGATCTCACGGTAGCGCCTTTGTTTCTAATGGCCGGTTCCTGATCTCGGTTCCTGTGGAATGGTTCTTTGTAACACAGCAGATATCTATGGCAACGCAGAGAGTACAACAGACGGCCTTTCAGGGACTTAAAGAGGGCAGACTCTGATCCAATGTTCTTCTCTAATTGCTATTAATGACGTTTCCCACATCCATTGCTGCCATGTCCAATATGGCAGCAAGTACTACAATAAATGGATGTAAAAATGTGTCAGCCTTTTTCAACTGATTCCAGAGATTGGGCTCCCATCATATGTCTTTGCCTCTCGGGCTGTTTCCTGACATGTTCCTGTGTGTGCCTGTGTCCCAGGATGTCTCCCGGCAGTGAGAGCTACAGTCTGGCCTCCTCCTTGGCACTGGGCCGCTCCCCACACAACCGCAGCTCCCCCTCCAACCTGTCCTGCTCCAGCGAGGCCTCGGGGAGCTCTGCCCACTGGAGACAGAAGTCCATGCCCGAGCAGTAAGTAACGGAGCGGCTCTGGATCAATGCCTATTATCTCATGCATTTATTCATAGAAGCTATCTCTGGCCTGGCCGGTCTTCATAATTGCATCTTGTCAGGTGTATTTCAGGTCACTTCTTAGCTCAGGCCTGTCAAAGCTTGTTAATATGGGTAACCTTGGGCTGGCAGAGTGGGTTTGAAGCAGGGACTTGTGAGTGACGGCTGTCAACAGGTAGCACTCATTCACCGTAACATGAGAAATTCAGAAACCATTATCAATGACCATTTCCATAGCTGCTCAAAGTCATCGACAGGACCACAGGACCATGTGGTGAGCGGTTAGCGCTCTTGTCTCACAGCAAGAAGGTCCCTGGTTTGATTCCCAGACTGTGCGGGCCTTTCTGTGTGGAGTTTGCATGTTTCCCTCCCCATTTCTGGATTGGTTTCCTCTGGGTGCTGCACAGCACCCCCAGTCAACCTAAAACATGCACAAGATGTGAATCCTCCAGCCTGGTGATTCTGTCCATTAGCCTGGCTACATACAGTATCTGGAGATGGGTCCCCTCATTGCTCCTGACGGGTTGCCCTGATTGGATGGGTCAAATGCAGAGGACACATTTGGTTGTACAGTTGTATAATGATAATGAAGGCACCTTAACCTGAACATTGAGCACACGTGAAGACCATTGCCAAGGGGATGGGCAGCAGCCACATGCAAGGCTCTATGCTGGTTTCAGCACTGTGAGATTCATTTCAAACTCTCCACACTCTTAATAAGTTATATCGAGTGGATGAAAGGGGGAACTTGGAGGTAGACACACTGTCTGAAGTGATCTGCTGCCACAGCACAGATCAGTCAGCATGACTGAAATTCAGGCCCTCTAAGTTCAAAACTTCAGCTTAAAATGTGATGCCAGTAACAAGTTACTTAGTTATGCAGTTCTCTAAAATTGCTCTTTTTTTTCAGTAACGAGTAATCTAACGCATTACTATTTGCAAACCAATAATCAGATTAAGGTTACTTAAGTCATGGTGTTACTATTTTTGTAATTTTCCTTAGTAAAAAGATTGATTTGCTTTCTCGCAGCTCAGTGAGTGACATAATGTATACGACAAGTCATGTTTTCAGCATGAGGACCACTCATGTGGAATACATACCAAGCACTCGCGACACAAACGTAAACAACAATGGAGGGTGTGGAGAGATGTGCGTTTTCGCGCTGGAAATACGGACACCATAATGTTTGTTTATGCTGCTGTTAAAATGCACTTCCAATAAAGTCAGTAATTGGCAAAATTGGCGGTGGAGGTTTTATCAGCAGCTGCTGAATGTGCTGGAACTATGTACTTTATTAAAGACTAATCAGAAATGAACACCTTTGTCTGTAGCTCTGGAGGCTCGTTACACACACAGGTGCCCCACTTCTTTAGACACATAAAGAGACAAATAAACACAAAATATTAAACACTCCATCTTTGGACTTTGCTCAAAACCCTCAGATCATCACTGGCCAGACTAGAGCCTGTTAAAGTGAATCATATCCTTTGTATTAGTCGCTACTATTAGTAAATATTGTTCTCTTTGTGCTTTCTTTCAGGTTTGCAGGTAACATCACTCTCCTATATCTCCAAAGAGGGCAGCTGCTGTACCTGTGTCTGTGGGCCGTTCAAACATAATTGGTCAAGAGCAGAAGAAGGAAGGCGTCAGAGCTCCCTTTAGGGATTAGGGGAAAATGACGAGCTGTATACGGTATAGGCCTGTGAAAGTGAAGAGATGCCACTGCAGGAGACAGGAGCTGCTATAGATGTGCATACGGAGACAGGTTTTGTAGCTGCACATTTCGTCATAATGCTGCACGGCCGACAGCTCAGCCTCCTCAGAATAGCTCAGCCCCTATAGCCTATACCTGCGTTTGGCAAATGCACAAATAAGGCAGAATATTAACGCGTCCACTTGTCTAATATATGGAATAATTGATTTGTACAACGCAAGCAATTTTAACGACCAAAAGAAGGAGCTAAAGGCGGTGACTTCCCGAACAACAAGCTGAGATTTACAGGATTTCTATTATAAACTTTCAATCCCTTTAATTCCCTTTTTCTTTTTACGGCTTGCTCCTAATTACAAGTGTCCCGCCACACACTGTAACAGGGACTTTTTCCTCTTTTCTGTAGTTTCTGACTTCCAACCACAAAATCAACATGCCCCACTTTTCTCCCCTCGCCGTCCCAGCCGGAAGCCTCTTTGCCGGGGCAGTTGTCCGGCCAACTTCCACTCAACCTGTCCCTGCGCGCCTCGACGATCACAGAGCGAGTCCCGAGCCTCTCATTTTGTGGTCGCTTGTGGCGCTTCCATTTTAATTGCTTGGTTTAGGAACAGAACAATGCACTTTTGGTCCAAGAGTCTAGCCCCTCTGTGGTTTGTGTCCGCTACTTCTTCCTTTGACCCCAGGTTTACCCTTTGTCCTCTGAGTGTTAAGTGTTGTTGTTCAGCAAATAAACTGGGCAGTTTAGCCGAGTCTAATGAGTAAACACTAGCGATGTTACTATTTGCAAAATTTGTGTTAATTCCTTATTTTTCTGGCACTGCATCAAATCAAAGCATTTTACTTCCAACTCCTTTGCATAACAGAAACATAAAATGGTTCCAAACACAAATAATAATAATTGAAAATGAAATGAAAGTTGATATTTGGGAGATATGCAAATTTACAACATTGAGTATATCACCAATGTTAAGAAAACAACAGAAAAGTTGTAAAAACTGCTGCTGAATGATAAAAATGCAATGTACCGTAATTTCTGGACAATAAGCTGCTACTTTTTCCCCACACTTTGAACCTTGCGGCGTATACAACGGTTCGCCTAATTTATAGATTTTTACGCTCATGCTCAATATTGTGTTATAAGTAACAATGCACCTTGGTCCAATATAATGGCTATTTCTAATGAAAGAATGAGAAAGAAACGCAATAACAGCTCCACATAAAGTTGTGGAGACGATGGAGAGCTCACGCACTTCCTTATGGATGTACCGCACTCATGCCCATCTGCACAATAACACAGACGGGTGCAAACCCATCGCTCTCCTCCTCTACCTCTGTCCAGTGTCAGCAGCACACCGGGGCAGGGGCCGGAGGATGCCCTCCCGCACCTGTAACGTGGCTTCACGTGCAAAATAAATGAGATAAATTCTCTCACCGCTGAAATATTATGAACACAGTGAAGTCGGCCTCGAGTGATTCACCACGGACCCAGCTCCCGGGAAACTCCCGAGGCCGTGTGCGCAGATGGGCCAGGAGGGCGGCTCTAAACAAGGCCACTCTCCTGAGGAGTTCTTGACACACTTTAATAAAAAGCCGCCATTCTATTGAAATATTTGACGGCGCTTGAACAGAAAAGTCCTGTATTTCCAGTGCGCTGATGGTGCTTCAAATAACAGCATGGATTATTTATGTAAAGAAAATAGTCTTTATAAATTTAGTTGGTGCGGCTTATATTCATCTGCGTCAATAGTCTGAAATTTACGGGACTTGATGGTCTCAGTGTTATTTCTTCTTTTTCTTTCTTTTGCAGTTTATTCAAGCCAATCATCTTTGAGTCACAAAGCGATCTTAATTAAGAAGTTTACCAGCTCAGTTTTGCATATTTCTGATGGTTTGCAAAAATATCGCCTCATCATTATTATCTAGAACACCACCAAAAAATACTGACTCATTAATTTTTTGTCAATATCGCTCACCCCTTTGTCACTAGTGTCATCAGTCATTCCTTCGTGTTGCCTTCTTTGGCTTAGATAACAGCTCTGAAACCTGCAACTGCAGAAGAGGCGGAGTAAAGCACAGATATGAATATGAGACCAACCCTCAATCCAAATTTCATATGGTATCTAATTGGATGAACCAGTGGGTATATATATGTAACCCCAGTTTTTGATAAGGGGCAGGAATGGACGAGCAAAGACTATGCGAGTCCCGGTTCCTTTTGGGGGTTGGAACGGCCCCAAATCATTAAAGTCCCCATATTTTACTCCGGGTCTGCGTTCCTGACGTACTGATTTCAAGTGTTTGTAGCTAGAAAGTCTAATTTTCTCTCATCTAACCTCAATTTGTGTTAGTCTGAGTGCAGCTGATTACATTCATGTGTGTCTAGTGTCCCGACCAAATAAACATTATAGCTCTCAACAGCATGCTTTTAAGATGAGATCAGTATTTTCATTTTGATCTTGGCTTGTTGTGATCACATTGAAGGCCATGTTTATTGTTTTCTTCTCCCTTTACCTCTATTTTAATCCTTTTAGAGTTGATACGTGTGTTGCAATACTCTGGTTAAATGTTACTAAAGTCGTGCTAAAATCTCTACCAGCACAAACATGGACTCCCTCTTTTTCTAATAACATAAACCACTTGCGCAAAGTTCTTGAAATCCAACAACTTCCTTTGGTCGGCTTTAGGTTGTATCATCTTCCGCTGATCACACCACAGAAGAAGTTGCATTTTGCTTCCCGTCATTCTTCAAAGGCTGGCATCCGCATGAATAAGCGTCTCTAATTAGCGGGAACGGCCCCTTGAGCTTTTGTGCCGAGAAAACCAAGTCACTATGCGAAGTACTGATTTTTCTGCATACAAATTGGCGGGGGGGGGACATCCAACCCAAGATTTTTTTTTTTTTTTTTTCTCCAGCAGATGTTAACGCCGCAGTTTGGCCATTCACTGCCTACTCTCCCCCTCTCTCCTCTTCATCTTGCATAACGTGCAGACAATTACACAACAGTGCCGCTTATATACCCAGAGTTTAGCTTCGGGACATGCGCACTCACACGCAGTTATTCTGGCTCTCCGCACAGGCTGCTCTGAACAAACAGGAGTCGGGTAGTGGGGATGCGTCCAGGGACAGGCCTCTGTTTGATGTGCCTGGCGTCTGATGACAAATGATGCAGGTTGTGTTTTGTGGCGGCAGCGAGAGGAGCATGAGCAGATTGTCAATGATGGTTCTGTATTTGGAAAGTACTGAATGAAACTAGAATGTACGAGAATGGGAGCGGGGAGTGTAGCAAAAAAATCAGACACAGTGAGTGTGTAGGCTCTGTGCATGGATAGTAGCTAACGTTCCTGTCTGTATTTTATCACTATGGAGTTAGCCATCTCCTTTTTAAATAAATACCGGTAAATATTTAAACAGCACGTGGCAGAACACAAGCAGATGTTGGATAATTACTTGCGGCTTATTAAAAACAAATATTAAAATATCACCACTATCTCAACACATCTCTTCTGTTTTTAAATCATATTTTATTTTTTGTGAAAATGTGGACAGGAAGTAGTCTTTACCCTACACAGGCCAAGTTAGCCGAAACAGTCACAGCCTAAAAGCAAAACTATTGCAGGTGCTGGATACTATATATTTTCCTTTTTTTATATTTCTTAGGTGTAAAAACATAAGAAATATAAACATTCTAAAAGTAATTAAATTTACAAAAGAAAAATAGTTGTTAGATGCACATCTTTAAAAGTAAATCTGAAATGATATTGTGCTTAGTCCATGTTTTTGTCCTTATTGCAGATCCTCCATCGTCCAAGTCTGGCCCAGGATACTCCGGGGGCCCACGCATCCAGAGGCAGGAGCAGGTCATACACCTGTCCCCCAAGAAGAGCAGCCAGGTCAGGCTCATGTACATAAAGCTTTGTATTCATGCTTCAAAAGTTAAATGATAACTTCTGTTATATCAAATCCACCGTTTATTATATTCACTTACAAGGTTACCGTCTGCAGCTGTATGAATGTTTTATTCAAGCAGGGATTTGGTTAAATAATAAGGCTGAGACAGTGTACCATTTATTGTATTGTCTTGTTTTAAAAAATCACAATTCTTCAGAAATGTGCTGTGTAGGATTTTTTGTTTCATAAACATTACCTATTTGTCTCCAGATAAATGAGGTTAGATATCGATTAAATAAGTTTATCATTGGTTTTTATAAGTTGATGTTCATGAAAATGAACATAAAAGGGGCTCTTTTCTTAGTCTATGATCAGAGAAACGGTCCCCATTCTATTCATAATTAGTGCTAGTGCAGCGTCCAGTCGTTAAAACGCGGTGACCGGAGATTCTGAGCTATGACCAACAAACTTCCTAGTGTTCATGCAGCTCAAGGAAACCCAAGATCAGCTGTGATTACAGCACCTTTAATAAACCACTAAGAGCAGATGGAACTTGCATTACTTCAATGACATCAGGCATATTAAAGAGTCTATGGTGCTCCACTGCTTTCACAATCAATCATGGTCCAAAGTGATAAAGTGGTCTGCCAGGACAGGAGAGGTTACCAACAACGATCTATGTACTTACTAAATATCTCACTAAATGTCAGATAAAAATTACCTTGTAGGTTTCGGAGAAACTTGACTTGACTTTCTTAATTGACTTCTTAATACTTAAGAGATCCAGGCACAATATGGCAAGGCAAGTTTATTTGTAGAGCACAATTCATACACAAGGCAATTCAAAGTGCTTCACAGTTGCAGAAAATTACAAGAAAACGGATCAAATCAATCAATAAAACATCAACATAAAGTTAAACAATGACAATAAAAGGCAAGAGTGCAGATAAAATACTTTCAGTTTTCATATGCACGGGTAAAAAGTGCTGTTTTCAGCCTGGATTTGAACATTGTCAGAGTTGAGGCCTGTCTCACATCCTCATGAAGACTGTTCCAGATTTTAGCTGCATGAAACTGAAACGCAGCCTCACCGTGTTTATTATTGACTCTGGGAACCACCAGGAGACCCCTCCCTGAAGTTCTCAGGGCCCGAGATGGTTCATACAGCTCTAACATGTCAGAGATGTACTTTGGTACTAAACCATGAAAAGACTTGTACACAAGCAGAGCTGTTTTAAATTCTATTCTCTGAGTGACAGGAAGCCAGTGCAGAGACCGGAGCACTGGACTAATATGGTCGTATTTCCTGGTTCTTGTCAGGACTGGAGCAGCAGCGTTCTGGATGTTCTGCAGCTCTAACAGCTCGTTTAGAAAGGCCAGTGAGCAGGCCGTTACAGTAGTCTAACCTGCTTGCTTAATAGTGACAAAAGTGTACTGCAGCAGTCCTAATTAGAATGATGGGATCATTTACCTTTTCACTAATAGGTCCACTGTGTAAGATTTCCCTTATAAGAGACGATACCACACCACTGACATAGGAATAGTTTTTTAATTGACTTTTACAATTTGTCTCGACAGTCCGACAGCCCCTACTCCGGTCACTCCAGCAGCAACACCCTCTCCAGCACCGCCTCCAGCGGGGGCCACAGCGACAGTGACAAGTGGTACGAACTGGGCGCTGGCGGGGGCCCCAGCGCAGACCAGGGCGAACCCGAACCAAACGGCCTGGGAGGAGGAGGCTACCTGCAGGGCTCCTCCGCGGACAGCGGCATAGACACCAGCTCATACGGACAGTCGACCGCAGCCAGCACACACCACGCCCACCCGCACTCCCACCACGGCAGCACCACCTCTCTGCTGGCTCCGGGGGGAGGCAGGGAGGGCAGGGAGAGGTCAGCCTCACCCTGGCACAGTCCCACAGAAGGGGGCAGGAGGATGTTAGAAAGGTCTCCCGCCGCTGCTGAGTCTGCGGGGCCGCCTTCAGACAGGATAGAGGGCCGCACCCCACCCACACACCTCCTGGTCCGGGACGCCAGCACCTACAGCCTGAGTGACTTGAGCTCACACTCCAGGTACAGTTTCATGATGTCCCCACAGTATGTTATGTTGGAGGCTGACTCTGATAATCTACACTCAGGTTTATATGATTGAACTGACCTTTTTATATTATGGGCAATGAATAAAGTTTATCACAGACTAAAACCTTTATGAAAGGTCATAAAACTGCTGCATTTGGATTGAGAGTGATGGAATTAGGTCTGTAGTGCTTCTCAAACTTTCACAGACCAAGGAACACTTTCTTTATTTTGAGAACCACCTAACCTATAAACCCGCCCTAAAATACATGGCAGGTCCACAAATACTGCCAAGATTGAGTTTACTTGGATAAATTATGTTTGCACTTCGATGAAATAAACAACAATGAGGCAGACAGACAGACAGACATCACGTCAATTATATGCCTATTGTGTCTGTTTTTTTATTTCTGTTTTTTTTTTTTGTTTAATTAAAAGCAAAATAAGCAAAGTGAGAAATTCCTGTCGGGCCAAGAATTGAAATAAGAAATTTGCGAACTTTCTGAACCCACTTTGGCTTTAAAGGTCTTGTGTTGTGCTGTATTTTGGTTTATACAAATGAGTCTGGACCATAGTGAGGCGGTTTAAAAAAATAAAAAAAGGCTAAATACATAGCTTTTTGCATTTGTGGCAATAAAAATATTTCGTTTCGCAATTCTCATAATGACATCACTTGTTTTGCCTTTCGACTTACCTGACCTCTACCTGACTCCCATGTGTTTCCACTTCCCATCCCTTTAACATATACTGCCTACACGTCTCATAATTACATCGTCCTGGAAAGTAAGGTCTCGCTGATAGTTTTCCACAGGAAATACAGGCCACGTGTCTGTCGTCTTGGAGTTGACGTCTAGAGCAGCCTGGGCTCGCTCTCTGACCAACATATTACTCATTCCACAGTCGTGACCGGGGCATGTTTTGCAGTCACGTATTAAATGCTAAAAGTAAGGTATTGAAGCAATAAAAGATAAGTTTTATATTGTTCTCTTTTATGTAGCAAAAACAACACAAACTCTAGTATAATCTAATCTAACATAATCTAGCCATCTGATGCTATATTTGCATTGGCAATCAAACTTTCTGCAGCTCCTCTGCCTTATAATAAAATAATAATAAAAATGATTTCTAACAGTCAATTTAGACAAACAGCAGGAGCCTGGAGTTTACTTCTTTTCCTATCAGGAGTGGGGCTTTTACAGCTTCATTTATGCAAATGTTTTTGTCCCCCTGCTGATTGTCTTTACATTAATACACTGTATTTGCTCACGCCGGCATTGTTGATGTAAATGAAGTATTAACATTCATCTTTATAGTGGGTAGTGTTGTTGCATGTAATTTTTTTGGGCAGGTATCCGTTATTGGTAGGGATCATAGACTGTAAAAAATAATAGCGTCTGCTCACTCCTCCCCGTTGACGTTAATAACTACGTTCGAAATGGAATCAATGCTGGATTTACAGACTCCTCCTACCCAGCTCCGATTAAGCATGTTCCTAAAAAGGGCATAAAGGCTTGATCTTCACTGTAGACTTGGTGTCCGTACCCATTAGCTCTGATGCTAACGGCCTGTCAATTAAAGCTGGGATACCTGACTTTTTGTTGTTGTAAAATAAATGTGTTTTTACCACCACAAAGTATGAAAAAACAGACCTTGTTGCATGGTCTTCACCTATTTTGTTTATTGAGCAATAGAAGACAGATGGAACCTAAATCAGTGAAATTTATTTTGGGGGTGGCACCCCCTTCTTCAATTTGCCACCTCTCAAAGCTGTACATGGGCTTGAAACAATTTGCTTGAACAATTCGAACATGCAGGAGGTATTGTGGGAGCTTGAAATTAGTTTGGTCCAAATCAGAAAATGTCAGAGTTTGTGTAGGAAAAATCAGGTACCCAGCTTTAAAGTCCGGCTCTCATTTATGTACGAGATTTCTAAAATGTTCCTTACGAAAACCCGCCTGGTCCCTTTAATTGTACCTCACCCAGCGTTATCACAGGAGGAATATCTAGCTGTAGAAAGTTTTAAAAAATTAGGCTCCAGCCTTTACAATTGTTTAAAACGTGTCTAAAGTGCAATGCTTTCTAATGGAAAACTAGCTTGTTCTGCCGCCGCTAGATGGAAGTATTAAAGCAGTGGAGGGGCAATGGTGGCACCCTGCATCGTGGTCACAAAGCAGAGCAACCTGCGGCCTTTGGTAGGGATGCACCGATCCGATACTGGTATGGGATATCTGAGCAGATACTGGGAAAAATACCAGCCAAAAAATACCATTTCGCTGCGCAAAATGGCTAGCAACATCATGCTAAAGCTACAGTAGCTGCAGAATGCTAACGCCATCAAGAAAAATCAAAGCTGGGTCCGAAACTAACATAGAAATACCTAATGATCCTAATGAAATAAAATAACCACTGCCCAAGTGGCCAAATGTTTGTATTTTAGTTTAAAAGGTTGTAGAATTGCAAAAGAATAACTGATCTAATATATTTTTAAAGCACAACTTGTCACTTTAAAGTAACTTTATGTGAGTTGTTTATATTAATGCAACCCAAAGAAAAGCCCAGTCATCCTTGTAAAATGTTTTTCCATTAGTTTATTAATGGATATAACTGTTCATCGATTCATAATTCATAAAATATGAGACTATTGATCTTAAAATGGAGAAAACATTCATTATTTCACTCACAGAAGCCACTTTTAAGAAAGTCTCTTGGTATCGGTTAATATCAGATATCGGCAGATACTCAAACCCCCAGTATCGGTATTGGAAGCAAAAAATATGGATCGGTGCATTGAACAGGGTACTTGAAAGCCCAATACTGGGCTGTTTTTAACCTTTGGCTCTATTCCCTCAGCCTGCCTAGTCATCCCATTTTCTCATTTTATTTATACTTAAAGTCAGTCTGGTCCCGCTCCACAGTCAGAGGTTTGAGAGTTTGAGAGCAAAACAAACGATGAACACGTCAGTTCGATCTTTCACTACTACGCTTCTGGGATTGAAAGACAAGCAACTGGCTGCTTTTTTTCAACTTCCACTAAAGAAAATGAACACCATGGGGAAACGGCATCAATTTCTCTGATTGGTTTACTCTGCAACTGTCTGACCTATAAGCTATTCATTATATCCATTGTCAGGTAAATTTTGTAAATGACAGTTGGCTCTCAAACCTTACCTGCCTGACGTTCCCTGTAGAATATTTGAGACAGTGGTAGGTTTAATGTCCAGTTCAGTATTGCTTCCATATTCAGTATTCCGTTATATTTGATCTTATTCATTACTTTGACACTGAATTTCCATGTCTCCCACATCTTCTTCCTGTCCACAGCTCCAGGCACTCGGCTCACAGCTCCCCCAGAGAGGAGACCTCATCCGCAGCCACGTCTCCCTCACAGTCCTCTGTGGCCCCGGGGCCCAAGAGCTTCTACCCCAGACAGGGCGCACAGTCCAAGTACCTGATTGGCTGGAGGAAGCCCGGGTCCACCATCAACTCTGTGGACTTTGGAGACACTCGCAAGTAAGGAGTAGGGTTCAGTACGACCTATAGAAGTTAGTAATCAGCCGAGGCGGGTATCGCTCTGCTGCTTTCACTTTTTGAAGCACTTCTTAAAGTAGTTTTGACATGAGTACTTTTTATGCACTTCAGCGTGCACCTATTAACAGTTAAGTACCAATTGGCATGTTAATTAGCGTATACTCTCTAATTAGGAGTTTATAAAGTAATGCAAGGGAATGTGGGGGGCACGGACCGCGTGTGCTTCAGGGTGCCTTGGAATCTATGAATGCGTTTTCACATGTTTATTCACTTGTCATCCTCCTGCCGTCACTTTTATGTCTCATTGGGTCAAATTATTGTTGAGTAACAATTATACACATGGGAGGGTAGAGTAGTGTTAAACCACTCTTTGTTATATGTACTATTGTAATATGTTGCATTCACAGGACACAGCATGGTAAAGATAAAAACAATTCCTCAACGCATTACTACTACTACTACTACCATTACTATTACTATTACTACTACTATTACTACTATTGCTACTACTACTGTTCTTATAGATTTGTACATTAACTTACATTGTTCCCTGTTTTTACATTCCTGTAGTAGTGCCAATCAGTTCTTTCATAAAGTGACTGCATATTACATTATTGCCCTCTTGTGGTTAAGAGAAGTAATACACTCTTGTATCGCATTCATTTGCAAATAAATTTGGGCCACATTCACATAGTTTTTATTTATTTCAGGTAGCTATGACAGACTGCTGCAATAAAAAAAAAGAATTTTACTACATTTAAAATGTAATGTGCTGTATAGAAATGCACAACAAGGTGCCCAAGCTTTGATCCAAAGACAGCAGCACATTCTTGTTATGAATGGGAACATTACTGTTGCATGATTGCCCTCTTGTGGCTAAGTAAAGCAGTACTCTTGAAATTGCATTTCTCTCTTTCCTCAAATTCATTTATGGAGCGCGCTTTGTGATAATTACTCATTTGTGTCTCCTCATCCAGGAAGTCTCCAGGAGAAAGCAGTGTTGACGTGGCTCCCACCCCAGCTGCGAGGCCCTCACTCCGGGACATGCACTCACCGCAGCCTCATGCCAAGTCCACCATGGAGGAGGACATGAAGAGACACAGTCCGGATAGTCCCCCAGCACCGCCTCGCAGGCACAAGGAGAAGGTAAACTCCACTAATGTTTGAATTTGCTTTAGTAAGGATATCATTAAACTTGGTATGGACTTGAAAGTTTGAATAATAGCTACAAACAACTTTCAGGGACTCGTATATAGAGGGTGTGCACATTAAACCGTACTGTGTCCCTGTGGGACCAACCGTGTCAAAGCAAATAATACCAACTCCTTTGACTTCTGTTGCCATGCTGGTCATCTGCATGACCTTTATAAAACATGTGCGAAATTATCATTACCAACACAGAACAGGAATTAACAGCGCTAGAATACTACCAGTATATATTTAGTATTTCGTATTTAAAGGTGCATTATGCAACTTTTTATGTGGGGAGAAAAAGTTTATATTTATGCATATTTGACCTTGTAGTGACCCAGGTTTTTACTGTGGACGGAGCCTCTCACCAGAATACCTACAAAACAATTGACCCTGGAGCATCGTAAAGACCACTGTGATGGAAAGTAAAGGTGCCATGCTGACCACTCAACTTCCACTGGGTCACTACAAGGTCAAATATGCACAAATATCAACTTTTTTTTGCATAAAAAGTTGCATAATGCACCTTTAAAAACAACAAACCTCCATTGTCTGTTAATGTGTTTCATCAATCAGTTTTTGCCTTTCAATAACTCATTGGAGAAACGATCAACAGATTAATGATCAAAGTATTTGATTATTGCAGCCCTGAAAGTGGCATGTGTTTCAATGTTGTACCAAATGCTGTCCTCTGATGTGCAGTCCAGTCATGTTTGGCCCCTGTCCTGTCCTGCAGCACTCTCAGAAGTCTGCTCCAGAGCAGCCGTTGACACGCCGCCGCTCGCTCCACAGAACTCTGTCTGACGAGAGCATCTACCGAGGCCAGCGCCTGCCCCCCCTGTCGGACAGTGTGAACGAGCCCACTCTGGGCAGTGACGTCCTCTTCAGCTGCTCCACACTGCCTCGCTCCCCCACGACACGGGGCGTCCCACTGAGGAGGCCCTCCTATAAGCTGGGGGTCAAACTGCATGGTACAAACAAAAGCCCTGTCTTTCATCTGTTAAAGGTCCCCCCAATTTATGCTCAATCTCCTTTTTGGTGATTTTAACCATATACTGTATAAGGCAAGGCAACTTTACTCACACAGCAACTCAATGCACCTTACAAAAGAAGATATGCAAAATTACAATCAGGTTAAAGTTAAGGCAAAGCACATGGGGGGGGGGGGGGGGGGGTGTAGTTATTTGTATCGTCCTTGAAATGATCAATGTGTTTATAATATAGTTGCACAGCCTTAGTCCATATCTGGTTTATCTCCGTGACTTGGCCTTGAATGAGGAATGTTGACTGTGTAGGAGAGATAACAGGTCCAGCTGCTTCATTTTCCTCCCAGGAGGACAATAAATATTCTGGTAGTTCATAAATGTATAATTAATTGTCTCTTACTTGGCATTAGTTCAGTTCTCCAGAGCAGGTAGTCCACCTTCTTTTGTCCATCTGCACAGCGAGCTGCCAGGTCGCATATGACAGTTCAACGCTGTGCGTTACACTCCGGTGTAATCCCATCATTCGGTCACTTCCTGCTCCAAAGTGCTCGTTAATTTCAACCGACTGCAGCGGGGCATCTTTGCAAGCTGCCGACTTCCCAATTTTCCGATAAACCAGGGCCTTATCCAATACGCAGGTACCCCAGCTGCGAAAGTCCCGTCAGGGCCGACGACCTCCTCCGTGGCCCCACTGTGTGAAAAAAACGTATCAATTGCGCTGAGAGACCAGTTAATCAATTCCATAATTCCATAGAGCCGGGGTCCAAGAGAAAAAGAAAAGGTCAGACAAAGAAACTCGCAGGAAAAAAGCACAAAAGCCTAAACTATCTAAACTCTGACCTTAAACATGGCGTCCAGGTGATCTCTCCGCATCGGACACTTCCCTGGTGGATTTGGTGGAGCGCCATCGCGGGCCCCTCCCCCCAGAGCTGATGCCCCTCCCCTCGGGCCGGGACAGCCCCCTGGAGTGGACGCACCTGGTGGATGTGGCCAGTACCTTCGAGAGCGAGAGAGGACCACATTACGGTAATTAGCTCTTATTAAACACAACTAAAGAAAGGCATGTGTTTTTTTTATTAATCGTTGGGATAATTCCTTTCCAGTTCAGAGGAGTTACGTGTTTGGAGACGCAAACCACAGGAGCAGCGGCGCGTCCAGCCCTCAGCAGCCCCACATCGAGCTGCATCCGGCCCCATTGTCACGACCGGCATCAAGGTGACTTTGATGAAATATGTAATCACTGACATACTGTAGATACCGTGGTCTAATATTAGGTTTGCCCTTTGCCTTTCAGTGAGGGCCACATCGGGCTGGAGAGGAAAGTGACCAAACTTGAAGCCATGGTAAAGATGCTCCAGGAGGATTTGAAGAAGGTCAGTGGGTTTTCATATGCAAAATCAACTTTTTACTGTTCCCTCCATCAAAAATATACGCTAACACTTTATAATAAGGTTACATGAAGTAATGCTTGAATAACATGAAATTATGCATGATTTCATGGTGTATTCATGCATGACCATATCATGACTCATCATGAGTTAACATGACTCCATGTTCTTTCACAGATGACTTCATGCATGAATTCATTACGTTACTACAGTACTGTAATAAATTCATGAGAACATCTTGTTAAAATATCATGATCTTAGAATCATGATGAATTCACTGAAACATTTAGATTTTTCAACCAAAACATGAACTAATCATAATTATGAAGTTTATGCATGAATATCATGATTCATCATGATTTTTAAGAAAATTAGTTTGCAAGATGTACAGTGCCTTGCGAAAGTACTAATACACCTTGAACTTTTGCACATTTTGTCATGTTTACAACCCTAAACATAACGATTTTATTTTGAATTTTTTATTGAATGTTCACACACAAGTAGCAGACAACTGTGAAGTGAAAGCAAAATGATACATGATTCTGTTATTTTACAAAAAATAGAAAAGTGGGCCATCCACAAGTATTCATACAGCATTTTCAGAGTGAATTAAATTGCCTTTATAACATTCCTAATGACTGCAGAATGTTCACACCTTGCCCTAACCATTAAATAGAGGCCACCTGTGTGTAATCTACTCTCAGTATAATTCCAGCTGTTCTGTGAGGGCCTCAGAGCTATGGTCGGAGTGTATTGGTCACTAAACAACATCATGAAGGCCAAGGAGCTCACCAGAGAGGTCAGGGATAAAGTTGTGGAAGTTTAAAGAGCGTTAAGTTATACAAAGATTTCCCAAGATTTGAACATCTCACGGAGCTCTGTTCAATCCATTATTCGGAAATGGAAAGAGTATAGCACCACTGTGAACTTACCAAGACACAGCCGTCCACCTAAACTAACAGACCGAACAAGGAGAGCACTGGTCAGAAATGCAACCAAGTGCCCCAAGATAACTCTGGAGGAGCTGCGACGTACTGCCGCTGAGCTGGGGGAATCTGTACATGGGACAACTATAAGTCGTACTCTACACAAATCTGGCCTTCATGGACGAGTGGAAAGAAGAAAGCCATTATTGAAAGGAGGCCGTAAGAAATCCCGTTTGAAGTTTGCTAGAAGTCATATGGAGGACACAGCTACCATGTGGAAGCAAGTGCTTTGGTCAGATGAGACAAAAATTGAACATTTTGGCCCAAATGCAAAATGTTATGTATGGAGCAAACCTAACACTTCTCATCGTCCTGAGTGCACCATCCCCAGTGTCAAATATGGTGGGGGGAGCATCTTGCTATGGGGCTGCTTTTCCTCAGCGGGGACTGGGAAGATTGTAAGAATAGTTAGGAAGATGGATGGAGCCAAATACAGAGACATTTTGGAGGAAAACCTGCTGGAGTCAGCAAGAGAACTGAGGCTGGGGCGGAGATTCACCTTCCAGCAGGACAATGACCCTAAACACAAAGCTAAATCTACAATGGAATGGTTTAAAAACAAACATATTAATGTGTTAGAATGGCCCAGTCAAAGTCCTGACCTAAATCCTATTGAAAATCTGTGGAAAATTTGAAAACTGCTGTTCAAAAACGCTCTCCTTCTAATTTGACAGAGCTTGAGTTGTTTTGTAAAAAGGAATGGGCTAAAATGTCAGTCTCTAGATGTGCAAACCTTGTAGAGTTAGACCCCAGAAGACTTGCTGCTGTTATTGCAGCAAAAGGTTCCACAAAGTATTAAGTCATGCTGTATGAATACTTATGCACGCCCCACTTTTCAGTTTTCCATTTTTTGAAAAATAACAGAATCATGTATCATTTTGCTTTCACTTCACAGTTGTCGGTTACTTGTGTGTGAACTTTCAGTTAGAAATTCAAATAAAATCTTTGTTTATGGTTGTAAACATGACAAAATGTGCAAAGGTTCAAGGTGTATTAGTACTTTCGAGAGGCACTGTAATTAATGAATGAATGAAGTCATCTATGAAAGAACATGGAGTCATGTTAACTCATGATGAGTCATGAAATCATGCATTATTTCATGTTATTCATGCATGACTTCATGTAACCTTACTATAAAGTGTTACCAAATATACTTGACGCTGTGTTTTGGGGCATTCGCGCATGTTTGAGTAATTTCTGAATCTTCTGAGGTGACTATTCTTCCAGCGTCCCGGAGGTTTGTTGTGAAGAAGAGCAAAGGGAGGGGACAGAGTTGTTGAAGCAGTATTCTAAACAAAGTGTATGTTATTGATCAGGATGCGTATCACCTCTTAACCCCCACCTGAACCGAGCACATTTTCTTCAGTTTGGCTTCTAAAAGCTTCTTGAAAATAAGCGCCAAAATAGCGATGTTTTCAAAAAGTGACAAAAACGCAACAAAAATACAACCGTAACAATGCGGTCTAAGCTTTTAAATGAGGCGTATAGGCCCAAAGGCTGTGAACTCTCCAGTCGAGAAGCTTTTAGATTTGGGTAAAGACTGAACATGGAGAAAATGTCCTCGGTCTAGGTGGGGTAAGGGGTTAATATGATTATTGAACGATAACGGCATAATCCCCCCCTCTTTTAGTTTAGTTTAGTTTAGTTTATTTATTTGTTTGAGCAGTTAACCTGCTCAAAGGGAGTGGGCTGAAGCCAAAGGCTTATAAGCGCCCACCCCAAAATAAAAATAGTAACATTACATTTAATATTTACAAGGTAGCAAATCATAAACAAAGGAACATAGGGCAAAGTAACAATAAATGATGAAGAATAAGACAAAAACAACAGCAAAATAAAGAACAAAAGAATGTGCTACTTTTATGTTATAAATGTGCATTCATACATATTATACTCTGAGATCTTGCTACTTCCCAGTTGTCATTACTATCCTCAATATAATTTAATTTGGGTTTAATTATCATTAATTATCATTATTAAAGGTGCATTAATACATATTATATTCTGAGATCTTGCTACTTCCCAGTTGTCAATACCATCCTTAATATAATTTAATTCGGGTTTATTTATCATTATTATTATATTTGTTTAATTGAGTTATACAGTATGTGAAGTATGATGTAAGCCCTGCATAATGAGGTGCATTAAAAAGCCAGGGTGTAGAACGGGCCAGTTGAAGAGGGCAGTAACTCCCCCTCAACAAACCCCCACCCAGCTGCCCTAACAGCTGATTTTGTAGATGATGTTCCTATGCTGAGTGGTGCATTAAAAGACAAGGTTTTGAGCCCGTTGGGAGGGTCCCTCTCAACAGATTCATAACTTGCCTACCCTAATTCTCAATTTGTAAATTTGAGCAATAGAATGACAACCGTTCCAAGCAGCAACACTCTTCCTTGATTATAGATAATTGATCCTACTGCGCCTCCTAGTGGTAACACATTTCTTGTTCTCTGTATATTTCAAAAGTCTTTTGTTTGTATTTATATTTGAACAGGTTGATATTTGGACTTCGTTTCAACTCCATTTCCAGTTTATTCCACAATTGTACACCATTAACTGTTGGGCTAAAACTTTTCAAAGTTGAGCTATGTTTCTGAGTCCTAAAGTTTAATTCGTCACGTAATTCATAACAACCAGTACGTTCTTGGAACCTTCTTTGTATTTGGCCTGGCAACAGTTTGTATCTTGCTTTGTATAACATCTGTACAGTTTGGAACTCAACAATGTCACAGAACTTCATGATCTTTGATTTTAAAAATAATGAGTTTGTGTGGTCCAAAAACCCAACTTTATGAATTACTCGGATAGCTCTTTTTTGCAACAATACTATTGGTTTTAATGTGTTTTTATAAGTACTACCCCAAACCACAGTACAATAATATAAATATGGCAAAATCAGAGAACAGTATAAGATATGTAGAGCTTTGATGTTTAAAATGTGCTTTGCTTTTGCTATTACTGAAATGCTTCTAGAAATTTTCGTAGATATATATTTAATATGAGCTTTCCAAGTAATTCTGTCATCTATAATAACACCAAGGAATTTGATTTCATGCACTCGCTCTATGACAACACCCTCTATCTGAATTGCTTCCTGAGCATTGGAATTACAGTTGCCAAATATCATCATTTTGCTTTTACTCAGATTTAGAGATAATTTATTTTGTTTGAACCACTTATTGACACTTTTGAGTTCCAAGTTAACAATCCGACACAGTTGCTGTAAATCGTCACCTGATGCAAAAATATTTGTATCGTCAGCAAACAAGATAAATTTAAGTACTTGAGACGTTTTACAAATGTCGTTGATGTACATATTAAACAATTTTGGGCCCAGAATGGAACCTTGAGGTAAACCACACACAATTTGTCGACAACTCGACTGATAATCACCTATTTTCACACATTGTTTTCTATTTTTAAATAACTGGTAACCCACTGTAGAGCTACCCCCCTAATCCCATAATGTTCTAGTTTATTAATTAGTATATCATAGTTTATTGTATCAAACGCTTTACTCAGGTCAATAAATAACCCTATGGCATATTTCTTGTTATCTACAGCATTAGTTATTTCTTCAATTATATCAAAGAGAGCGTGTGAAGTTGAGTGATTATTCCTAAAACCAAATTGATTGTCCGAGAGTAAATTACACCTTTCAATAAAGCTGTCAAGTCTAGAGTTATAAACCTTCTCTAAGATTTTTGAGAATTGCGGTAAAAGGGAAACAGGCCTGTAGTTTGTGAAGAGATGTTTATCTCCTGCCTTGAACAGAGGAATCACTTTTGCTACTTTCATACCATCAGGAAATTGTCCAGTTTGCAGCGATAGGTTACAGATGTATGTTAACGGCTTAGAGATACTTTCAATAACAGTTTTTAAAGTTTTCATATCCATGTCATGGTAATCTGTCGAGGTTTTATTTTTACACCCTTTAACAATGTCCAGTATCTCCTTTTCCTCCACAGGTTTGAGGAACATGGACAGAGGATTTGTGTCTATCAGTTCACAATTAAAGTTCTCAACATTTGTAATTTTTGCAGCAAGATTCGGTCCAACATCTACAAAGAATTTATTAAATGTATCGACTACTTCATTCATATTATTTAAAGTGTTATCCTCATCTTTGAAATATTTTGGATAATTAATCGATCTTGGTTTATTTCTAATTATACTATTTAAGATATTCCATAAACCTTTAATATTATTCTTATTGCTATCTAACAACTTATTATAATAATTCTGTTTACATTTTCTAATGATACCTGTCAGTTTATTTTTATATTTCTTATATTTATCCTCAGCTTCTTTTGTTCTATCATTTATACATTTTTGTAGAGTGAATTTTTTTTCTTGCATGCATTTAGTAATCCCTTAGACATCCATGGGTTTTCTTTACACTTTCTGTTTTTACAATGTTTTTTCATTGGGCAATTTTTGTCATATACTTTATGAAATATTTGCGTAAACTCATCATATGCCTTATTAGTATCATTCTGTCTGTATACAATACTCCAGTCTTGAGCTAATAGTTCCTTTTAAATGCATCCATAGTTTTTTCTGTTTTTACCCTTCTAAACCAATACATTTTTTCATCATCAATATTTAAATATCCATGTTTGTACAATACAAAAACTGGCAGGTGATCACTAATATCATTTATCATTAATCCACTGACTGTATCACTATCTATTTCATTTGAGAAAATGTTATCAATCAATCTCTTTTACATTTCTGATCTTTTAAAAATCTTTATTGAGGGCTGCAATTCTAAATCGGGCATCTCAAATGAGTGTTTTTGTCCCGTAGGAGCGTGAGGAGAAGCTGCGGATGCAGGCCCAGATCAAGCGTCTGTGGGAGGAGAACCAGCGCCTGCAGGAGGAGTCCCAGACCTCCGCCGCCAAGCTCAAGAAGTTCACCGAGTGGGTCTTCAACACCATCGACATGAACTGACATTTACCCGCGCCCTTTTTAAAATCACACCCACTTGAGCACAAATTTACAGTCAGGACACGGAGGGCCAACCCAATGAAGAAACGCCATACAAGGGTTTCCATGAAGGATGTTTTTATCTTTTTTGCTTTTATGACCATCCAAAATGTTCACGTCCTCAAATCTTGTGTGAAACTACTTCAGAGCTACAGTTGGCCTGATTTACTGTCCAAAGTTTTCCAATTGCCAGTAAAATGGGACACCTGCTTACTCTGTATTGTACACTCTTAAAATGTGCCAAGAAATCCAAGTTCGTCCTTCAACATTTTCAATTTTGGCTTCTGGATTTGAAGACCCATGTGAATGAAAATCCTAATTCCTTCATATTTTCTCCAGAGGTTTTTTATCCTGTATTTGACAACGTTTTTAACAGCCTCATCGTAAAATGTCCAAAGGTACTCAGTAACCCTGACAAACCGACAACAACTGCTGTTAAGAAGTCACTATAATTCGCTTTTTAATATGGCTCTTACAAGAACACTGAGGAAGGGTTTTTCACCTCTGCATCGAACTTCTGTATTTGTAAGTTGAAATCCAAGAGCACAAGACACAGTTCTTTATTTAAAAGCCATTACGGACATGTGCCATACTAAAACCGCATTACCCAGAGTGCTTTGCGTTCAAATATACTGTAGGTGTTCTCTTAAAAGCAATAGGAAGGACATGGATGGATTGTTTTTCGATCTTCAACAATACCGGTGGAACAAGGGACGACTTCAAATATTTTCAAATAAAACCTTGAAATGTGACACAAGAGAACGCACAGAACGCAAGTCCAGTGTCGACAAACTTTGCAAAGAAGGGACGAAACGCCACTCATTTTATTGAAAGGACTATTCGGACGGAAGCCAGTTTGTTTTTACGCGTTAATTTATTTCCTTGTATTATATTTGAAATAAATAAGTTGTCCTATTGGTACAGTACAACGACATCAGTGTTAAGTTTCTCAAACAAAAAGGTGGATATAATTTAAATGACTTTCTTTCATTGCAGCCTGAATATATGCGTTTTATTCATGAGTATTAATGTTGTGGCCTGCTGTTGTGTTGCTTACTGTGCCCTCTAGTGGTGACCAGTGGAAATTCTCAATCTTTTATTTTTATTTTTATTGAATTCTTTGTATTTTTCAAATCGCCTCTTCAAGTCAGAAACAGACCTGCAGGTCACGTGACGTACCAGGACCAATCAGGAGTCAGCTTTGACAGACAATCAAAGCCAGTAGTTTTGGGGTCTGGCCTTTTCCATTCGTACCAGCTCCACACACATGTACCGCAGCGCTTTTCCAAAACGGGAAACGCCTCTCACCTCAAGGACTTCGGCAGCAACTTATGATCTTTTAGCTGCTGGCTGTGTTTATGCAGATCGAGAGGGAGGGGTTTATTGCTTTCAGTCAAGACCACAACGTCACAGTACCTGCATAAGTATGCGAAAGATACACCGCCCAGTTTATGACAGGTGGCAGTGAATAACCACCATTGATTGAAATATTTTTCCTTCCAAGTGATACCAGTGATTCTTAGATTGGATTTGGTACCAAGTAGTACTTAGGGCTCCTATAGCCGATATTTATATATGTTTTACTTTAAAATGCCTTAGAACGATGGGAATACCACAGCCATAATCTCGTGTGCTGCTCACCTGCTTAAACAGATTAATAATGAAGTCACGTCTGCAGCCGAGTGTGAAGCGGCCGGGATGAGGATCAGCACCTCCAAATCCGAGGCCATGGTTCTCCACCGGAAAAAGGTGGTTTCCCCGCTTCAGGTCGGTGGGGAGTCCTTACCTCAAGTGGAGGAGTTCAAGTATCTCGGGGTCTTGTTCACGAGTGAGGGACGGATGGAGCGTGAGATCGATAGACGGATCGGTGCAGCGTCAGCAGTGATGCGGTCGCTGTATCGGACTGTTGTGGTGAAGAGAGAGCTGAGTCAGGGGGCAAAGCTCTCGATTTACCGATCGATCTACGTTCCCACCCTCACCTATGGTCATGAGATTTGGGTAATGACCGAAAGGACAAGATCGCGAATACAAGCGGCCGAAATGAGTTTCCTTCGCAGGGTGGCTGGGCGCACCCTCCGAGATCGGGTGAGGAGCTCAGTTACCCGGGAGGAGCTCGGGGTAGAGTCGCTGCTCCTTCACGTCAAAAGGAGCCAGCTGAGGTGGCTAGGGCATCTGTTCCGGATGCCTCCTGGTCGCCTCCCTCGGGAGGTGTTCCAGGCATGTCCTATTGGGAGGAGGCCTCGTGGAAGACCCAGGACATGCTGGTGGGACTATGTCTCCGAGCTGGCCTGGTGTCGCCTCGGGGTCCCCCCAGAACAGCTGGAGGAGGTGTGTGTGGATCGGGAAGTCTGGGCATCTCTGCTGAGACTGCTGCCTCCGCGACCCGGCCCCGGATAAAGCGGAAGAAAATGGATGGATGGATGGACTTCTGTATACAAAACTCTAATCTATATAGGACAAGAACTCCAATATAAACGGTCAATTCAATAAATTGTTTTAAAACATAATTTTAAAGAAACTGAAGTACTGATATTTCATGAGTACTTTAAGGACCCCAGGAAGATCAGCTGGCCCATGGGTACAGCTAAATTAATAAACACTTGCTCCAGTATCAAGAAATCAATATTTTGGTATTGACCCAAACAATTGTACCGTAAAAGCACCCTCAGTCCGAGGTCAGGTCTATTGTATACTGAACAAGAAAGTAGCTTTGTAGATGGGTGGAGGTTGTAAACACAGCTTTCTTATAAAAGTTGCTGATGAAGCCTGTTGAGGTGAGGGGTGAAACAGTCCAGTACAGATGACTGCTTGAGAACGCTAATCTACAATGGAAAAGTCCAGGTGCTAGTGGGAAAGGCCTAATAGTTTCTCCTCAGGTTGTTCACAAAGTAATATTTCGTATTCAAAGATGATATTCGGGCTCTAAAGAATATGTTGCCATTGCAGTTTGTAAAAAGCCATTGTGTGAATGTACCAGAGTCTACCCAGTCGTGCCTACAGTAGTTCTAGTGGTCATTTAAAGCGGACAGAGCAGGGCCGTGCCTTGGAGACAACAGTGTGAGAGGAACAAAAGCAAATTGCCACTTGGCACTTTGACAAGTGGCAATAGTAGTTTTAGTTTTCTATCCATAGAATAGACAGTTGTGACTTTGAATCAACGTAAATGGCGAGTTGCTGGTTTGCTTTAGGGCTGCGCAGTATGACAGTATATTGATAAAGTTACTGTGGGTTTAGAAAGTTTCACTTACTAAAATCATATAAATAGCTTTTCTATTGGTAGAAGTTCTACACTGACGGGGAGTATAGTATAGTGAGTATAGAGATAGCGATACTGTATATTTGAGTTCATCCTGAATTTCAATTTTAGCCATTGAATTTGCACAATCTTGTACCTTATTTTTTATTTCTGACACGACAGCTTTACTAACTAAACATGTTTGTGACATAACTTCACTTTACGTGGAGTCAGATTAGTTACTGTGGACAAACTCTACGGACTAGGCTACAGTGTTTTAAGATTATTTTTTTACAGTATTGAACCTGCCCGTGTGAGACATGAAAGAGGCATCTTTTTTGTGCCTTTGTAGTGTCACCATCCTGTTTAGTCTGTGCCAGGATAAATGTCTGAACAGCCTTATCTTTTATCACACAGTAACTTACAAACTCTTGATTTGACCCTGGATACAACTCCTCGACCAATCGGAACAAATTATCTACAATGGGATGTGCAAAGTTTGTTACTTGTATGACTTGTAAATCAGTGAACATTTTGGAAAAAGTGGTTCTACCTTCAATTTTATAATTGGCTTTTAGTTTTAAAAAAAATGTCATTCAGGTTTTTAAAACTACTTCCGGACACATTATCCTTAATATTATGCGTCTTGAAAGTAGATGTATCTTGAAAATACCCCTAGAACATACCAAAAGCCAGCAGGGGGCGCAAACCTGCCTTTGTTGCTGTGGTGAAAAGGGAAAATGGCTCAAAATGAAACTAACTAACATTTTAGCGAGTGTAAAACTTGCGCAAGATCAGTGAAAGTGTTTAGAAACTCTGTGTGTGTTGTATATCTGAGTGCGGGAAAGGGAGACGATCCAAATATGATTAAGATTTCTATTACTAATGCCCATTTGAATGTAAACTTTCAACACAAGCAATCTTTAAAAACGGTTTACTTCAACAATACAGCAATTTAACTTGGCAAAAATGGACAAAGAGTTGGTTCTGTTTTAAGAATCAATGGTCTATACGTAAACACCAATATTGAAATGTCTCATAAGATATTTTAAGAAGTGATGAAAAGCACATGTTTTTAAATGTATATATGCGGTGCGTTTGCCCTGAACACTGGTCTCCTGTCCACAGCTCTGTCCCAGTGTAAATGATGAAGTATGTATTGTTTGATATTGTAAATGAAAGTGCTCTAGTTTTTGTATTTACAGATATACAGTACGAAGCCACCGGGCCAACTGCAGATGTTTAAAGACTCCTCTCTACAGACATTCCAGCCAAAAGTATCGTCACTGTGTGTGCAAAGACCTGGAGGTGCATGAGGTGTGGTCAGAAATGAGGGAGACTGATGCTCTCTTGGTATATCAGCTACTTGTTTTTAGCTCTCACAATACCCCCCTGCGCATCCCTATTCACGTGGAATTAATTATAGCCACATTTTCAGAGGATAGAATCTTTTCATATTCAATTAGTTTCACAGCCCTAATAAAAAGTCTTCAGAAGTCACAATAAAACATAAGGATTCATTGAATTTTTTTGCTGATAGTGCTCACATGATCTCACTAACGCACAGTACTCTGACCACACCTCATCGTCCCCGTTACCGAAGGATTTGACAAGTGTGGACAGTATATTTTTGTCTGTTTACTGTATCTCTCATTTGAACATTTGCACAATGTTTAACTGCTCTCCTAAGAAACCAAGTTGGACCAAATCATTCTCACGGAAATAACTGTCACAATGTATCCATGCGGTTTATAGAAAGGTGCTTGTGTTTTTAAATATCCCACCCCAGAAGTATTTGACTTCTTGACGGAGCCCGGAAAGACGTGACGCCATTTTAACAGTGAAGGAAATTGCTGGAATGCGTGAGGCTCGTTGTGAACCATAGGCTTTGCTCCTGTCCTGTTTACAAACGGATCCATTGTCTTTGTAAAGTGTAAAGGTATGAAAACATTTGCAGTGGTTACAGTATTTAAGTTTTCTGAAATAAATAAATGACTTCTGTGCTCGCGCCATGCTTTTTTATTGGGAGTGTGCGCATGTGCTAGTGTACAAGATTACTGAGCTGTTCAAACTTTGCATTTCAAAGTTTGTGACGGGGGGGAAACTAAGGCACTAAAGAACATTTACACTGGGACCATATCATTCATTAAGTTAGTCTGATCATTTACTGTATTTCATTTTGCTGCAAAAGTGTTGCACAGGAGAGGTTTTATCCAGGCTAACAGAAAGCACAGGTTAGCAGAGGGGAGACACTGCAGGTTTTAGGCCAGTCCAACATGAACTTTAACCTGGCAACAACAAAATGCCTAATCTTCACAATAACGGCATAATTTCAGAGGGATTTTTTAATATCTAATCCCTAGCCTAATTGAGTTTCAAAAACAAGGCAAAATTGTAACTTTTACAGATGTTTCCACTAATAAATTTCTTACCTTATGTATAATAACTTATGGAAGTTACAATGAACCTCTATAGATTCAAGATTTATTTGTCAAACCATGTGAATGATTTGAAATCATATTTCTCTCATCCTTGATGAGCGGGGGGTGGGAGGGAGGGCAGGGAGTTCAGCTTCCCAATGGCCTTGTGTATGAAACTGTTCTTAAAGGAGCTATATCATGCAAAATCGACTTTTGGAGGTTTTAACCATGTTATGCTATTTCCTTATCAAAAACACCCCCAGAGCGGTTTTTGGCTTCATTCACGCAGTTCTAAGTAATCCTCCTGAATCCTGCTCTCTGAGCAGCTGCTCCGCCCTCTCCTGGTAAACGACTGACTTGTTCTGTTGTGTCGTCACAAATGAACGGAAGTGCTCTACGTCTGTAATGTAATGCCTTACGGCTTGATTTTAATTTATAAAACAGCTTTTTCATTATTTTTGTTGTAAGAGAGAGAAAAAAAAAAAAAAGGAACTCTCCGACGCTGTCCCAGGAGGGTAAACAAACGCACCCCTGGAGGATCCGAACAGAAGTCATGTTTGTGAATACGGAGCTCTTTCTAACCTTCTCTGGACACCGCCTGTTCTTTTTTCTTACCCAACGATAATGTCACGTATGCACGTTTGGTGATATTAGATCCATGGGTTGGCTACGAGAGGACTATTCAACCTTCCTAAAGAAGAGTGCACTCGCTAGAAGTTGGAATTTCTTTCCGGGATTCAGCTAGCTACTATATCAACCAACCTGATGGATGCTTGGTGAACCTTGGCCAGAATCAAAGTGGATTAACTTTTATAACCAACGAGATCTCATAACCCGATGGGGAGGCCAGACTGAGCGGTAAGTCAATCAAAACGCGTGTTAGCATGTGTGTTAGCCATTTATGAAACTGTGTTGCACATGTCGACTCCTTATAACTGCATTATGTGAAGGAACTTCACTTTATGCAGCAATATTTATATTTATAATACTGCAAATGTGAATGAGCGGAGAGAGGGGCAGAGTTAACTGAATCGAAGCGTCTTGTCTTCCGGGTATCCTTTAAGTTGACTTAAAGAGTAACTAAACACCAAATCAAGTTTTTTTTTTACTGATAAACTGTCTCAATGGGTGTCTCATAGTGTTGTCTACTGGTCCCTGACATTATTCTGACATTATAGCGCAAACGTGTGTAAGATCCTAACTTTGGCCTGAAAACGAATGGGTTGCGCCCCCTTCAGGGTAAACTCTGCTACTAAATTAGAATTTCCTGATTGGCTGGAGAGTGTCCACGGCCTCCACAGAACGTCATAAGCCGCACCAGCTCCACACATCGTCATCAGGTGCTGCCAATTGTCCTGCCCCATGCACCTGTGGTATATAACCAAGTCCCTCCCACGTAATCTGTCTGCTGTGATTGTGCCAATGCAAAGGCCCACACACTCACCCCCCGCATGTCACCCCCAAACTTCCCTGGTGATTCTGACGGCTTTGCGGGTGAGACGGGTGGAGTACATGTCCTTAATGGTGGGGAGAGGGGCTCCGCAGATCCTCTCCGCTGCTCTCACGATGCGCTGGAGGCTCCTTCAGCAGGAGGCAGTGCTGGCGCCGTGCCACACAGTGATGGAGCTGGTCAGGATGCTCTCTATAGTCCCTCTGTAGAAGTTGCACATAACGGAGGCTGGCACTCTAGCTCTTCTTAACTTGCGGAGAAAGTAGAGACGCTGATTACTTTTCTTGACCAGTGATGTAGTGTGCATGGTCCAGGGAAGGTTCTCTGTGATGTGCAGACCCAGGAACTTAGTGCTGGTCACCCTCTCCACTTCAGCACCGTTGATTGTTAGAGGAGCATGCTGGACCCGCGCTCTTCGAAAGTCCACAACAATCTCTTTTGTCTTCTCCACATTTAGAGAGAGATTGTTCTGTGTGCACCACATGGCCAGACTGCTCACCTCACTCCTGTAGTTTGACTCATCTCTGTTGTTGATGAGACCCACCACTGTTGTGTCGTCTGCAAACTTGATGAAGAGGTTTGAGTCGTACTTTGGAGCGCAGTCATGGGTCAGCAGAGTGAACAGGAGGGGGCTCAGCACACAGCCTTGGGGAGCCCCCGTGTTCAGTGTGATGGTTCTGGAGGACTTTCCGCCGACACGTACAGCCTGTGGTCTCCCCGTCAGAAAGTCCAGCAGCCAGTTGCACAGTGATGTGTTGATCCCCAGGTGGAGCAGTTTGTGTATTAGCTGCTGTGGGATTATAGTGTTGAATGCTGATAGTTGCTTTGAGGTACGTTGGGACCACAGCCTGCTGCAGAGATGTGTTAAAAATGTCTGTGAAGACTTCAGTGAGTTCATCAGCACAACCTTTCAGTACACGACCTGGTATGTTGTCTGGACCCGGTGCTTTGCGTACGTTGATCTTCTCACACTCTCTGGAGATAGCTTCAGCACCTGGTCTTCAGGAGGGGTGTTGACTTTTGTGCTGGGGTTCTGTTGAGTGCCTCGTAGCGAGCAAAGAATTTATTTAGAGCGTTCAACAGAGAAGTGTCACTGTCACAGGTTTGTCGAGGAGGTTTATAGTCTGTGATGGTCTTTATCCCCTCCCACAGACTCTGAGTGTCTCTGCTGTCTCTGAAGTGATTTGTTATCTTTTTGCAGTACTGCTTCTTGGCTTTTTTGTTGCCGCGGGTTGGCCCTAGCTGTCCGCAGTTTCTCCTTGTCACCAGATTTGAAGGCAGCATCCTGGACCCTCATGAGCCTGAGGACTTCACTTGTATACCAAGGTTTCTGGTTGGACCTGATAATGATGGTCTTTGAGTCTGTAAGATCCTCAGTGCACTTGGTGATGGAGGCAGTGACAGTCTCTGTATACTCCTGGAGATCGGTGTTATTGTTGTGAGTGGCAGCCTGCTTGAACATATTCCAATCCATTGTGTGAAAGCTGTCCGTGAGTTTCTCTAAAGAGTCTTTACTCCACACTTGAATCTGTTTCCGAACTGGTTTAGTGACTCTAACCAGTGGCCTGTATGCTGGCAGTAACAGAACAGTTATGTGGTCTGAGGCACCGAGATTGGGGAGGGGGAGAGCCCTGTACGCTCCTTTTTTGGTGGTGTAAACCAGATCTAGGATGTCGTTTCCCCTGATGGAAAGTCAGTGTGTTGATAGACTTTGGGGAAACGCTCTTTGGGTCTGCGTGGTTCAAATCCCCAGCTAAGATGAGAAAGGCATCTGAGTGGGCTGTCTGTTGCTCGCTGACACTCTGGAACAGTTCATTCAGTGCCTCTTTCCTGTTTTTGATGTTGGAGGTGGGCGGTACGTAGACAGCAACAAGCAGTACAATAGTAAATTCCCTGGGCAAGTAGAAAGGTCGACACTTAATGATCATAAACTCCATCAGGGGTTAGCAGTGTTTGCAGACCACAGCGACGTCACGGTACCAGGGGTCATTGGTGTAGACACAGAGACCACCTCCGCGCGTCTTTCCTCCCTCAGAGATCACTCTGTCCGCTCTACAGCAGGAAAGCCCCTCAAGCTGAATTATTACCATAGTTTAGTAGTATAAGGTCATTATAGTTTCATATAATAAGCTTTGGCAAGCTATGTTGTGGTTTATTGTATTATGGTAAACTATAGTATGGTTTATTATATATAAAACTACAATATAGTGTATTGAAATAAGTAATGTGTGGATGTGAACCTAGAGTCATACACTACATTTTGTATATTGTCTGGGCCTCGAGTTCACATGACGAAATATCAATATTGTGAGTTACATACTGTATATGATGTATACTGTTTATAGTATATAGACATTTTGTGATGATTTACATTAACCATATAACTGTTTAGTCACTGAAAAATGTGAAACATATTGTGAAACATAATAGTTTGGGTGGCACGCTAGTGCAGCGGTTAGCGCTCGTGCTTCACAGCTAGAAGGTCTGGGTTCGTTTCCCACCAGGGACGGGGCCTTTCTGTGTGGAGTTTGCATGTTCTCACCTTGTCTGCGTAGGTTTCCTCCATGTACTCCAGAGGGCTATTTCAAAACTTGCTCAGTAAAGCTAGGCTTAGGCTCCAAATCCTGGCATACGTGTGTGATGGGGCACAAGTTGGTGGTTTTATTTTTACTTGTGTGTGTTTTAACTGCATGTTTTTAGTGCTTTTAACTTTTTATTGTGGATTTGTATTTACATTTTAAGACTTCGCCTTTAGCTTGTTGCCCCTAACAACCCCATGTCTTATGGCCCGTGGCCGTGTATGTCTGGGGATGTGCTGGCCTGTGTGCTTTGTGGGTGCAGGAGGACGAAGCGGCTCTGACCGTCCTGAACAGAGGAGTGCAGCCCGGAGAAGGAGCGGACGTTCGAGCCCTGGCCGCCCTGTTCAGCCCTGTCACCGGAGGAGAAGATCATCGTGGACAAACGGCCGCTTTACTTTAATTTATATTTAATTAGTGGCGTTTTGATAAGCCCTGTTTTAAGATTTGCCTATATCATTCTAACTGTTTTTAGATGTTGGCAAATAAATTGTTTAATTTCCCTTTTAACTTTATTGCTTTTATTGATTGCACCATGTACTAGGCTCCCATTGCCCCTTTTTAACCTGTTACACGTGAGGCACAACAATTCAAGCTGCGATTACTGGGTTTCACCAAAGGGACGCCAAGCTTGGCTAATCTCACTAATTCAAGACAGGTTCAACTAATGAGCACTTGCCGCGTACATAAGCAGACCACACTAACGATCACAGAGTTCATTGAGAAATCATGGCCGAGCGTGAAGACGCACCATACTTTACAGGCCGCCAGCTTTGTTCCACTACATTAGCTCCATAGGTAGAGTGCAGGGCTTCCAGCCACAAGACTGCGAGATCGATTCTAGCCTCGCCTTTTTTCCCTAGGAATTTAAACACATGATAGAAAAAAGAAACTCTGTTGACACAGGACACAGGACACAGGTCATGAGGGTAGTTCCTGTGGGCTAAGATTCCTTTTATTGGACAAGCTTTTTGATGACACATAATGTCATTAATGTGTCACACAACTTTGTATTTCACAGATGAGAGACAAAGACAATGTTGGTGTATATTTATAATTTATTGCATAAAGTAATTGATTTTGTGATGTAATGTTTTCTTTTTCACATTTTTGAGGTCAATATACATTTGACCAGATGCTGGCGCTGATACCCTGCTTGTGTCATTCACAATGCTAATTGGTGTTGGATTCCACGAAGAAGAAATATAGCTTGTGCTCAGTCTACTCGTAGCCTGGCCCGGACCAGGCTAAGTTCTCTGACTATATTTCTATAGGAACTGAGCCAGACTTGGAGTGAGCCTGGTTTATGAAACCGAAAAGACAACAAAATAAGCCAGACTTGGCCAAATAAGCCTAGCTTACAGAGTAAGCCAGCTTTATGAAACAGCCCTCAGTTTCCCCTACCACTAAAAACATGTACAATAGGCCAGGATGAATGAGAATGTGTTTGAGAGTGCACATGGGGGACGATGAATGGAACTTAGCCCAAGGCTACAATCCAGTGTGGCTTGTTTACATGCATGAGACCCATGTATGTTCATACATATGAACATACATGGGTCTCATGCCAAATAAAAAACAATAAATAAAATAAAATTATATATAAAAATTGCTTAACTTAAAACTAAAGGTATTCAGAATCCCATCTGAACAAATCTTTGTGACTTATATGTCAAGAAAATAAACCCATAAATGTAAACCTGAGGGCTGTTTCATAACAGCCCTCAGGTTGTGTGGTTTCTGATAGTGATTTTTAAATGATTGGTGTTAATTCATCTTAAAATTGTCTACAGTGCCGTAGTTTTAAATACTATTAAGTTATTAAGTCAGTTTGAATAAATCTCAGGCTTTGTCCGTTGTATAGGTCTGTTAGCCCACACGGCAGCAGTTTTTCTCAGCGTGGATGGAGCTCTCAACAATTGATTTAGAAAAATGTTTCGAAGTGTGGAGGCGTGCTTTTACAGGGGTATAACTTTCTTTGTGAAAGTATAAGAAAATAGTCTCTTGTCAGTCTGTCATTTACTCAATTTAGTAACAAGTACCGGTACCATTTAATAAAAAGGTTACATGAAGTCATGCATGAATAACATGAAATTATGCATGAATTAATGCATGATTTCATTATGTATTCATGCAGGAGGATATCGTGACTCATCATGAGTTAACATGACTTCATGTTTTTTCATAGATGACTTCATGCATGAATTAATTTAACTACTGTAATGAATTCATGAGAAAATCTTGTTAATATATCATGATCTTAGAATCATGATGAATTCACTAAAACATTTAAATTTTTTAACAAAAACATTAACTAATCATAATTATAAAGTGTATGCATGAATATCATGATTCATCATGATTTAAAAAACAAAATAGTTTGCAAGATATACCTTAATACAACAATTACTGCTGTAATTAACTCATCATTAACTAATCCTTAGTTCATTCATAAATTCATGATGAGTGCATCCCCTATACTAAAGTGATGCACTTTTATGCTTTGGACAATAATCAAGGACAAAACAAACACAAACATCATAGATTTAGAACTGTCCACAATGCATTATGAGTTTAAATTAAGTTAATGCTTTGTGGTTCATTAAATTTCACTTACATCAACGTAAACACTGCCTATTGCTTGCTAGTGTTGTCCCATTCCTTAGGGGAGATCCTAAAGTATCCTAAAGTATTTAAAGAAGCCCCTTCTTCCGCATCTTTTTAAAGGTATTTTTCACCAGCTCCAACTCCCCTAATGGAAAACACTGCTTGTATTTTATACTATATATCTTCTCTTGTTTACTTCTTGTACTGTTTTGACTTTTTGAAATCTCAGGCCTTTGCTAGTGGCTGCTCAGTAGAAACACCTAAATCTGCAAACATTGCTTGCTTTGATCCGATCATCTGCTAATGCTCTTCTGGAAATCCCTCCTCTTCACAGACACCTGAACATCAACCGTCCCCCGTTGACATGGCAAACGTCATTATTAGCCGTATTGCTGACATTAGTATTGAGTTCAGCTCCATCTCTGCAGTGTCAGGGCATTGCGGGGTGTTCCCTCCTCCGTGCCTTTAGTCCCTGCTGGGATTTCCTCTTCCTGTGCGCCTGTACAATGCTCAATAATTCAGCGCGGTCCGGAGTGGCAGCAGCTCCACTCTGTTCCTGCCAGGCTGTCAGCCGCGTCGCTCCCATTAGTGTCAGTGCTGTTCGGGAGTGACCGCAGTTAGCTGTAAGTGCACGTATTGATCAGCCACTGTTCTATTGACATGCTTTCCCCCCTCCCTTTGTGCGCTCAAGTCAACATGAAAGAGGAGGCGACATGACAACTGTTCCCAAAGTCTTTTGTTTTTTGTCTGTATTAATGCAAAGTGGTGAGTACTATGTTTTTTGTTATTGAGGGAACGACATTATAACATTTTCGACTCGAGATTCTACCTCCACTTTTTCCTTCCCTGGTTATTAATAAGCAGGAAAAATAAGACAGAAATACTTTTCCATATATATGCATTATTTACAGTTATGAAACTTTAACCACCCGTGTTAAGGTGTCTAAAAGTACTTTAAGAGGCTTTGAATAATGTACGTGACCTTTAGAAAAGCCAAACCAGTGAACAAAATAATTAATAGCCCACAAAGGCTGCAGAATATTCTGCCAGTAAAAGAAAGTCAACCCTAGAATTCAGCACAGTGAAACAGTTTAAATTGGGCTCTGAAAGTTGGTAATTAACAGGAGATGTATTGTAGTGAAGGGAATTTGAGCACTTAAAGGAATAGGCCACCGTTTTAACATACTGAGATATGTTCTTACCTGAGCTTAGTCGAGTTGTACCTGTCTGGTCTTTGTGCGTGCACTCAGTCACGCAAATGTTTTTAGCGTTTAGCCTCTACCAGCAAAGGTATAGCTCCAAACTGGGGTGAAGTTAGAAGCTCCCAAGATGTTCAATGTATTGTCAAAGTACTCCAGGTGTTATTACGCCTCACAATATAGTTCCCCTTTTTATCCGCTTAGAAAATCGACATGTTTAATTTTGTGTAACTAGACTTGGATCGTGTAAAGGCTCATGTAACTGTATTTAAATAGGAGAAACGTGGAACAGCTTGGGAGCTCCTAACTTCACCCCAGTTTGGGGCTATACCTTTGCTGGGAGCGGCTAAATGCTAACAACATTTGCGTGACTGAGCACACGCACAAAGACCAGACAGCTTAGACGAGTTGATACGTAACGTAAGTAAGGTAAGAACATATCTCGGTATGTAAAAACAGTGGCCTATTCCTTTAAATGGTTCGGCAAAAGTCTTGCTGAGCATCTCCCGGAAAAACGTAGGCACAGCCTCATGACTTCAGCAGGTGGAACAGGTGTTGCCAGGTCTGAGGTAGTCTTTGAAGCTTTTCCAGGCAAAATGGACTTTTCAGCCATATTATATTTTCATCAAAGACATACCTGGAGAGGTGTTTTATAATCTGTACTTGATATTACGTCAAAAGCAAAAACACAAAGCTGCCCCCCACATTTTTAAAGGCCATAATCCAAAATCAGCTTCAAAGTGACAGTGTGTTTTCACTGTCATTCCCACTGATGCCTGAAGAGGGAGCTCTAGCCAGCCCTAGCCCCGGGTTCTCAAAGTCACTATCTTATCCTTACTGATTAGTGACATCATTTCAAATTATATGACATAAAATGGGATACCCGTTTTTATACCTTTATCAATGCATTATACACATCCACTGTAGAGAAAATGTACCTTTTTAACCATCATGAAATTGCCACATTCAGTGGTCTAAAACTATGCTTTGTTCTCACCACAATCATTATCCAATAAAAGTGATCATTTCAAAGAAAATCTGTCTTGTGCACTTCAGGGCTCAAAAAGTCAAGTAAACATACAGTACGTCAAACGTGTTGAAATAGCTTTTGTCGACACACCCCGGTGGCTGCTAATTTGTCGTGGGCCTACTTTCACATGTAGTATTTGTGCTTTGCTTTTGAATGAGGCCAGCGGCGCATATTTTTAGATTTCTCCAGTCGCCCTGAGGATATTCAAGGGCTGTTCTGTGCTCCTGCTGTGTGTTGACATGCTTCAGCACAGCATGGCTCAGTACAGTACGGTGTGATGGAGAGCGTCTTTCCTCTCGTTGCATCATTGTCTTTGAAGAGCCTCACGCTGGCCTAGCACCCCTCAGCCGACAGTTGTGCGGACCTTCGATGATCCTCAACTGAGTATTTCACATTCAAAGAGGACAGAATCAACTACCATTCAAAAGTCAAGACTAGAGAATGAGAAATACAGTAGGGGAAAAAAAGGGAAAACACAAGGTTTCATTTTTAGCTAACAGCAATACGGCATGCTAGCAAATCAAAAGTTAAAAACCGACCTCTTTAACCATTCATCTCTTGGTATGTTTTTGATGAGGGAACATTATGACATGTTAGAAGCTTAACCTCTTAACCCCCATCTGAACTGAGCACTCTGTCTCCAGTTTGGCTTTACCCAAATCTAAAAGCTTCTTGGGAAAAAGTGACAATATAGCAACAAAAATGAGGATGAAAATGCAACAAAAGATTTGATAAAAGAGCGACGAAAATGTAACAAAAAAGCAACGGAAAAAAGGCCATGAAAAAGTGACAAAAACTAAGTAAATTAAAGCCGCAAGCGGCGATAAAGGCCCTCGCCCCTGGCGACTGCCCCTGCTCGCTCTCGGCCAAACCTGCTCTCGCCTCGGCCTCACACACAACATGGTTTCTTGCGCCAGTTAACTCCGGCCCGAAAATACACAAAATCTACGTGTTCTTCGCCGCGGCGTTATGAGGAGACGGTGTAACAGTTTTACAAACCGAGGCCAATTCTTGAATTTCAATATGTCTAGACGCACTGTGGCAAATGTGATCTTATTCTGATGGAAAACCAGGGACTAGTTCGTTAAACATAAGATGAGTCCAGAGGGTTTCTGGATATCAAGCCAAAATGGCCGACTTCCTGTGCATCGGGGCGTGGCGCTCTAATTCAGTTTTTGGTTTGACCTGATGTCCACTTTCACTGTACCGAACGGTTTTGGCCTACGCCCAAAAACGCACGTCCCGATTTGAATAGGGGTCAACTTTGAGGGGGCGCTGTCGAGCCTTTTTGTTTTGGCCGTGGCAAATTCGTCTATTTCCATCCATTTTCACGCCACCCAAGAAAAAATAAATAAACCACCCAAAAACAATAGTCACTTGCATCTGGCTCGGGCCTAATAAGTGAGAAAAAGAGCGATGAAAACGTGCCAGAAAAGCAACAATAATACAACAAAACAGTGACAGAAATGTGGCAAAACACGACAAAAAAGCAATGGAAAAAACAACAAAAACGTGACAAAAAGCCACAACAAAAGCGAGTAAAACTAAAAAGCTACGAATAAAAGGCCACAAAAACAAAGACAAAAAAACGAAGCAAACAAGTGACCAAAAAGTGACAGAGAAGCAACAATAATACAACACAAAAGTGACAAAAGAGTGTCAAAAATGCGTCAATAATGCAACAAAACAGTTAGGATCAGTTTTGTAGGCCTTAGCTTTCAAATAAGGCGTAACACTGTTGCTCTCCAGTACAGAAGGCGGGGGTTAAGAGGTTAAGATATGTCCTGTTTCTTTCTGCCCTCCCTCGTTCCTCTTCCACCGCAGCAGCCAAACCCTTTAGCCTCCTCCAAAGCCTCTCCACTCCCTCTTCTTCATCGCCTCCGTCCGACCACAGCGAGTGATTCTGGCAACATCTGGGCAGTCTGGACTTTTGAAATGTTAATGCCGTAAGTTAAGAGCTGTCCCCGGAGTCGCCTAAAATTCTCTCTTCCCTCCTTCCTAATCCGGCGATGTTGTAACCCGGGCCATCTCAACTCTTCATCTCCCACTCTCTCTCATTATTCACGTCATGGTCGCCTGATTCATGTGGCATCTCAGGACAGAAGAGTGGAACTAAAGCAGCCCGATGTAGTCCCGCTTTGAACAGCTGCCACCGCCGCGTCACACTCGGCCTAATCCTCTGCATCTCTGCCCCGCTCTCAGAAACCAACTTAATACCCTCTTTCACCACGTGCTTGAAACTCATCTCTGGTCTTCTTCTGGGATATTGTCACTTCAGGGAACGTTTTCTCAAAAGGCTTTCATCTCACAATTATAATTCAGTCTGTTTTGGTCAGTGGTTTTTGAGACATCTTTGACCATTTTTCTCAAGAATTACCAATGTGATACGATTTTTGGTTTATTTATTAAAAAATCCTGGTTGTATAAAAGCAAATGGTGGCCTGTTAGAAACCAGTGGAAGAGCCAAAGAGCCAGCAGCAAAAGCACATCTGCCTATTAGTTTGGACACAATTGTATTCAGTCAGCCCCTGTAACAAAGACAGGCAGTTAGTGGGAGATGAATGTGCTAGCTCCACCGCTGTGCTAGCCTCCGGGCAGCGGCTAAATGACAACAAACAACAACAGATCATTATTTTCACCTGAGTTTGAAGCTTCTATCACCGCAGGCACAGAGCGTGACATGATAAAACGATGGGGTAAAGTGGGAGTCATAGTTTTCCATCAAGAGAGGTTTGAATTATAAATCATGACTTATAGGTTTTGGTTGACTTGACTGTTGTTTAAATATTTCAATAATGCTTAAAGACTTGTGCAGGTGCTTATTTAGTTGGAAAATTCATGGCTCATTAAGTTATTCTGCCTGAAACTATTGAATAAATCCGATTTCTGTATCAATGATAAACACAATGTAACTAATATGACTACCACATCTACTGACTTTTTCAATTCCTGACAATCTGTGCCATCTGATACGCAACATTCACACAGGCGAATATGTGAGGAGTGTTGCCCAAGGAAGGCCACATCAGAAGTACACTGTGTTCCAAATGATTATGCAAATTGTATTTCAGTGTCATAAAGGTTAAAAAAAAAGTTTGTCAATGATGGTGGTGAAGTGGTGACTTCAACACTGACGTACTAAACTGAAACAGTCATAAACCTACCACTGATTTTTTTACAAACCATGTACTGTCTAAATCTGCACCCTATATATTACAAGACCTACAAGAATAACACTAGGAAGTGCCACTCTGATTGACAATATATTTACAAACAATATAGATAACACTTCTGCAACTGGAATTTTAGTCAGTGATTATCTCCCCATATTTACCATTTACAATGCAGATTACCAAAGTAGGAAATCAAACAATAATTCTTACTGGAAGAGAGTCAAGACAATTGACGCCTTAAACGCATTCAAAAATGACTTGTTGAATCAGAATTGGAATGATGTTTACAGTACCAATGATGTTGACACAGCTTATGACTTATTTCTGAGTTATTTCAAATTTTGAAATTGCCCTTTGAAACAAATGAATTACAATGCAAAACGTAGAAATGATCCATGGATTACTAACGGAATAAAAAATGCATGTAAGAAAAAAAAACTATATAGTAACTTCATAAGGACAAGATCTACGGAGGCCGAACGCAGGTATAAAAAATACAAAAATAAATTAACATTTATAATTCGGGCTGCGAAGAAAGAACATTACTATAAAATACTTGCAAAGAGTAGAAATAATATACAGTGCCTTGCGAAAGTACTAATACACCTTGAACTTTTGCACATTTTATCATGTTTACAACCCTAAACGTAAAGATTTTATTTAGAATTTTTTACTGAAAGTTCACACACAAGTAACAGACAACTGTGAAGTGAAAGCAAAATGATACATGATTCTGTTTCAAAAATAGAAAAGTGAAAAGTGGGGCGTGCATAAGTATTCATACAGCATTTTCGGAGTGCATTAAATTGCCTTTATAACATTCCTAATGACTGCAGAATGTTCACACCCTGCCCTAACCATTAAATAGAGGCCACCTGTGTGTAATCTACTCTCAGTATAATTCCAGCTGTTCTGTGAGGGCCTCAGAGCTATGGTCTGAGTGTATTGATCACTAAGCAACATCATGAAGGCCAAGGAGCACACCAGAGAGGTCAGGGATAAAGTTGTGGAAGTTTAAAGCAGCGTTAAGTTATACAAAGATTTCCCAAGATTTGAACATCTCACGGAGCACTGTTCAATCCATCATTCGGAAATGGAAAGAGTATAGCACCACTGCAAACTTACCAAGACACGGCCGTCCACCTAAACTAACAGACCGAACAAGGAGAGCACTGGTCAGAAATGCAACCAAGTGCCCCAAGATAACTCTGGAGGAGCTGCGATGTACTGCCGCTGAGCTGGGGGAATCTGTACATGGGACAACTATAAGTCGTACTCTACACAAATCTGGCCTTCATGGACGAGTGGCAAGAAGAAAGTCATTATTGAAAGGAGGCCATAAGAAATCCCGTTTGAAGTTTGCTAGAAGTCATATGGAGGACACAGCTGCCATGTGGAAGAAGGTGCTTTGGTCAGATGAGACAAAAATTGAACTTTTTGGCCCAAATGCAAAACGTTATGTATGGAGCAAACCTAACACTGTTCATCGTCCTGAGTGCACCATCCCCAGTGTCAAATATGGTGGGGGAGCATCATGCCATGGGGCTGCTTTCCTCAGCGGGGACTGGGAAGATTGTAAGAATAGTTGGAAATAGTTGGGAAGATGGAAAACCTGCTGGAGTCAGCAAGAGAATTGAGGCTGGGAGATTCACCTTCCAGCAAGACAATGACCCTAAACACAAAGCTAAATCTACAATGGAATGGTTTAAAAAAAAAAACATATTAATGTGTTAGAATGGCCCAGTCAAAGTCCTGACCTAAATCCTATTGAAAATCTGTGGAAAGACCTGAAAACTGCTGTTCCCAAACGCTCTCCTTCTAATTTGACAGAGCTTGAGTTGTTTTGTAAAGAGGAATGGGCTAAAATGTCAGTCTCTAGATGTGCAAACCTTGTAGTCATACCCCGGAAGACTTGCTGCTGTTATTGCAGCAAAAGGGGGTTCCACAAAGTATTAAGTCATGCTGTATGAATACTTATGCACGCCCCACTTTTCGGCTTTCTATTTTTTGAAAAATAACAGAATCATGTATCATTTTGCTTTCACTTCACAGTTGTCTGTTACTTGCGTAGGAACGTTCAGTAAAAATTCAAAATAAAAATATTTATGTTTATGGTTTTAAACATGACAAAATGTGCAAAAGTTCACAGTGTATTAGTACTTTCGAGAGACACTATATTTGGAATGGGCAAAAATAAAAATAGCCAAGAAAATATATAACATAGCCTGTGCTAAAACAAACACACCTACACGTGACGATGAGAAGTCCCTGTTCAATAATGACTAATTTCCCATTAGGCTTCAGCAGCTATCGGCAATGCTACAATTTTAGTGCCTTTGCGTGTTTGCTACATACCACAAGAGTAGGTCTAATATATATATGGGCTACGTTTACTTGCTGACCTTTGTGCTGATTCGGATTTTTTTTAAGTCAGTCATTTTCCCTTTACCCATAGCCTATGCCGCATATCCAGTCTATTTTAAGCCCTATGGCACTCACTTTGTATGCAAGAAGCCTGGTATTGTGGACTACTACCTGCCTCTCTCTCTCCTCTCTCCCTCTCACTCTCCCTCTCTCTCCTCTCTCCCAAACACCCATGCGTCTGTTCATAAAGGAGCTTCTGCCGCCGCCGCTGCTGCTGCTGTGTGCCTGTCGCTGAGTGCGCTCCTCTCCTGTGGGCCGTGCGTCGCTTCTGGATCCAGGGGGACGAATGAGGCGAAGGCAGCCGGTATTTTAAGGTATGTGCCTAAACTGGGAGGGGAAAAAATAATCTTGACTGAAAGTGGTCGGGATGAACTAAATAGTTGCGCGCGTGACGAAAACCAGGCAGCAGCAAGCTCAATCTTAGCGGTCTTGGCTGGTCTCATTCTCGTTCTTAGAATCCTAAAATACCCCGGTCAAGTCTCAGATGCAATATTTTTTTCTTTTTGAAGATTAACCTCCTAGCACCTCGCGTCTTGCATTCGTGCGACCAGGAACTTGATCTCTCTCCATTTATTTCAGCAGTTACAGATAATGTTCAAACTTTAGAACAGCGACATGCCTCCTTGTTTTGTCATAGATCGGTCTGTTTTTTTGTTTTTGTTTTTTTACCACAGCATTAGATAGACTTGTACAAAGAGTGTGGCAGAGCGTAAGAGGCCCCACTGATATTATTGCTCGTTTTGGAAGCTGAAGGCGATGTGATGTGGGATGTTGTGGGACGCGCGCTGGCAGTGGTGCTAGTGCAGCTGTGAGGACGTTTGCTGGACCCAGTTACACTATAAATGATGTTTTAGCAACACGAGCTGTTTAGTCCATGGTTTAATCCTTGCCTAGTCCTATTTTAGCCCTTGTTTATCTTGATCTGGAACAATATAGTTTGGTCGTAATTTATATCTGGCTTTGACCTACACTAGTTGATATGTTTTTTTAAGTCCTTACAGTACTTAGATCTTTTTTAAGTCCTTGACTCTTGATTTTGTCCTAGTGGATTTGTGCTTAAGTGTCTTAACCACGGCTGCATATGGTTTTCTCGTTTAATATGGTTGTAGAATATCTCTATTATTAAAAATGTATCTTTATTATTAACAATTACTAATACTAATAAGGCATATGATGAGTTTACGCAAATATTTCATAAAGTATATGACAAAAATTGCCCAATGAAAAAACATTGTAAAAACAGAAAGTGTAAAGAAAACCCATGGATGTCTAAGGGATTACTAAATGCATGCAAGAAAAAAAATTCACTCTACAAAAAATGTATAAATGATAGAACAAAAGAAGCTGAGGATAAATATAAGAAATATAAAAATAAACTGACAGGTATCATTAGAAAATGTAAACAGGATTATTATAATAAGTTGTTAGATAGCAATAAGAATAATATTAAAGGTTTATGGAATATCTTAAATAGTATAATTAGAAATAAACCAAGATCGATTAATTATCCAAAATATTTCAAAGATGAGGATAACACTTTAAATAATATGAATGAAGTAGTCGATACATTTAATAAATTCTTTGTAGATGTTGGACCGAATCTTGCTGCAAAAATTACAAATGTTGAGAACTTTAATTGTGAACTGATAGACACAAATCCTCTGTCCATGTTCCTCAAACCTGTGGAGGAAAAGGAGATACTGGACATTGTTAAAGGGTGTAAAAATAAAACCTCGACAGATTACCATGACATGGATATGAAAACTTTAAAAACTGTTATTGAAAGTATCTCTAAGCCGTTAACATACATCTGTAACCTATCGCTGCAAACTGGACAATTTCCTGATGGTATGAAAGTAGCAAAAGTGATTCCTCTGTTCAAGGCAGGAGATAAACATCTCTTCACAAACTACAGGCCTGTTTCCCTTTTACCGCAATTCTCAAAAATCTTAGAGAAGGTTTATAACTCTAGACTTGACAGCTTTATTGAAAGGTGTAATTTACTCTCGGACAATCAATTTGGTTTTAGGAATAATCACTCAACTTCACACGCTCTCTTTGATATAATTGAAGAAATAACTAATGCTGTAGATAACAAGAAATATGCCATAGGGTTATTTATTGACCTGAGTAAAGCGTTTGATACAATAAACTATGATATACTAATTAATAAACTAGAACATTATGGGATTAGGGGGGTAGCTCTACAGTGGGTTACCAGTTATTTAAAAAATAGAAAACAATGTGTGAAAATAGGTGATTATCAGTCGAGTTGTCGACAAATTGTGTGTGGTTTACCTCAAGGTTCCATTCTGGGCCCAAAATTGTTTAATATGTACATTAACGACATTTGTAAAACGTCTCAAGTACTTAAATTTATCTTGTTTGCTGACGATACAAATATTTTTGCATCAGGTGACGACTTACAGCAACTGTGTCGGATTGTTAACTTGGAACTCAAAAGTGTCAATAAGTGGTTCAAACAAAATAAATTATCTCTAAATCTGAGTAAAAGCAAAATGATGATATTTGGCAACTGTAATTCCAATGCTCAGGAAGCAATTCAGATAGAGGGTGTTGTCATAGAGCGAGTGCATGAAATCAAATTCCTTGGTGTTATTATAGATGACAGAATTACTTGGAAAGCTCATATTAAATATATATCTACGAAAATTTCTAGAAGCATTTCAGTAATAGCAAAAGCAAAGCACATTTTAAACATCAAAGCTCTACATATCTTATACTGTTCTCTGATTTTGCCATATTTATATTATTGTACTGTGGTTTGGGGTAGTACTTATAAAAACACATTAAAACCAATAGTATTGTTGCAAAAAAGAGCTATCCGAGTAATTCATAAAGTTGGGTTTTTGGACCACACAAACTCATTATTTTTAAAATCAAAGATCATGAAGTTCTGTGACATTGTTGAGTTCCAAACTGTACAGATGTTATACAAAGCAAGATACAAACTGTTGCCAGGCCAAATACAAAGAAGGTTCCAAGAACGTACTGGTTGTTATGAATTACGTGACGAATTAAACTTTAGGACTCAGAAACATAGCTCAACTTTGAAAAGTTTTAGCCCAACAGTTAATGGTGTACAATTGTGGAATAAACTGGAAATGGAGTTGAAACGAAGTCCAAATATCAACCTGTTCAAATATAAATACAAACAAAAGACTTTTGAAATATACAGAGAACAAGAAATGTGTTGCCACTAGGAGGCGCAGTAGGATCAATTATCTATAATCAAGGAAGAGTGTTGCTGCTTGGAACGGTTGTCATTCTATTGCTCAAATTTACAAATTGAGAATTAGGGTAGGCAAGTTATGAATCTGTTGAGAGGGACCCTCCCAACGGGCTCAAAACCTTGTCTTTTAATGCATCACTCAGCATAGGAACATCATCTACAAAATCAGCTGTTAGGGCAGCTGGGTGGGGGTTTGTTGAGGGGGAGTTACTGCCCTCTTCAACTGGCCCGTTCTACACCCTGGCTTTTTAATGCACCTCATTATGCAGGGCTTACATCACACTTCACATATAACTCAAGTAAACAAATATAATAATAATGATAAATAAACCCGAATTAAATTATATTAAGGATGGTATTGACAACTGGGAAGTAGCAAGATCTCAGAATATAATATGTATTAATGCACCTTTAATAATGATAATTAATGATAATTAAACCCAAATTAAATTATATTGAGGATAGTAATGACAACTGGGAAGTAGCAAGATCTCAGAGTATAATATGTATTAATGCACCTTTATAACATAAAAGTAGCACATTCTTTTGTTCTTTATTTTGCTGTTGTTTTTGTCTTATTCTTCATCATTTATTGTTACTTTGCCCTATGTTCCTTTGTTTATGATTTGCTACCTTGTAAATATTAAATGTAATGTTACTATTTTTATTTTGGGGTGGGCGCTTATAAGCCTTTGGCTTCAGCCCACTCCCTTTGAGCAGGTTAACTGCTCAAACAAATAAAATAAACTAAACAATTGAGTTATGCATCTCATTTACCTCAAGCAAATTGGAAAGGATGCTCTCTGGGTCCTATTATTTCCCTCGTTTTGCCAATATAATACTGAAACAAAAACATAATATGTTAAATATATTATGATCCTCGTCGCCTCAGGATATTATGTGCCACATTTCTTAATCCCATGTTAAAGTATGTGTGCTCAGAGTGGGGTGGAGTCAGGTCTTGAATTTATTTATTTGACCTGAAAGTTCCAATGAGATTAAGAATCTTAATTCCAAGGGAGTTCTGGCCCCAGAGGCGAACGTAATGTACTTATTTCTAGTGGGAGGAAAACCTATGCAGACACGAGGAGAACATGGAAACTCTACACATTTGATACTCATCCCCCTGTGAGTAAATCTGTTAAGTGGCAATGGTCGTTTTTTGTCACTGGTTGGACATCACCGTCCAACATGGAGGTTTGGTCCCTATTGTGCATGTTTTATGTTGATACTGGAGTACCCAAAGACAAACCCACTCAGGCGCTGGTTGAAAAAAAAAAAATTGTGAGTAATTTCTAAATGATTCAATGCATTAGCAGTATATGTGTGGCTGTTGTTGTGGAACTGTACAGTATACAGCCTCACATTCACTACTACTGTATAATGCTTAAATGCTAAAACTATTGACCCGTTGTAAAGTTTGTACAGAAAAGTGGAGCAGCTGTTGTGTTTGCAGTCATGCACAAATCCATTATTGATTTTGCTTTGCACTCTCACCTCTCAATGCAATAGTATGAGAGGGAAATGAGCATAATGTTGTGTAGGCATTACCAGCAACGTAAGAAAAGCTACATCAGGCTTCCAGCTACTTGGCACTGACTGGTGAGGACATGTCTTTTTTTACTATGTTTTAAGGTTTTTCCCTCCTCAAAGGTGTATTTTACTTAATCTAGTTCACTTTGGTCATTTCTTCAAGCACATGTTACAGTTATGGCTTTTACTAATCATTTAAATCAATAAATCATTCTTTTTTAAACTCCAAACCTGTTGAAGTTATTTAGTAGAGCCTCTGTACCTTATGATTTGATATGTGATACATAGCCCACGATAAGGATAACCTCTCTATCTCTCCCGATACGACTATAATCGATATATTGCACATACTGTAATAACCTCTGATATATCATTATGCATTCACACAAAAGGTATCAACCAATCTTATATGCAATTACAAATACTCAACGACTCATGAAAAACTTATTTATTGGTGCGACCGTATCTGCTTATCGGTATCATACGCAAAATATCGCGATATATTGGCACACCCGACTGAAGAGCTAAAGCCCCAGGATGATGATTAAGATTGACCGCCCTATGAAACCCTATCACTGAGATTTGAGTCGTTGTCATTTGTTCAGTATTTGTAACATATCGCCTTGTTTTCTTTACTAATTTGCTGGTTTTGCTTCAAAACCTCCCCAACTTGTCAGAAGGCTTTTAATTGGCTGCTTTTACAGACACCAGCTGAAGCCTGGCAGCATTAGAACAAGAAATGCTCCGCACTGGTTGGAATTTCATTGCTAAGTTTTGGAAGACTCCGGCCGCTCTTTCTAATTTAGAAAGTCTATAATTACATCCTCAGTATTTGCTGGCAGAACACCGGAGCGCTTTTGAGACTGAGGCCATTACACAATTCACAAGAAGCTAATTGGGTGATCAAAAAAAAACATCTGTAATTTGGGATAGTTTGAACCTCCTTTTGGCTTTTGGACTTGAAGGGAGAATGACCGGGCTTCGGAGAAATGGTATACAGAGTTTTGGTTGCGTTTCATTTTATCTACCCGAAAATCTTTTCAGGACTTTTTCCACACACTGACTGCTTCTTTTTCTCACTTCTCTGAGCTCCTGTCTTAAACATATTTTGACAGCTACCGGGAACTTTGCTTTTACTGGCACAGCGTGAGGTGGATGTGTAGAGTTATCAAACCGTACTTTTGCATAGAGGGGGGATAGCGCGTTGAATGAGTAAACCGTGGCACTGGCAGGTAGAAATGCTAAGGAAAGAGTGTCTGAATTGCTTTGGGAAACGGCTACCATGGGCCTACAGACACTGGGAGTTGTGCTGATACTGTTAAAACCCCAAGACATTAGCGCACACGATACCTTAAAGGAACAGGCCACCGTTATTCTATAGTGAGATATGTTCTTACCTGAGCTTAGACGAGTTGATACTCACCTGTCTGGTCTTTGTGCGTGCCTGTGGAAGAGCGTGGTCGCTTCCAACTTCACCCCCGGAGCTATAGTAATATGCTGGGAGAGGCCAAATGCTAACAACATCTTTGGTCTTTTTGCATGACTGAGCACACTAACCTAATTAGTGTTTTGGAAAGAACTACTACCATATACACGAAAGTTTTTGGACACGTTATTGTTCAGTTGCTAGACTATTGTACATTATGTTCAACCTATAAGCTAATCGCAGCTGTTACTAATTAGTTAGCGTTTTAGGCATAGCGCTAAGCTAGTTTTTGGATGCAAGATGTGTTGGTATTTTGTGTCGCATAACATGAGGTTGTAGTAGAATTCCTGTTGCCCCAGCTCACAGCAAAGAATGAGAAGGTTACGGTAGTTGAGCATGTTATAGCCTACTCCAGGAATATGACATTTGTTTACGTGAGCCATACATTAGCCACCAACGTTGACATGGCGGCAGTTATTGTTTATGTCACTCGAGTCTCATATTTGTTTACATGAGTTCCTGAGTAGATTGGACCATAGAAATGAAAGTAACAGCGTTCGCTATCTAAGCCTGGTTTTAATGTGTGCGTACGCCTAGCTAACTGCTTCCCGGACCTGTTAGAAATTAGCGTTCTATCCACATACAAGCGAATGGTGAAGTCAGTCCCGATATTAAAGTTTTCCCTACCATTAACATATTATGAGATGATGTTTAATGACCAAAGGTTATAAATCTACCCACCAAAAAAGCAAAAACTTAACTGAATATGACTTAGCATTTAGCTCAGTGCCACGTACGCTAATTCTTAGCTAAAGTAAAATCTCAAAAGGTCTGTCGGCTATAGCTATAATGTTTTCTAACTAGGCTTTGACCTCACCTAAATGTGGTCGATGGGTTGACAACGGCTGAAAACGTTCATAATTTGCGATGTTTGATGACTAAAAGCTAACGGCTGTAGGAAAAATACATTGAGCAGGCTAACATATGCTGAAAAAGTTATTTAGGATATAATGCCAATTCTTCTTTTCATTTCTATGGAACAGACAATCACAATATGGCAGACCGAGCTGGACAAATGCTGCCTTCATGTGGTCTCGTAATTATGGTAAATACCACTTGCCGAGCGGAAAATTGCACATGAACGCCACCTCACCTCGTATTTTCCACTGGGAGATCATTTGATGCCCGAGTTCTTGAGATTAGATCACCTGTGACCTTTCAATACCAAAGAGAGCAGCGCTAATCATTTTTTATGTCTTTTAGCTATTTATGTGCATTTAGCTATTTAGCTTCCCAATTTGAATATTGTCTGTTTCTAATTATCGCCATGTAAAAAACAAGCCAAACTTTATACGTTTTTTCGTTCAAAGCAGATACAAAGTAGCAGTAGTTCAGCGGTTTGTTGATGACGTTCTCATTTTATTTGTTTATAGTGTATTGGTGTTTTTTTTCCTTTTCTTTCTAATGTTTCACTTTGCTACGACACAAAAGCACTTGAACACAATGAATGCACTCGTAAGTTCCACTTCACAACTGGAAAGGATCATCTTTACCAGAGCACATGAAGGCAGCCCAAGGATTACCACGGCAATATCTAGTTTTATTATAGATCTGTGGTCAAATCTGTGGCCTCAGTACCTGCTCCCAGACCCCAGCACCTGTCCCATATCAAGCCCTAATGAGTGCAGGTCTACAGTTCAGTGAGGGGGACGAGCAATACATGGTACACGCTAAAATAATACAAATACTGAATATCTGGGAAAGTAAACAAACTGTAGTGTGGTGGAGAGTGAAATAAAGGACCTCTGGTAAAAGGTAAACCACCTCCGATAAGACTTTACTAACTGCTACATGCTGCATTCTCCTGACAGGGAGATTAAAGGAATAGACCACTGTTTTTACATACTGAGATATGTTCTTACCTTAGCTTAGACAAGTTCATTTATACCTGTCTGGTCTTCACGTGTGCCTTCCGTAACGTAAACACAGCACAGACGGCGTTAGCATTTAGCCTCTCTCTTCTCCTCTATAGCTCCAAACGAGGTGAAGATAGAAGCTACCAAACTCTTCCACGTTTTCCCTACGTGTAACACGTCACGTAACCATATTTAAATAGGGAAAACGTGGAAGAGCTTGGTGGCTTCTATCTTCACCTTGTTTGGAGCTATAGAGGAGAAGAGAGAGGCTAAATGCTAACGCCGTCTGTGCTGTGTTTACTTTACGGAAGGCACACGTGAAGACCCAGACAGGTATAAATGAACTTGTCTAAGCTAAGGTAAGAACATATCTCAGTATGTAAAAACGGTGGTCTATTCCTTTAAACAGCACTGGGTAAGTCACTCATGAAATATTTTATTATCATTTTTTTGCATATTTTTTGTGAGCAATAGACACGTCACTGTGCAGTGATGTTGGTGACGCACTTCCCCATGGTGACCGCCAGTTTGTATTGAGCTCGTGTCTAAAGTCGGACCACTCTGATTAAGTTAACCACTTGTAATTACCAGTACGAGGAGCATTCCAAAGCATTTTTCGTAGTCGGAGGTTGGAAATTTACAAGTTACCAATCGCCTGATTACAGCAGAGTAACGGCATTCCTAACTGCTGCTGTATTAACATCTAAATGATTTTTTTTTTTAAAGAACAGAGTATGAGGATGTTTGTTGCTATTTACACAAATGCTTTCAGAGACTCGATGAACTGTCACCCGTTAGTTTGCCCTGGTGTTTTTTTTTCCCCCCGCCCTGGCTGCTGTTGCCGGGTCAACGTCACTCCGACTGTGCTCATCGCGGTGAAGAAATACCAGCCAAATAAAGTGTCCGATGGTCGATATCTTCTTCGACTCATCCGTCCTGCGCCCGCTGACACCAAGCAATAACCCTAGCTATGATTTGGGGATTGGGAATTTTACCGTGTCATTCATTTCCTGCTCTATCTCTGTCTCCCTGCAGGATCTGACGAAGGGGCACACCGGGACATTTAACAAGACCCAGCGTGATAGGAAGCGGGAGAGAGAGACGGGATAACCCAACATGGCTGAGGTGTCCCAGCAGAAAGAAGCAATGGACAAAGAAGTGGAGAAAGAGGTCAACCCAAAAGCTGATTTAGAGGAGAAAGACGCGGACCAGACCAGCACGGAGGGGTCGACAGAGTCCGATGAGGGGTCGGAAGACGGGTCCAAAGAGGTCCAGGTGAAGACTCCGACCAGAGCGCTGCTGAGGATGAGGTCCATAGGGACAATAGACGCAGAGGATGACTCGCCCAACATGATCGTCTACAGAAAGGTAAGAATGTTCAGTTGTTTTTACTTTCAGACTGGACACTTGTTTTAATTGAAGCAAGAGAAAAAAAAAGCCAAAGAAAGATCAAAGATTCATGGCAGAGAAGGCTGTTGCTCCTGCGCTTTGTTTGATAGTGGGTTTGAAGGAAATGCAGTTCAAATTAGGGCTGCACAATGATTCAAAATGTTTCCAAAATCATAAAAACTGCAGTTATTTATGTCTTAGTTTATGAAAGACAATGTACTTCTTATGTGTAAAAGCTGCTAACCCCTTACATTTACAAACAGGTCACTTTAAAAAAAAAAATAATTTAGCATAATTCATATAGATTTTTTAAGCATACAGTAAAATTATTGGCAATTCTAGTTAAAATAAAAAGTCTCAATCGGGTAATTTCCAGAAATTGGGCTGGCCCAAACCAATTACTCATCTATAGAACCATTTTCTATTTCTGTTTAGTAATGTTGTGAGGAACAGGCAAGGTGAATGCTGATTTACCTTAAGTTAAGTATTCAGAATGAACTGTATGTTTAAAAAAGAAAGTGGCTGACAAAAGTACAATTGTATATAACACCGTTAGTTAGTTTATTGTGGTTGGGTAACTATCCCAGGGTAACAGACTGGTCACTAATATGAAATAATTGTAAAACAGGGCTAACTAGATGGAACCTTTCGATTGATCAGAAAACCAATGGCTCGTCTGTTGTTTGTTGTAAAGCTTTTGTGATCGCTCTCCCTTTTCCTCATATAACCCTCAGTCTGATTTAACATGCACTCCTGAGTCACTGCCGGTGGTTCTCAAGTGAAGTGGACTCAACTGAAAGCAACTATCTGCTGCTGCTGTCATGCACTGTTACATCCAAACTAGAAATGCATTGTAAATAAGAGTGGGACCACATACAATGATATTACTAATGAAAGGAGCTCAACATTTTGTCTAGTTTCGACTAGTTTTAAGAGAGATGCAACAGCATGTTCCAGGGATCCCCAACATGCTTAAGCTTAGTAGCTCTTCAGAATGATTTTTACATTTACATTTCTGTTTATGCTTGAGTTAATGATAACTGCAGTTAGGCTCGTGCATGATGATATAGTCAGTATTTTAGTGGCAGTTGTGGTGACTAGGTCTGGGCTCATTCTACACTAGAACATTGCTGGAGCATGTAGGGGGTGGAAACTCAAACGAAAAGACAGATTTTTTTCCCTGTGTTATCTACCAAAAGTATTTGAATCATAATAAAATAACATTTTATGATAAACCTGGTGTTTTACCTGCTGATCAACTGACTGAAACGTCTCACAGGTTTAGGACAACAAATAGTTCTTGCAACACCGCCACAACCGCTGGAAACCACGCTGTGCGCGCCGATGTCTTGGAGACTCACTTTATCTCCAAGGGACGTCTTGGCGACATCTCCGAGAGAGAGACATGTTTTTGAATAAAACCACAACCACTGAGTGAAATGTTCAGGATGGCTTAACCTACTATTAATGGCAGAGAAACAATGTCTGTCTGCTACAAAAAATACAGTATATTGTAATGAATCACATCACACCTTTTTTCACAGGTTTTATATAGCCTCAGATGAATTTTTCTTTTTATTCCTTTGAAAATGACACGTGGCTTCATATTAAGTGTAAGTGGTTGTTGTAACATAGATTGCTCCATCTCATCTTCAAGGCCCATGATATGAGTGACATTAACTACAGCCTGTTATCCATGCTATGTGCTCATTCCATTTCATTTTCAAGGTTTTATAGCCCCAGGTTAAATATATAGACATAGGCATTTTTATCGAGTGGCGAAAGCAGTCCATTTGATTGTTTCTGCCTCGTGGAGGAACGTGGAGAATCAATAGTACGTCGCTGTATAACATAAAGACCAAGTACAGGGCTAAATCATGACCAGGGTTTAATGAGACAGGTCATTTGGGTGTAAAATATGCTGTAGGAAGGCAAGGCAAGTTTATTTGTAGAGCACAATTCATACACAAGGCAATTCAAAGTGCTTCACAGTTGCATAAAATTACATGAAAACAGATAAAATCAATCAATAAAACATCAACATAAAGTTAATCAATGACAGTAAAAGGCAAGAGTGCAGATAAAATACTTTCAGTTTTCATATGCACGGGTAAAAAGTGCTGTTTTCAGCCTGGATTTGAACATTGTCAGAGTTGAGGCCTGTCTCACATCCTCATGAAGACTGTTCCATATTTTAGCTGCATGAAACTGAAACGCAGCCTCACCGTGTTTATTATAGACTCTGGGAACCACCAGGAGACCCCTCCCTGAAGTTCTCAGGGCCCGAGATGGTTCATACGGCTCTAACATGTCAGAGATGTACTTTGGTGCTAAACCATGAAAAGACTTGTACACAAGCAGAGCTGTTTTAAATTCTATTCTCTGAGTGACAGGAAGCCAGTGCAGAGACCGGAGCACTGGACTAATGTGGTCGTATTTCCTGGTTCTTGTCAGGACTCGAGCAGCAGCGTTCTGGATGTACTGCAGCTGTCTAACAGCTCGTTTAGAAAGGCCAGTGAGCAGGCCGTTACAGTAGTCTAACCTGCTGGAGACAAATGCATGGATGAGTCTCTCTAAGTCTGGTTTTGACACTATTCCTCTGATCTTAGCAATGTTTTTCAGATGGTAAAAAGCTGATGATGTTATTGCTTTGATGTGGCTGTTTAAGTTCAGGTCTGAGTCTATGATTACTCCTAGATTTCTAACCTGATTTTTTGGTTTTAGAGAGAGAGAGACTCAAGGTGACTGATAACACTTTGTCTTTGTGTCTGTGGGCCGAAAACAATGATCTCAGTTTTGTCTGAGTTTAGTTGGAGAAAGTTGTTTTGCATCCACAAACTGATCTGTTCGATGCAATGACAGAGTGTATCTACAGGCCCATGTTCACCTGCCGTCAGTGACACGTAGATCTGAGTGTCATCTGCGTAGTTGTGGTACGACACATTGTTGCTGTTTATTAGCTGACCCAATGGAAGCATGTACAGGTTGAATAAGAGGGGTCCCAAGATTGACCCCTGGGGGACTCAACAGGTCATGGAAATTTTGTCTGAGATACAGTTGCCAATTTCGACAAAGTACGTCCTATCCTCGAGATAGGACTTGAACCAGTTTAGAGCAGTATCAGAGATTCCCACACAGTTTTCTAATCTGTGAAGTAAGATCCCGTGGTCCATTGTGTCAAAGGCAGCGCTCAGGTCCAGCAGAACTAAAACTGAGACCTTACCTTATACGGATATCATTTGTCACCTTGATCAGAGCTGTCTCAGTGCTGTGGTGGGGCCTAAATCCTGACTTGAAAGTATCAAACACATTGTTAGATAGGAGAAAGTAAGTGAGCTGTTGATATATTACTTTCTCTAGGACTTTTCCTAAGAACGGTAGGTTTGATATGGGCCGGTAGTTGTTCAGTACCTTGGGATCAAGGTTGCTCTTCTTTAGAAGAGGCTTAATGACCATGGTTTTCAAGGCCTTCGAAAATGCTCCAGTCTCAAATGAGACGTTAACTAACTGAACAAGTTATGGTAACAAGCTGGTCAACACAGACTTCAGAAATCTAGTGAGTAATTCATCAAGGCAGCATGTACATGAACTCAGACCGGAGATAACCTCTTCGATTGTTTTGTCAGTAACAGGAGTGAAATGTGTCAGGTCAAGGTGTTTATCTGGTGTCAGGGTTGCTATTTGTGTTGTGGAAATTATGGCATTTTTAATGCCTTGGGCTTTGTCATAAAAAAATATTGCAAACTCATTGCACTTAGATGTAGAGATTAGTTCTAAGGGCAGTGAAACTGGAGGGTTAGTTAATCTGTTTACTGTGGAAAACAGAACACGAGAATTGTTTCTGCAGTTTGCGATGATTTTAGAGGAGTACAGTACTTCTCCCTTTCTCCACGCAAAATCTGGTTGAACTCACAAAGCACTTCTTTGTATATCTCAAAATGAACCTGGAGCTTTGACTTGCGCTATTTCCGTTCGGCTTTTCGGCCTTTTGTCTATTGTTAACCATTTTAACCTTGACAGGAGCAATAGTATCCAAAACATTTAAGATGCTTGATGTATAAGAGTCCAACAGATTATCAGCATTAGCACATGGAGGATTTTCTGAAGAATCTGATCATTTCCATAAACTGTGTCCTTGTTGAATCATTTATGTGTCTTCTTCTCCAGGCCCAACCACTGGTTTGGGTGTAACAGACAGGTCAAAGAAGACACAAAAATGATCAGACAAAGCAACATCAACAACATTCACATTTGATATATTAACACCTTTTGTAATAACTAGATCTAGAGTGTGACATTTGTTGTGGGTCGCCTCACTCACGTGCAGAGCTAAACCAAACATTTCAAGAACAGCATTAAGTTCTTTTGCATGCCTGTCATTGGTCACATCCACATGCACATTAAAATCAACTGAAATGACTAAACAATCAACATCAGTGCATATAAATGAAAGTAATTCAGTAAAATCTTCTATAAAACAATTCTGTGGTGGTTTGTAAATAGTCATATAAAGTATGGAAGATTGTTTTATCTCCATTTTGAAAGACACATACTCAAATGATAGAAAAACCCCAAATGACAATTTGTGGATGACTATATTGTCCCTGAATATTGCACAAACTACACATGAACTACACTCAATCAAAACTGCGTTACAAGTGTTTTTGTCAAGCCATGTTTCAGTTAAAAACATAAAATCTGGATTATAAGAGGAAATAAAAACTATTTATTAAAAAGGACTTGGTTTTTAATGATCTGACATTGAGTACAGCATGTTTGATATTTATCTCTGTTTGAGTGGATGGAATCTTTTTGCAAGGGATATGGATTAGAGTTCTTTGATTGGACGGTCTGACTGTTGCCCTCTTATCTAATCTATGTTGTTTGACTGTACTAAGAAGAACACACTCCCTCTATGGGCCTCTGGTTGGTTTTGAGTTTGCTATGCATGGTAGCAACGCCCCTAATGTCCTAGACAGCAGCAGTGAAGCTGGAGATAACAGCTGTGGGCACCGGTGGTGGGGGCCGAGCTGGGGAGACCTTGGTTGGTGAAAAAGGCGGAAGTGGGAGAGGGGCATGATACTTCTTTGGGGAGGAAAGCCTTGGTCTTGACATGACTGGAGTGAGGGGAGTAATTTTAATCCCTTGTTTTATCAAGGGTTCAAAATGGTTGGGGAATCCCATAGGTGACTTTGGAGATGGGAATGATTCAGAAAAATCTCTGGAGGGTGTAGATGTACTGTAGCAGTCAAGCTCAAGGCCTGTGGTGGAGTTGATGAAAGTGCAGTACTGAAGCTGAGCTTTTCCCCGGAGATGCAGATGCAGGTGGCGCTGCTGCTACAGTATGGTTGAAATGTTTTCCAGAGATGCGGATGGTGCTGCTGTGGCTGGATCCTTAACTGTGGCTGAGTCCTTCACTGTAGGTGCAGGTGAGGCAGCTGCGACTGGAAGAATGTCATTACTCATTTGATAGCACTGCCCTATGTATTTATATGATACTAACTTCTTTTTGGTATAGGCTATATTCACATGGATGAAGTGCATCGTTATGGTGGGACATGTTTGGTTCAGCTGTTGACCGTTTGTGGAGGCTTTGCAGATGCTATAAATGCGAACAATCACAGAGAAAGTATTCATGTTACATCTTTGATGCCTTCATCAATCTTTACATTTGTGTCTTTATTTGGTATTGGGACAACCCAAGTGTGAGCATGTAATAGTCTGTGAGTTGATGGTAAATCCGATCCAAAAGTATGAGCATCGCTAATAATGGCTTGATTTTGGAGATTTTTCTCATAGCAGTGGAGATAGAAAAAAGTGAACGGCTACCAAAAATAATTCTGCCTGTAAATATTGTACAGTTTCAAAGAATGCAATTTTAGGGAGGTTCGCAACAGAATCCTGGAGCTAATTGTTTTTTCTCAATTAATGAGACACTGTTCCCAAAACACTGCACACTGTTTTCTTTATTAGGACTCAGTTCACAAAGCACTGCACTCTTGGATCAAAAGTGCACTTTGTGAACTTTGTCGTCAAAACTTGCTCAGAGCAGAAGTGAGACACTTCAGCAAAATACTAAACACTGGTCAGTCCATGTGTTTATGTGTCAAAATAAGATTCTACGGTATAATGTCAAATGAAACAATGTAATTACATCATTTACAAATGAACAGAGCACAGAAATCACTTTAGGCTCCTGCACTATTTTTACAAAGGTCAAATTCTGCCTCGTAGTGATCACTTTTTGAATCATGTGTGCTATGCTATGTGTGTTCAAATGAGCAAAACATGTGTCTAGAAACGTGCAAGACTTTTGGGAACTGTGTTTAAACCATGAATTGAGTTGGAGGTTTTGACTCCAGAGTCCTGTGTGGATTCAGTTGGCAGATGTGTGCAGTAAATGGAAATTGGTGTCTTGGATTAAACACAAATAATAAAAAAAAACTCTTTTTGAGTGACCCGTGGCAGTTTGACCTTTTTACTTTGTCATTGTAGCCTACATGACCATTTCACACGGGCTGGAGGAGACTCTTGTTATAAGTTGTCATTCATGTGCGGTTGCTTTGTCTGCACAAACCAATCAGAGCCGACTCATTGAATCGCTTCTCTCCCAGCTGTGTCTGGAGCTCCGAGTGTGAGGCAATTTTCAAACAGTAATATGATCTCCGTATGTGCACAGCTTTTATCCTCCTCAAAGCTTTCCATAATAGATTACTGTGGAAATGGAAGATGTTTTGACTAGATGTATCAAGTGCTGAAGACACTAGAAGTGAAAATGATTGAAATCAGACAACGGCACATTAGAAGATTCAGTGCACCGTTTGTCTGGGAGTTGTATTATCGTATTATCACACAGTGCATTTATTTCAGTAACAGTACTCTTACTTGATTCAAATATTTGATTACCTGTCAAAACCTGTCTTAAGAAATATCATTTTCACTTTATACTATGTTATGCCTGTCTATAATCAACACTTGAACATAATCATTTTTATACTCAGTAGTACTTTAGAAATAATTTTTGTCACAACTTTTGGAGAACATTTATTTTAACATAACATTACTTGCGTTAATATTCTGGCTACTCTACCCACTTCTGTAAAGTGTTTCCATACCATCTCATGTGAAATCATATCTGTCATACTATTATACATATCATACGATATCATGTTGTATACTATCGTATCATCAGGATCCTTAAGTGTACACATTGAACTTGTCTTGAATAATAAACAAGTTTAATCTGTGTATAAAGCAAAATGGCTGGTTGCTGGGGTTGGTGTCCAAATATAGAATATAGCAAAAATAAACTACAAATCCAGGTATTCAAATATAAAATTGTATTTAATGTTTAAGCCAACATGTCTATACTATACATAGGTGTTTGTCAGGGCTTGAGTAAAAAGACATGAACCTTTTACTGTATATGACTGACATGAATATGAGGAAACCATGTATTGAATTCTGAGTAGATATGGATGTGTTGTTTGCCTTGTTTTTATATGGGTTCAAAATTCAATAAATCAGGCTAGGAACTAGATATTGGAAAATCCACTGAGGAAACCTTCAAAATATTAAGTACTATCAAGACTTTTCTAGTTTTAGGTTCTTCTTACTGTATGTGAAGATGCTCTCACCACAATGTTAGAAAAAGGCATTTTGACACAATTACCTTTTGAATTTACAGTAGGAGGAAAAGTGAGTACACCATTTGGAATTTCTCACATTTCTGCCTAAATTTGTCATAAAATAAATTTAATTTAATTTAAATTCCAAACGGTGTACTCACTTTTTCCTCCCACTGTACATGTGTCTAGGTGAAAGTTTGTTACGAATTTGATTTTGAGCCTGTAGTGTCTCTCCTTCAACAAATGACTTTGATCTGTTATAAAAGTATAGGCGTTCCTCTTTTGAGTTTTTGTCTGTCTGCTCATTAGCCGATTGCCTTTCAACCAAACAGTCTTATCTGTATACGAGTACATTGTTGTTTAAAATGACACTTAATAACTCCTTGGCCTCCTCATATTTTTCTGCTCTAATCTTGAGCCCGAGGATCCTATAGGTGGGTATTTTGCGCGCAGTAATTGACGTAAGCCCGATGTTCTGAACCTTTCTCATCGATTTGCACTTTCTCACCGTGAGGCAGCCGTGCATCTCTTTTGTTGTTTCGCACTTTTAATTAGCCCGCACCGAAATGACCGCGCTGCCTCGTGGAGTAAGTAAAGGTAAGCTAATAAACAAATTCATACCGAGGGACCACATCACGCAACCTCCGCAGCTACAGCCGGAGCAAATGGTACAATTATATCCCCATTGACTGGTTATGGATGCAAGTTTGAGTAATGGGCTCCTATTGCTGCAGCGCCATTTAATGAAAACGGTAAATGTCGAAGCAGCATGGATTTATATCTATGTAAAGAAAAGACTGTAAGGCAAACTATCAAATTACTAAATGCGAACTTGCTACCCTTTTAATTGCATTTTGTGATGAATGTTAGAGACCAATGGCTTGTGTGTTGTGCAGACTGTTGTGTTCGTCGTAGAGATGGGATAAAAAGGTCACGGCAGGTGAATAACAATGAAAAGGAGAGTCTATACGAGTGAAGACTAATGGGATGCGAACAATGGATTAGCCCAGCGCCAAACCATTTGTCCTCTGTCCTCCCTCGGGATGTTGGTCATGTCTTGGCTTCTAAATGAGGAATTTATTTGAGATAATGAGAGACGTATATGGAGAGAAGATCACGAAGAGAATGACAAATAACAGTACGTGTGCAGTCGCCCTCTTTTTCCCATGTATAGTTTCATCATGGTTTAGGAGCATAAGCTGGTTGCTGACAAAATCTTATCTGAGGTTTTGTGTCTGAGCAGTTGGTGTTGAGCTGAAGAGAGCAACTGAGGCCACACCGGGTCATTCTCCTGCTGCTGCTCTCTGATTGTGCAGGCATTGTACCAGACTCAAAGGAAAGGTTAAAGGGAGATATTATGGTTTTGGGACCGTTGGCTCTCGCATGTAAACTTTTACCCCGAAACAGAGAAGCATTATTCTTCGCTTACATTGCAGTGAAATCTCCTCATAAATGAACACATGCGGAGACAAAATGTATGCTCTTTTCTCCAAAGGAGTTCCTGATTTATTCAAAACCTTCTGTCTGACTAAAAGAACAATCATTGACTGTTAACACTTTGCGATGAGAGCTTGGCAAGAGCATTTCCTGCATATGTAGGACCTCAGAAGGACTGTTTTGGGAGCTGTTGATGCCACTGTTGAAGATCCAAAGATTACTCAAAGTTGCACGAGTGGGTTTGTTTTTGATGAGAAAATCATTATTGTAACATGATGGAAAGACTCAGTTGATTTTGCATAATACACCCCTTTTAAGAAAAAAACTTGCTGAGGTATTTTTCTCCAATGGAAACAATCGTTCTCCATTCCATCTATTGGACACTGGCTCTCTTCCCCTCACTGACAGCTGTATCCATCATTTGAAATATCTGCAGTCAACAGAGCAGACTGTCTGCTCCACTGGCCAGGGTTTATCTGTCCACATATTTCTTACTAATATCATCTGTCTCATCATGTGGAGCTGAGCCACAGGCCAAAACACACTTATTCCACCCACCTGCTTCCATCCAGGACACATCTGGACTACTTTCAGAAAGACAAGCCATATTCATTTGCACATGTTTACTGCCCAAAAATTCAGCAGAACTTTTCCCTGGAGGCTTTCTCTTTCTAAACACGTACTTGAAGTATGTTTTTTGTAGCATTTGCCCAAAAGTGGAAAGATGGTGGTTCTAATTACGCTCATAATTCACTTCACAAACATTGCTAGCTCATTAAGTCCCTCTATGATTCAGTCTCTTTGGGAGCCCTGGCACCAGAGGGGAACCAATTGAACTTGTTTTTAGTGGTTGGGAAGAATATGCAGAGAAAGGCCGATCCTTGACTGCCGATCCAAGCACCACTTTCACATCATCACAAACAAAAGTCTCCATTGTTTTAGGATCCGTGCTGCATGTTGTATTGAGTCCTCTCTATAGGCTGATTAACCTGTAGCTACGACGCACTGAAGGACCAAAACAATGTAACCGCGCTGATACATGTGCTTCATCAGCATCAGAAACTACGCTGCCGTGGAGCGGACCAGGATATCCTTCGGGACTTCATTCAGGTGTTTTGGTGTTCGATGTAGCTCCTTCTCTGCACGTCAATGTCAATGAGAGAAATCTGTCTCTCCTCCTCCTCTGAAATGAACATGTCAGCTTTAAATTCCGTTAATTTAATAAAAAAATGTATGAAAGCTTTTTAAATTGCTTTGAGTGATAAGGAAGTTTATCTCAGCTTCTGCCAAAAGGGGCCATTATGTTTAGCCCTGTGGAGCATGCCCATATTATACAGCCTCTTTTTTTCTTTAATTGATGAGAGAAATGATCAATGGCATTTATCAATAAATTGGTATCATTTCCCATTCTTACAGTAAAATGAAAATATTTAGCTCTGACAGGTCTTTGTCTTTAGAAAAAAGATCTTCAAGTGTCAGATTATCTCAGACTCCAGGGCTTCATTTGGCCACTGCACTCCATATTGATCCAAGGGCCAATCGTAGCCTATTGCACGCTTGTGGTTTGAAGATTATTTTTGATCAATGTATCGGCGACTAAATCAATGTCGAGTAGAGCGTGTAATTGGGCCTTTTCACTGCCTGTAGTCCATGCCAAACAAACAAACAAACCAAAAAATCAAACCAAACCCCTTTTGTAGCCCCCTACAGGCTATTACTATGCATTGCTTTGCTTGTCTACAACAGATCGATTGCATTGCCGGCGAAACGCTCGTGAGCATGTTCCAATGACCATGAAAGCTCAATAGAAGCAGCGTCGCATGTCAACAATTCTAATAACATACGTGTGAATTCCACATGTCCACACCCAGGCAACCCCAAACACGTTTATTCAAATGGATGTAATCTCTCCGTGTCACAGTGAAATACGGCTGATGACTTACTCCCAGATATTATACTTCGGAGGTCCGTAACCGTCCATTAAATCCTGCTTGTGCGATAGCTACTCATATTTATTAGGCAATTTCAAATGGTGGAGGGAGGACATGAATCACGGGGCAGAAAGCGCGAGGCTGTGCTGTGAACGGATGGCATCACTATTACACTGCAGCTTGTTACTTCAATCACGTCCCGACTCCGTTTGATAGAGCGGGATTTATCGCCTGCTGCAAAGTGCGATTATTCATTGTTCATAAGGTTATTACGCTTAACTCTGACTCCGTCTCTGGACTGGCATTTCACGTTTAACTATTCACAACGCTGCGGCCAGGATCCTGATGAGGACGCCTAAGCACCAGCACATTACCCCAGTCCTCCATGATCTCCACTGGCTTCCGATCGGTCAACGCGTCAAATACAAAATCTGCCTGCTCACTTATCAATGCATCCATGGAAACGCCCCGGACTATCTCACTGAATTCCTCACTCCTCCGCCCATAACCAGAGCACTTCGGTCCACAGACGCCAACCTCCTCTCCATCCCCAGAACTAAACTCGGGACAGGTGTCTTAGCAAGTTACGATTTTTTAACTTATTAAATGTCTTGGAGAGTAAATAGTACGCTGACAGAAAAGGTGAAGGGAGAGAGAGGTGTTGTACATCCAGTTATACCATGGAAATAATTTTTTTTCACTCAAACTTGGCTGTAAATAATGTTTAAAGTGGCGCTATCCCGCAGTTAGCTTTGCCCGTTAGCCTGTTAGCTTCTTCTCCGTGATTCCATTAGTGTGTATTGGTAGCTCCGCCCCGGTCCAAGTTGCAAGCATGGTTTTCTAGCCAGAGACACCAGGGGGAGATGAAAGACCCCCAATCATCCCATTAACACTTGTTTTACCCCCAGAGGGACTACAGAAAGGATTTATTAAGGTAAACACCTTACTTAGTACTGCTTTAAGACTTTTCTGTTCCCTTTTTAAATTTTTGTGTGCTTTTATTGTTAGTTTTCACTTGTGTTGTAGCACTTTGAGATTTTCATGTAAAGTGCATTACAAATTAAAGGTATTATTATTATTATTATTATTATTAGGCGTTAATTCAACCTGGTAGACTAATTTCAGCATCACCGACCTCCAGCCAATGATCGCTTCCGAGAGGGCCACACCTCCTCCTCAGCCATCAGCATAAGAGCCGCACCTCCGTAGCAGCCAATCATCGCCATCGGTCCCGCTTTTAAGCCCCAGCAATCATGGTCAGTTCGCTTCCCAGCTGCGCTGTGACCCACCTCCACCCCATCTCCGCCTCTTCCATCCACGGCTTCTACCTGCTGCATCTTCACGGGTCCTCCATACCACCACCAGTGTCCAGGCTTCGGGGGAAGACATCCCTAACTCCAAGCTGTTCATCTACACTGACTTATCAATGTCTACCGCCGGGGTCTGATCGCCAAAACTAATACACATGTCAATAAATCTTCCTAATCGCTTTCCAGGTTGAATGACCGATTCATTTTACAAGGTTGAAAAGCATCTCAAAGATACATCGAACAAACTGTTCCTTTTGCTTTTGTGTGAATCAGAATGTCAATATTTTACATTTTGTACTTTGGAATGCGTCAAGAATCCCATAAAGTTAAACAATCCCAAGCTTTATACTTGTTGCACTACATTTGAATGACTCATTGATACCTTTTGTTAAATCATTCATGTTGTTTTTAATGAGGAATAAAACTGATTCGATTTTCACAAACATGAGCAAGCAGCGCAATATATTTACAAAGTGTCTTGCCCAAGGACCCAGCGGGAGCTCTACCATGTGCGCCGCTGAGGTAGCTGCTGTGAGGTGGTATGTTGTTAAGATATGCAGCTCAGCCCGTCATGATAGATTTGGTTGTCAGGGCTTGGTTCGCGATACGAGCATCTGATCATTCTCCGGTATGCAATATGTATGAGCTCTGCGCTGTGTTACTTAGGTAGATGGATGTTGGTGGGGCCTCGTGAAGCTTCAGCTGAAGTCACTTACTGGAACAAAGTGCACTGATTCCAAACAGCAAACAATCGCACCTGATTCGAAACAAAAAAGTAAGACAATGTGAAGACGATGAGCGATAATTAGACTTATTATTTCTGATAATGGTCTTACTTAAAGAAGGTGTGGCACATGATTCTGATGGATTATCTAAAAAAAAAAAGCATTCTTGAAGCATATTTGCCCTCGATTTGAGTCGCTAAGAAAATGAAAGGCCAGTGGCATGGTTGAATGGATGAACTGATAAATCTTGCTTGTTTTTCGTACATTTCAGTAAAGGGACATTGCACAAGCAGATGCCTCTTGGTGCATTTTGCTTCTTGTCAGCTGTCCTCACGTCTACAGAGATTTTGTTCTATCCTTTCCGTGTTTTTGGGACAGTCGGTGACACAGAAACCACCTCCGCTCTGGCTGTCATGTCAAAACTGATTTAGGGCGGTCCGTCTGAGTGCAAAGTGACTACTGTGTGTTCAGGAGCCGGGGAGGAATTTAAATCAGAGTAGTTTGGCTTTAACTAAACATGAGCTGTTTATCATCACATTAACATAATACATATTAGATCACTCACCGACAAGCCCTGCATTTGTGTTTATAAAGCTTAAAAAATAGTTGTTTTCCGTCCCGAAAGCGGAATACCTAATCCTGAATGAATATATTCACAGCCCAACAGGGATTAGCATACAGTTTTGTTTTGGCACAACAATGACACCAGCGTTCAGTGAAGCGTCGCATATTTACAAAGCGCCAGACCTCAAACACACCACCGGTGAATGATGCACAATAATCCCCAGTTGTTCCTAACAAAACAATTGGACAAATTGGATTTTTAATGGGTGGAAAGGGTTAATATTTGGGTGAAACGCCTATATTATAACTCCAGGTGGAACTTTTGTTGTGCTAATGCTGCGTGGAGTAGGTCCATCCAATTCGCTGACACCTGCACAGTCCAAATAATGAAGAGAGGAGCGGTACAGTGGCTGAAAGCACTTTCTCCATGGCTCTCACAAAGGCCGGCTATTGAATGTGTTTCTATAAAAGATGAAGGGGAAAGGGCACATGAGGTAAATCTGGAGACTTATTTGTGATGAGTCAGCAGGAAAAAGCAGACCGCGACTTGTTTTTTGTGACATTTTTAGAAGCTTTTCGGAGATGAGTACTTATTGTTGCCTGAATTTTGCAGCATATTGGATAAAACCTTGAGGTGTCCTCTGCATTTTTCCTGTCCTCGGCGTTCATCACGACACCGCTGATTTGTAAGCATTCCGTTTGTTGAAAATGGAGGGTGCGCCAAGCAACACACACGATGCTTAAAGTGGACATTGTGCAAAAATACAGGTCTGAGGTGAAAACATGAAACACTGGTCAATGAGTTTTCGTGTGGAGCTTCAATTGTGAAGATGTTACGTTAGCGTTGAGAGTGTGGAGAGTGAATGAGAACAATTAAATCTGGTTACCATGAGCATCAATCAATCTGTTATTACTATAGTTCTCATGAATAGATATGGGCTATGTTATATATTATATACACAATACAAATACTGTGTGGGTTGTTGTTACGATTTTATCATGAATAACAGTAATACTAACATGATGAGATATTGGGTGTAGGAAAGAATAATTATAAACTTGCATTTTGTGAATGTTGAGTTAATGTAATGCATTGTGGTATCTCATGTATACATTTAACTACCATAATTTCCGGCCTTTTTTACCACACTTTGAACCCTGCGGCCAATATATAGTGCGTGTGTTGCTCAGGGAGTTGAGCCGTTTTGGAAAACTCTTTACCTCTAGATCAAACTTTGAGTAACCAGCGTAGTGTAGGCCTAGCCAGGGCGATAGGTGTCTTTCTTTTTAGAGGACAGAGCTGGAAATGTTACTGAATGTTCATGGACGGCTGGCACAGAACCAGGCGTAAAGTTTCCTCATCCTGTTTGTCAAACTGTAGCTATTGTAAAATGCACAGGATTTCACACATGGCTGGAGGCATTGACACACCTGATGCGCGGGTACAGATACGGCATGTACCTTTGTCCCTGTATTTATTCTTGAACACTGTCTGCATAGTTTTGTTTATATGGCTCGAAATAAAATATTTAATTCAATGAGAAACATGTTCAGTGAGCAGTGCTCGTACAAAAACAGTCAAATCAACCATTTGCAAACCATGAGTTGTGTCCAAAGGTTTTGACAAAAATGTTTTTGAGTAATTTTGGTTTTGAAAAATGTATCCAACTGTCCCATTCCACCATGTCGACCCCACTGACCACACCTCTGAACACCTAAACATGTACCGCACCTATTGAACATAGTCTCCGGTCAGAGGCTAAAATGAGCTTTGGGACCACTGTGCTCGCTCTTGGACTTTTATTTCCCCTCTGACCACATCATAAGGCTACAGCAGTGTCCAATAGGCCCAGATAATGATTAATGAAAGTGAACTATTGTCATAGGAGCTTTCCTCTGTAGGCCCGGTGCATTGTGGGTAGTCGGGTGGACACTCTGATGGATGATACGGTTCCTCCATTAGTGTCTCCTTTCATTCACAATGGAGTCTGGGATTCTGTCGCGTGTAATCAATCACCGACGGCCAACTGCACTTTTTGGCTCCATTTGTTGTGATGTGTCGAGTTTATTGTCGTGATTTAGACAGAAATGGAGGAAACGATGATGTGAAGCTTCTTTATGCCATCACTTGAGCAAAAGTTGACGTTAATTCCCTCACTCTGCAACAATTAAAAATACTAAATACTTGCCCCCTTTACTTTACCCCCAGTGTCCAGATGCAGATTTCTCTCATGTTTAAATCACATGGGGCATTAAGTTTACACTCCACAATGTCCAGAGGTGCAGCGTTAGTCCAAAAAGCCAAAGATCGACTGAAGTTGAAGTGTTTTTATGCTCTCATTCTTCCATCAGTTAAGCAGAACATTTCACCCGATAAATAGAACAGCATACAGGCGAGCAAGATTCCTCCAAACTTCCTAAAGACGTGTGCACTGCTTTATTTTGGGTTGTCATATGGTTTAAAAGGACCAACACCAAAAAGTAGTATTCTTGGTGTCTATAGCAGAGCATTTGGTATGGCTGTACGTTTAGTGGCAATGTGGCTTTAAGGTTAGGAAAAGGGTACTCATGGTCCGAGCCGTTCATGTTACCACTATTTAGGAAAGCTTTGTACATGTTTTAGAACTGATTTGAATCGTTACTGGTGCTGTAGTCCCAATTACAGAGCTAACTCGCCTCACCTATCCCCCTTTCCGCATCTGTATTTCCTAGCGGACAGTGCCGTTTGAACCGTGACAGAGAATAATGCTCAGTTACAGTGAGAAGTAGGCCAGACCTGTAAGCTTCAGCCCCAGTGGGACGAGAGCCAGGAGCCACTCAGCGCCTTTTTTAAACGGGAGAGAGTGGAGTACAGCATCGGGGTCAATATTCTGCTCCATTGTAGCGGAGCGTGATCTTGAAACAAAATACAGGAGTAATACGCCTCAGCGGGAGTGAAGGGACCACCCGGGGGGGTTGAAAACAAGAGCAGGACGAGTGCGACAGGGCTAAATGGGAAAACAAGGAACACGTTAGTAGCTATTTTGAAGTGACACAGGTTTGAGAGAGGGATATCTAAGGGTGGAAGTGATTTCGGTAACTCCAAACAAACACTGAGTTTTCTTAAATGAACGTGTCCTAAAGCCTCCATTTTCTCCGACAATGACGTTAAAACATTTATGCCCAATATTACGCTTGATTGAAGAAAATCCGAGCAACTTTTGGACTTTAGAATCGCTCTTACCTCTTAGTGTCGAGGCAGTTTTTTTTTGCCCACTAAAAACTGACACGATGACTTCACTATCCACCGCTGAACCCAGACGATGACTTTCCCGCCAAAGCCTGATTGAGGTGAAAATATTGGCCCCGTTTGCTGCTTCTTGATTGATAGATGGGGGACACCGTGAACCAAAAGGTTTCATAGATTTTCCTGTAACAAATGAGACAATTAACACTGTCACCTCGCCAACTGTTATCTAAGACTTCCTGGGCTGTAATTGTTATTAGGAATCCCTTGGCAAACCAATCTGAGCTGGCATCTTAATTACATGTGTGCAAATGAAGCAGCAAAATCCCACAAAATATTAAAGTGTTTGCAACGACTTAAAAGACTACTCAAAAATGTAATAAACAAAACGAAATGACCTAGAAAGGTCTGCTTGAATGTAATGAAATAAAATCTAAATGGCTTAATTTTCACATTTTTAATCTGATGCTTAAAATGAAATATACCTGTACTTGTTGAAAGCACAGGCTCAGGGTGTGATTATATCATCGATTATGATTTATTCCTTTACACCAGTTGGAGGTTTTTAAAGCGCTGCTATAGCAGTAACCCTGGGGTTGTGTTCCTGGTACAGCGGTCACAGGTCTAACGCCAATAACAAGATAAATAGTTTAATATGAACGGTCAAGTCAATGTCCTCTTGTGTGTGCGTGTGTGCGTACACATGGCACATAGGTGTACCTACTTTATACCCCAATGCGAAAACAGCTACTTGACAGTTTTCTCTAAACAAATCACACATGCCTTCAGGTGCTACAACACCAAACCTAATCTGCATTTTAAGGTGACCTGCACCAGGGAGCTCCCCATGTGCCAGATGTCAGATCGCAGGATTCCACTTTGGCAAAGAAATACAGACCAGTTTGGATCTTAACAAGGTTCCAAGTAGAACTTCAAAATGCAACAAGAAGTTGGCAGCTGATCAAAAGTTTAGGACCACATGCCTTTAAAAGGCCAAATCTGTGCAAAAATATGGATTCAGTGTCAGTCAGGTACTGTATTCACACTGTCATGACATCCTGATGGCAAAGGCAAAAACAAGTTCTCGTTTTGATCGTGTTTGCTTGTTGAGCTGCATGAGCAGGGCCTCTTGCAGCGCGCCATCGCTGCTGAGATGGGACGTGGTAAAACAGTCATTTTGAATTACCTAAAAGATCCTTTAAATGGTTATGGAACAAAAAAGTCAAGTGGAAGACCCAAAAAAATGTCCCCAGCGCTGAGCCGGAGGATCCGACTGGCTGTCCATCAAGACATCAGACAATCCTCAACCCAAATGAAGGCTTTCATTTTTTTTCTCTTTCCCATTTCTTGTTTATTTATGGAAGTTCTACTTGGAACCTTGTTAAGATCATGCAAAATGTGAATTTTTGCAATCTTTCAACTGGTCTTGAACGTTTGATCAGGACTATATCAGCTGCAAATTCCACATTATTTCCATTGATATGTAAATGGTTTCTTTTAAAAGCATTTTTATCAGTGGCTGTAGAGTGTAAAGACTTCTCTAAGTGCGCTGGGAGAAGCTGTTGGAAGGGCTGGAGCATGCATTAGCTCGGGCTACTTAAGATCACTCAGGCTGAATGGAACAGGATGTTTAGAGAATCAACACAACAGCTTCTAATAGGCTAGTGTTGGATAACTGTTTACCAGCATAGCATTGGAGGAGATCAGTAAAGTCGTGTGCTGCATAAAACTTCTGTTTCGGTTGTCCTTGGAGATTGGTTTAAATACATCTGGTCCAAAAATGTGGGGCACCTCTTTCCTCCTGTCCTGCGAGCATCCTCTTCCTGTCTGGTTCGTGAGCACAGCAGTGACTCAGCCCAGCGCTGACATGCAGGTCTGATTTATCCCATTAGAAGCACACACATGGCCCGCTGCACAGGAGATGACAGGAGACGGGGGAGACGTTTGCTCTGTGAGGCCGGGTAAACACCGGTGTCCAGGCTCCCATCGGCCCAGAACTGTGAACCACTGAATAGGAGTGAGCGGGCGGGGCGCGGCGGACTCTGTGTGCCACACGATACGATAAAGATAGCACTCACATTTCCCCCATTTGTCCCACATGCTTTTTGTTATTGTTGAAATAATGGATCTCTGTGGAAAATCTGTTTTTAAGGTGCTGTTTTTCATTTAAGCTAAGAACGGCCTGGGCCAATCATTATACCAACGGGAGTCAGCCGTTGTGTAATTTGTTACTGAGCTCCCCCTCAGAATGAACTTGATAGATGCGCTCCTCAGGCTTCAAACATTGTGGATTTAATTAAATGTTGTGAGTGAACGTCCATGTTGCATTGCACAGTGGAAAGTTAGATCAAGAACACCAAGACAGATAAATGTTCTCACAAAGTCAATTTGCAAACAACTTATATTGAGCTTTGATAGCCTTACCTACAGAGGCATCCATTATTTCTAAAGGGAGAAGAGAAGAGGCTCATCTGCTGCGCTGTGCAATACATACATGTCATTAGTGCTGAAGTATTTTTCATCAGTATGCCATAGGGGAGTGAGGAGGAGGATGATTTATTCAGCATGGCGGCTAACGTCTCCAAACTAATGGAGAAATGAGCAGTCCTTTGCACCTGCTGCTACAACATCTTCATAAACATACTTGCACTGTACACTCATTGGCCCTCATTTATCAACACTGCGTAAAAAAGTGGTGTACAGTATGCGAACCTGTGCTTTCCGCTCAGATCTTATCGTACACAAGAGCATCTGATAGTAAATGCCACGGAGAAATCCCAGCGTCATTTGAATGAAACGACCAAAAATATTCATGTATGAGGAGGCCTCACCCACGGATTTTACGACACGCACGCACGAAACACGGCTATAGGATACAGGATATAGTTGTTTTTAGCATAACAAATTATATTTTTGCGCATGAGGAAGATTAAAAAATCTGTCAGTAACCCACGTTAACCTTATAGCCAATCCAAGATCACATTTACTAAATAAAAAAGAGGGGAGAAAGGAAATAGCCTAATAATAGTGTACGGTGCCCTCAGATTAATAAATGCTGAAACAGGCGGTAATTTTTTGTACACCCCACATACGCTCGGATTTCACCGTACGCAAGTTTGATAAATGAGGGCCATTTTGACTACCTGCTTTCGTTTTGTAATACATAGAACCTGGAAGTGCCGGGTGCATTTTTAAAGCCTGTAATCCATCACCTGAGCCACAGTGTGTTCATCATAGTGTCATTGATTTGTAAACATGCCATTAGCACACCTGCTGCTTTATCAGGCCAATTTGAAATCCAGACGAGTCACAGTCCTCACTCTTACAGTGTATTTTCTATAATATTTGAAATCCTAAAATGTAAAATAGCAAAGCTGAGGTACCAAAAAAATCTGACAATATCGGTACTATAGACACTAAATAAAAAGTATGACAGTTTTGAGTGTGCTCTGTTAAGAATGAGTGGACTGTCTCTTTTAGCCCAAGCCATTCACCCATTCTCTTCTCTTTTGGTTTTAAAACAGCCTGTTTTGCTGTTTCTGTTCAAATGGAGAAGGACACAGTGTATAGAAGACTCAGAGAAATCTAGACTTTATAGATTGTTGCCTCTCTCTTGCCTCCTGTCAACACAAGGCATTAAGACGTACACCCAGCCATCCGTCAGTGTTACTTTTCTGCCATTTAGAAAAACATTTCACACTTTTTGTTTGGAGCAATCCACAACTTGCCGCTTCTGGGCGAAAAACATCCCTCTTATCTCCATTGTTATCCCTGCCAAAGACAAATTGCTTACGGTTTCCCATATTTTGAAAAGATGTGAGAAGAAGTTGAGCGCTGAAAGGAAAGATTTGTTATGCCTGGTATTAAAGTTGAAAACCATTGTGTTGTGAAATTGGCAAAGAACGGATAAATCCACTTCTTGAAAGCTGTAACATATTAGGTTTGTGTTATTTGGATATTCGTCTCATTGTCTTTTTATGGCTCTTGGCAAAGTAATTGCGTCTCTGGCCGAGAAAGATGTTTTGCAGTGAGATGGTAGATTTACTTAGTTTTAAAGGGGTTTCCTCCGTATTTTCGAATTATGTGGCATCATACATAGAACCCTCAAGTGTCCTCCACATTTTTAAAGCTTATATAAAGCTTATATAAAACACTCAAATGGCATTTATCACAGTGCCATGGATTAGCTCGCATGCCTTTGGTGAAATAAGGAAGGCTCGCATACTGTTTTTAGCATGTTTAACTCCCCTTGCTGCCTGGATGGAGCCATCCAACAAGACTTTGAGATGCAAACCAACAAGTCTTCTTCCCCACACAGAAATGATTTCAACTGATTTGTCCACTTTAGACTTCATCAGAGCCGGGGGCTAGTGGAAGACCGAAGAGCACATGTATCGGTGTAGTTGTTGACGTGAGTGAGGATGGGGTTATATTGAGATATCTAACCTCATCTTCAGTGAAAATTTCACTGTGATACTGTGATTCATCAACAAACACGAGGTCCAAATGAAAAACGTGCAACTCTTATTAGAGAGTTAAGGGCAGACTGGTATCCTGTGATTTTGATGTTTAAGCTCATCAAGTGTTTGAGCCAATAAATCTGTACGTGAAGTTTCTCAAAAGTGTCTGGCTCTCTCCCATTAGGCCTTTTCAAACTGTAATTGTAAACTTGTATTCCACATTGAGTTTCTGTTTGTTAGATCATAGGTGTGGTCTACAATAGATCTCATTTCAGCACTTAAATGACCAGCTCTACACAACTTGGCTTTTGCCAAATTACCAATCCTTTGTAGTTTGTATTCATTGCAGTGTATAATTAATATACTGTGTCTTTGCAACAGTATATCCATCCAGTCTCTGTTGGTTCTTACGGAAAAGAACATTAACTGTAGGGCAGACCTTTACAAACATGTCATAAACGACAATCTAGACACGTGCATAGTAAACTTACTATATTATTACTATACTATTGAACTCTTACATTATCATACTGTCCCATCAGAGTTTTTGCACATTTGCTTTCAGTCCTCACATGACTTACTCTTCTTCCTCCACTTTGGTCATGACTTTGCTCCTGGCTCCTTGCCTTTGCATCTCCTCAAACCCAGATCACTGCTCGCCTCTGTTCGCTGATCTCTGAGATGTTGCCTCTTCTAGTGGAGTTTAATATTTGATGGGCTGGAGATGGGGCTGGGATTGACTGACCGAAGTCTTTGCAAGCAAGTCGTCAATATCCCATCAGTGAAGAAGTACATGGGGAGACTGTGCTGTGCATGGACATTGTCAAACGGCTAACGCTAATACAAATGTTTACGCTGGTCTCTGTTCAGAATGGTCCTCTCTGCAGCTTAGAGAGGAGGGGGCGAGGCAGAGGACCTTTTCGTCTATGGGGACCCTCCTTATAGCTCCACAGCAGTAAATGTGTTTCTTTTGCCTGGAGAAGGCTGGCTCTAATTGGGCGGCCCATTACACCAGCCGTGGAGAGAGCGCTGACTCAGCCGAACATTGCGCCCCCGGGTTCATGAGCAAAGAAAAGGAGAAGGGATTTTTTAGAGCGCTTTCTGCAAAGGTTTTAGTTGTGACATTGTTCCGAGCGCCGATCTGCACCATAGCAGTAACAAGTGCAGGTCTCACGGGAGGTGCTTGACTCATTTGTATTGGTGTTGTGCACATTTAGCTTCGATGATGAATAGGTTAGGTTCTCATCCAAATCCATTCTTTGTTTGTCCATTGCAAAAGATCACTGTTAGCAGAGAGAAGCAGGTGAGTCTTTATTCTGGCTTTAAACAGGGCAGGTCAGTGATGGCTCAACTCAACAGGTTTGACTTTGAAGATATTTTAGTTGCTCTTGTGGCATACTTACACTGGGGACCTTTTTTTTTTTTTTTAGGTCAATATAAATTTAAAAAATATTTCTACTTGCTAAATGCCAGAAGAATGAAAGAATTTTCTACACATTTTTTAAATTACTTTTTACAAAACCAAAGGTTTACATACATTTCATTAATATTTGGTATCATTGCCTTTAAACTGTATAACTTGGATCAAACGTTTTGGAAATCCTTCCACAAACTTCTCACAATACTTGGCAGGAATACAGAACTGGTGTAACTGAGCCAAATTTGTAGGCCACCTTGTGTGCACATGCCTTTTCAGCTCTGCTCATACATTTTCAACTGGATTGAGATCAGGACTCTGTGATGGCCACTTAACAACATTGACTTTGTTATCCTTAAGCCACTTTGTAACCAGTTTGGCAGTTTGCTTTGGGTCATTGTCCATTTGGAAGACCCATCTGCACCCAAGCTTTAACTTCCTGGCTGATCTCTTGAGATGTTGCTCCAATATTTCCACATAGTGTTTTTTCTTCATGATATCATCTATTTTGTGAAGTCCACCAGTCCCTCCCACAGCAAAACAACCCCATAGCATGATGCTGCCACCCCCATATTTCACAGTTGGCATGGTGTTTCTCAGGCTTGCAAGATTCCCCTTTTTCCTCCAAACTTGATGATGGTCATTATGGCCAAACAAGACCACAGGATATGTCTCCAAAAATTAAAGTCTTTATCCTTTGTTTATTTGCAATCAGGCTTTTTTATGTTTCTTTTGGGGTAAGAGCTTCTTCCTGGCAGAGTACCCTCTCAGCCCATGTCGGTACAGTACTTGTTTCACGCTATAGTAATCTTAGATTTTTCTACACAATTTAGTATTACTTTTTACAAAACCAATAGTTTACATACACTCATTTTTCTGGCATTTGACAAATAGAAATATATATATATATATATATATATATATATATATATATATATATATACATATATAAAGAAAAAAATCAAATTTACCTAAAGAAGTTAATTCTGGTTTCATGTCAGACAGTGAAAAAAAGAAAGAAAATGTGTCTTTTTATGAAGTGTATGTAAACATATGGTTCCCGCTGTACATACTTGGGCGCACCACTTTAGAAATGTTTCAAAGTTTACTCCAATCAGGATTCACTGCCAGTATTTATTTAATATCATTTGCTCACTCAATTCATCTTCTATAGTCATACATTAAATAATAAGTATTATGTTTATGTGCATGAGTCTCATTTGTCCGACCAAATAAATAATATACAGTGAAATGTTTGTTTTTAACATCACACAGCTCTAAAGGCACGCAGAATGTTATAAGAGCTGTTCAAAATGTGTCAAGGATGAAACAGTAATTTGTATTTCACTCCATTTTAAAATATAGTTATATAGACATCTTTATCCTCAAGCTCTAAGCAATCTTTAATAAGTTTGGCTATTGCATTATTAAAAGGAACTTTCACTTTTGATCAGTAGTTTGCTGAGAAGAAGCATCGTAGATATTTGCTTTGGGGTCTCTTCCTGGACAATTCACGTTATGTTTTAACCATGGAAATAATAATGAAATTCACCTGGACGTGTGAAGATGAGCGATTACGGCGAGGGCTGCATCTGTTTGTGAAGTGCATCATGTCTTTGGGCTATAACTCTAAACTGACATCATTCTTTATCTGGTGGATGTAACTCTGGACACAGTTTATTCTGATACAGCCGGTGAGGATCATGGCAGTCGCACCAAAGTGGTCGCACTTTTGAGCCCTGACATATAACTAGGAATGTTCCACAGTGTGACTAGGTTTACAAACACAGAACACTAAAGCTAATGTGTCCAAGACTTTACAAAATGCTAAAATACTGTGTTGTGTGGTTCATTTCCCACATGGATATAAAGGTCTCGCTCTCAGGTATTACCCACACAATAATGTATTCTTAATTGTGAATAATGATATACGAAGTGTGTGCGCCTTCATTATCCCACATGGAGTGGAGGAAGGTCAGGGCGAAGGTTTCCAGAGCAGTGGCGATGGGACGGGGCTACTTTTACATATGGAACTATATTATGGAAGTACATGGAGCTGTGATACTCAGATTATTGGACTGTAACCGGAAACACCTAGAAGAATACACAGGACTCTGCATATTCATAAAGTCCTCAGGGAGTTTTCCATCCTAGAGAGAAGTTCTTATTCTGTTATCTGTACCGGTTTGCAGACGTAATTGCCCCTCACCTGAGAAACGTGATGACGGCTTAAGATGTTTCCCTTTTTCTACACATTAAATATAGTGTAAAATGTACCAAATTTCCTGTATTAACTCAAGAAACAAAACAAAAAATTAGTCAAATAAAGAAGTTCTTCAAAATAACCCTTGAACATAATTACCAAACTGGAAATATGGCTGCGTAGGTGCTGCTTTGTGAAATGGCCCTGAAATGTACAATTCCCCATACACATAAGAAGGAGAAATGTTGATAACTACTGAATGCGTATAGTCTTAAAGTCCCCTTCCTAAAAGTGAATAGAGATCCCAGTAATTGCCATTGTCACTGGGCCATGGCCTTAAGGTGAAGCTGTAGTTTGAGGCTCACTTACAATGTTTCACAGCAGCTTTTATTCAGTGGTGCATTATGGGAGTCTTTGTGCGCTGTGTTCCCAACTGCCTTCTGTCTGTAAACTTAATTACTCTGTTGTCCGCTTTACACTGACAGCGCTGGTGACATTCACATTGTGGTGCCTGTTCACTCCAGTCACAATAATGTGGCCAGTGTCGACAGAAAGTCTGTAATTCTGACAAAACATAAACTCTAAGATAGGTATCCACATAATAAAAGCTAGGTATAACACTAGAAGCCGGGTCACACTCTTTTGGTTTAAACATATAGTGATGCTTTTATAGACTTAAAAATCTGGGGGAAAATACCTCAAAATGAATCAGTATGGTATTTTGTATGGCACCTATAATTCTAGTGTATTCATCCACTCTTCCCTCACCATTCTTGGGCTATTTGTTGCAATAACAAAGAATGAACCTCGAGATAGTGCATTACCTGATCAATAAGTGCATCACTTTACTTGTAATGATACATTCAAAGACCGCCTGTAGCTCGTACAGAAGACATGACCGGAGTGTGCTCTATCACACAGAGACCTGAGATTGTCTGGGGAGTTGGCTGTGGGAGAATCAATGGTAAATAAAAGGTGGATCTGTGCAGCGTGTCAAGGCTATTAAAGGGGGGGTATTATGTAAAATCGACTTTTTCGAGCTTTATATCATGTTATTATGTCATTCCCTCATTAAACACATGCCTGGAGTGTTGCCTTGGCTCATTCACATATTTTTGAGTAATCAGTAAAAACTTAGACGGCAGCCATTTTAGGTGTAGCTATGCCTCGGTCCTCCTAGGAACGCCCCCACCTCCTGGAGACGCCTCTGGACCTTTTGTCACCAGCCAAGCCACCAACCACTGCTCCTCAGCTCAGCAGAGCCCCCTCCCCACACAGTAGTGTTGTTTAGATGCCACAGCAGTGTGCTGAAGGGGGCGTGTCGGAAAGCTTCTTAAAGAGACAGAGGCCTATTTCAAGACGTTCAGTACAGCCATTTTGAGAGAGCAATGTTATTCAAGGCAGTTATTTTAATTTACTGCATATACAGACCAACAGAAGGTTACGTCATCATTGTAGTATGCTATAGACTGGTGCTATGTGATTGAAAAAAGCATAATACCCCCTCTTTAACAAATGAAGTAATCATATTACATAGCAGCTGCATGTGAACGCTGGGCCTGTAGCTGTGGAGCTGTCAGAGCCTTTTCTAATCTAAACAGTTTAAAATGGAAGAAGATTTGACACTTTATTGTCTTGCTCCACAAAATTGTGTTTTGCTAAAGACATTAGGTGGAAATCTGTCCTGTGTGAGCCCATGAGATGACTTTCTGTCTTACAGTGGCCAGATATTGCAGATTTGAGATTTTCCCTTGCTGCTTTTCACTTTTCTTTATCTGATTAGTCGTCAGTGCAAATCTTACGACCAAAATGTGCCCATCTCACAATTCCGTCGTCTTCTATCTACGGTTTCCGAGAGATCCAGCACAGTACAGTAGGTGGAAAAGGCTCTTCGTGTTCTTTGACATTATCTGGTCATTTGCGTAAATTGCTGTGCTGCAAGGAAGGCTCTTTACTTTGCTCCTGGCGGTTTAAATAATTGGACTCCTATAGAAAAACGCCTCTCTGCCTCATACATGCATTATGGCGAACCAGACTTTGTGAAATCCTTTGTGGAAATCAGACTGCAGGAATGAGTGTGCCTAAGGGCCTCTCCAGTTTTCTGTTTTTTAAGTCAATCACACTCAAATGAAAACAAAGCAAACATTGAAATGACTGTCAGGAAGAGGAGTTTATCTGTGAAGAAAATACCAAAACATAAATGTCCGCCAGGAGGCACTGTCCCTAAATGCAGGAATACTTTTCTCAAATAACAATGCTCCTGGACGTGCTCAAAATGTCCATTGTGAACTGAATATATTTGCTATTGCAATACTAGAAAAGTGTAGATATTTCCCCCAAATCTCACAGCCCTGTCTTGCAATGCTGATCACTCTTCTCCCACTGTAAAGAAAAGTAGGTTGCCTTGGATTGTTCTCAACCCTTAACCTCCATTGACCTCAGCAGTGGCTCCAGGGGTCCTTTGTGGCCTTGACCTTTCTGAGACCTCTCCATTCTGTTGTGAGTACAGTCTGTTCCTCCATGGGATATTTGAAGTACAACCTCCATTACAAGTTGGTGTACAGCACCTGAAAAAGTGTCTTGTAATTATTTTGCAATCAAATTGGATTTAAGGAAATGGCTCTGCGCGCGAAGGACGACAATGTTTTTCTCTTTTGCCAAAGTGAGCGGATATGCTAATTTCCATCCGAATCCCACATGGATCGGATGTGATGAAATATGATGATCCAGTGCTTCATCGGATCACAGCTCATATCCGCTGATGTTCATTTGATACTCAGGGCATTCAAGATCAGGGGAAGTGAGGGGTCATTTAGGAATATAGCAGATGTTTATGATAACATAAGATGAAGAAAACTGGATTACCTGAGACGTCAAAGGTGTTAAAGCTGCTGTGGAGTGTTTAAGCAAAGACATGGTGAGGCTGTAGCTATATTTCCCCCACACTGGGCCACATTCCCTGGTGTCTATTGTTTTTGTTCCACTATTATTGATTACGCCGCATAGAAAAGCTCTCCATGGTGCACGATTTGACAAATCAGTTCCTTTCACCTGGCCATAGCTAAATGCCGGAGCCAGTTCTACTGGTCTTCATTGGTGGAGTGTAGGGATGTAACGATTCATCGAAAATCGATTTAATATGCGTAAAATGTGAATCGATGTAAAACATAAAAGAATCGATGTTAAAGCCACCCTCAGCGGTCCGTGTACCTTTCGTTCAATCAATTTTCAATTTGAAAACGACAATAAAATTACACAGAAATGTGTGCTATCAGCATTTTTCATTTCATAAAATGAAACGAAATCACTCAAATTGGCACGTATTTTCATATTTCAATATTATACAAAATCGAAAAAATGAAAATTGAAATCACAGCCTCAGAGCGTCATTATTTCGTTTTCTCGATTTGCGTATAGCCGGAAGTTCGGCTGTACGGTTCACATTAAGGTCCGACCTGTCATGGATTTTGTGATATCATATGTATTGCAATGAATTTGTGTGTGATTGAAAATTCATTCTTAAATGTACTCGTAAGCAATGACCTGCTGAACTGAAGCATGTGTTAAAGTGTGGCTTCCTGAAGGACTAAGGACCATCTGGTGTATTTAAGTGACTTTGTGTTTGAAGACCGCATTCCAAAGGTCTCCGACCTGTGAGATAAGATAATGCTGTTTATGTTTACACAGAGAAGAATACAAGCTAAGAAGTGTGACTTTTCCTTTACGATGGGCTGTTAGCCTTCTTTGTAAATGTTGCTGTAGAGAGGTTCACGTGACCTGTGTTGACCTGTCATCCTTGGTTCAAGGAAGGAGGAGGATACCGATTATTTACTTGTAATTTGTGTAAGGTTTATGGCTCCCTACAGCAAACAAATGGCTCCAACGGAAATGTACCAGCCCCATCTTGACTGAAGGAGCGGAAACTTACTGGGGGCTGGGGCACAGGGGGTGGTACCCTGGAAGGCTGAAAAAGGGGGCATGGCTATATTTTGTATAAAGTCTGTAACATGTCTGTATTCTGTGGGTTTTGAAGGATTTAGCAAGCTTGTGGGCTGCAAAATCCTGCGACAATGCCACCTTGTATTACAAGTAAAAAGTTGGGTAAATTGAAAGGTTCTGCAGCGCTGGCAGAGGTTGCAGAACTTTGTGACAATTTATCCCCTTGCAAGTAAAGACGATGATTCTGGCTTGACCTTGTGTTTAAATCTGTTTAATTTCTGGGGCAGAAGTTAACAGGGCGTTTCTAAAGACTGCTGTGCAAAAAATCCCTAACATTTTGGTCCGTCGAGCCGGAACTCTACGCTGCGACTGGAGGATGCGTGTCGTCGAAACTGGAAGACCCGGAGGAGAAAACGTACCACCGGAAAGTCCACGGTTTTACGTGGCCAGAATGGACTTCAGGCATCCTCTTGCTGCATCGAAACGAGTTTCCGAGCCAGAGAGAGAGAAGGGAGCACAACGCAAGCGCAACACAGGTCAGCCCGAATAGAGCCAAAATCCGGAGGAGATTTAGTTCTCCAGTTGACATGTCAAAAAGTATGAATGTGTGTGAAAGAAAAATGCTATGCCTGAATATGGTTAAAATGTAAACTAGAGGAAAAGTCCTAAGAAGTGTGCCCATAAAAATTACAGAGATAATTAGTTTTGCTTGTGAACAAAGGTTCTCATGAAACTAATTGTAACTGTAATATGTGTGAATAAGTGTTTGTTAATGAAAAGTTTAATTCGTACAGAGTAACTTGCATAGTAAAGAATTGTGCCTAGTAATGCAACTAAGTCCTTGCTATTGCTATTTTAATCTAGAGTAAGTCTGATTTTAAAATAGTGTAGCAAAGTAGAGTAAAATAAGAGAAAATGCCTTACACAGAAAAGTCTGTGTATGTTAAGGAGGAGTGCCTTGCTCAAGAGTACAAGAAAAACAGTGCTCAAGCATGATTCATTTTGGAAAAATCCAAAGTTAATATGTTAATCATACAAAATAGAAGATTTCACAGTGCAAGTAAATGTAAACTGAGACTGTAAATGACTTTAGGTCTACAGTAGATGTCTCACAGTACATGCAATGTTACTTCAACTTAGAGAAAACAATTGGTCATATTAAAATGGTCGAAGACCTGAAAATATTAACCAAACATTAGCTTAATTCTTGTCAACATGTAATGCATGTGAAAGGTAGAGCAGAGTAGAAACATTCCTAAAGAGTAATAAAAAGATAAGAGGGGAGTAGTTTAAATGGATCTCCTGACCATGAGGGGGAGAATAAGCCATTTTTAAAGACGGAATTGTGAATTTCGATCAAGCCTGATCACCCTGATCGAAATTTACGTTTATTGTCTAATCTATTTAGAAAAGGGTTATTTATTGGCTGGGGCCAGTTATGAAAAAGCAAATTGTTCAAACTGTAGATTGAAGGTTATTGGGAGAGATTGAAAGAGTAGATTGAAAGTGCAAAAGTGAAAAATATGGTTGTAATCTAAGTAAAGTTGTATTTGTCTTCATTTATGTGAAGAGCGAAATGAAAAGTAAAGTAACTAATAGGAATTGAAAAGTAATAGAAGCAACAGTTCTGCTTTATCATGTAACTTAGAAAAGCATAAGGAAACAACAGACTTTAAAGGCTCCAAAAGGAGAATTAAATGTAAAAAAAATGCTAAAATTACATTTTTAAGTAGAAACATTTTTGCCAGAACAGTACTAAATCACTGCACAATAAATTTGTTAATTTAAAGCATCTAAAAATAGCTTTTAGAATTTTAACTAAGGCTGAAGGGGAGAGAGTGTGGTGTCCTGTGATGCTGTGGTGTGGTGTGTGTGCTGTAAAGCGGGGTGTGAAGTACAGGAGAATTTTTAGTGTTCTTTTGGAAAGATTTGGAAAGGCTTTTTGTAGAAAACTACCATTAGTAATTTCTGTGAAGTATACAGAGGTATACAGACCTCTCAGAAAGAGTAGAAAATAGTCCAAAATAATTTTATGGATTAATAGAATCCTGTGTAAAACAAAAAGCATAAAATTTACGGTACCCGAGAAAAAACTAAAGTTAGACATATTTACCGGGTCCAGATCCAATTAATGATAAATTTGTGCATAAATTAAGAATGTTTAATTGATTTACTTGAAAATGTGTGGTCTAAAAGTCCACCAGACGCAATTAAAGGTGTGACTTCAGTAAAAATTTAAGGCCTATTTCATGGCATAGGATTAAGAAAATCCTTTTATGCCAAAGTCTGTATAGTAACAGTAATTGGAGATTTGAAAAAGGCAGGAATAATTGTGTTCAGACAAACATGGAACACATCTATTTTTCCAATCAAAAAGGCACCACCTTCAGTAGCTTGGAGGAGGGTATAAAATTAAGAGCAAATGATAATGTTGGGTAACAGAAAGCCAATGTTTCAAATTCACAGACATTGCTTAAACGCTATGAATCCAACTGAAAAGTATTTTTGTGTCATAGGCTTCAGCAATGCAAGTCAACATTGATTTGCACTTACATTTAGAAATGTAAGGAAAAAATGTAGCATCATTTTGAACATAGTTGCCTGGTGCCAAACCCAGGGAAAAGTGCTGAAAAAGGTTCACATGAAACTCATTTAGTGTATAAAACGATACACTATTTATGAGTGGAGGAGTATTTTTGCAAAACAAAAATTGTGTAGCTTATGCAGTTATTAGGAAGATTACTTTGAAATGTATCTGCATAAGCAAAGAAAATAATTGCACTAAAAATGGTGTAAATTATTTGCTGAAAAAAGTAATGATCTACATATGTAGAAAATATGCCTATAAGTTGCTTGAAATTTGCAAAAGGCATAGAGAAAATTATTTTGTTAATAATAGAAGCTAAGTGGTTTTAGAGCTTCTACAGGCAAATTGGTAACCCATGATTAAAACGAATAATTAAAGGTTATAAGGTTAGTGAAACTCCTTGTTGTGGGCAAAAACGAGTCTCACACAAACAGAGAAATACTGTCTTGATTGACAATAAGACAGAGAGGCAAACTGAATTAGTAGTACGTTCTTGTTTGAAAATTTTGAGACATGTGTAGAACATATCTCAAAAAGGGGGATATAGATATATTATACCTAGTAGACAAGTATTATAATGAGAATTATAATCAATATGAATATGGGGTTAATATTTACTAAAAAAATTGTTTTAGTCAATGTTTAATGTGCAGAAAAACATTGCACAGGGCAACAGAAGAGTTTTTACAAAACCAGGAAGTCCATTGGAGAAAATGCATATGAGAAATTAAGATAATGGTTGCATTTTTTTGGAATGGATGGAACTGTCTGTCTAAGTCCAAATACTAGAACTGTAACTAAAGTGTTATGTAAAAGAATGAATTGTCTGAATGTATTGACTTCAAATTGAGGCTTTACACCCTCCAAACAGAAGGGTTAAAACTAGCACCCTTTCAAAACGATATTGGAAACCTTAGGTTTGGCAAAATTGCAATCGGAAAGAGAAAAAAGAAAAAGAAAAAAGAATTTGATTTTTTAAGAAAAGCAGACTATCAAAAGAGAACAAATAATCTGCCAGAGTTTCTTAAACATCTTCATAGGACGACGAGAAGGAGGCGGATCATGATGGTGTGGGACTGAAGGTCACAACATCAAAAGCGTGACCTGGCTGAAATGGGAGGCGCCAAATCCAGTGCTCCCAGCTGCAGCCTTCCACTCCATCCATGCTGTGTCGCAAGGAGTGGCCTAGCCAAGGTGGGAGGAGCCAAGTCGAGTATTCCCATCTACGCCTTCAACAACACCATCCACTGTGTCGCCAAAAAGAAATCAACAAGAATCCATCTCGTGTTGCAAGTTGATGGGTGACAACGTGGCATCACCTGCTGCGAAGGAAAAGTCTGAATACCACAGAGTGGGAGGGGTCCGGAACCCTGCCATCTCAAGGTCATCGAAGCAGAAAATTTCCTTAAAGCACTAAGCCAACAAATCGACACAAAACACAAGAATGATTGACACATGGTTTCCTAGACACTGTTAGAAACTAGTGGTGGTAAGGTGCTAGTAACCCACACTACGAGAAGATAGAAAGACAGAAATTCTTTGAAAAATACTTTTTGAAGGAGACATTTTGAAGAGACTATTGAAGAAGAACAATGACGATGGACAATGCATTATACTGGTTTTTCTAAAACACTAATCAGTATGAAGATCTCAACAAGACTCTTGTCAGTGGAAAGAGTCCATGACTGTGAACGAGTTGAACTTGAGACATTCAGAGTCCTACAAACGACATCAAAGAAGTGAAACACTGATAGTAATGTACTATCATTACTATGGGGTATATTGACAATGTACATCATGTCGGCTATAAAGGTTGTAAGTTTGAAGTTATGGGAAGTCTATGCTCGGGAAAGGCACATCAACGCCTTGTGAGAAGTTTCCTGAAATGCCATAGTACTCGTATAGTGTCTGTTAAAGATGCCCTTACAAAGCATCCAGAATTAACAGTGAAGATTGGTATTATGAATTGGGTACGTTTGGAGTGGGCAAAATATTGGAAACTTTGCATTTTTGTATGACTTCTTACACACTAAAACAACCATTAAAGTATTTGATGAAGGAATCGAAGCATTAAGATAAACAGTGTAATCTCATGTTTAACAACACCGCAGAGTGGAGTCTGTGGCACGTTTATCCACAAACCTTGCTGAGGTCAACGGTAACAGCAGTGCAGTAAATTAATAAGTGACAAGCTGGCAAAGTGTGAGATTTGAAATCTCAGGGCCATTTTGATTTTATTTTGCTTGTTACTTGTTTCTTCCTTGTCTTCAAAAGGGTGATTAACAGAATGTTATTCTTTGTGAAAACTTATTGTGACATCCAATGCTTGAAGGAAACTGCTTATGCTAACGTGTGAACACTCTACTCGATATGTGATGAGTCTGAAGTTGATAAACAAATTAATGCAAAAATATGATATAAAAGGAGGGAATGTCATGGATTTTGTGATATCATATGTATTGCAATGAATTTGTGTGTGATTGAAAATTCATTCTTAAATGTACTCGTAAGCAATGACCTGCTGAACTGAAGCATGTGTTAAAGTGTGGCTTCCTGAAGGACTAAGGACCATCTGGTGTATTTAAGTGACTTTGTGTTTGAAGACCGCATTCCAAAGGTCTCCGACCTGTGAGATAAGATAATGCTGTTTATGTTTACACAGAGAAGAATACAAGCTAAGAAGTGTGACTTTTCCTTTACGATGGGCTGTTAGCCTTCTTTGTAAATGTTGCTGTAGAGAGGTTCACGTGACCTGTGTTGACCTGTCATCCTTGGTTCAAGGAAGGAGGAGGATACCGATTATTTACTTGTAATTTGTGTAAGGTTTATGGCTCCCTACAGCAAACAAATGGCTCCAACGGAAATGTACCAGCCCCATCTTGACTGAAGGAGCGGAAACTTACTGGGGGCTGGGGCACAGGGGGTGGTACCCTGGAAGGCTGAAAAAGGGGCATGGCTATATTTTGTATAAAGTCTGTAACATGTCTGTATTCTGTGGGTTTTGAAGGATTTAGCAAGCTTGTGGGCTGCAAAATCCTGCGACAATGCCACCTTGTATTACAAGTAAAAAGTTGGGTAAATTGAAAGGTTCTGCAGCGCTGGCAGAGGTTGCAGAACTTTGTGACAATTTATCCCCTTGCAAGTAAAGACGATGATTCTGGCTTGACCTTGTGTTTAAATCTGTTTAATTTCTGGGGCAGAAGTTAACAGGGCGTTTCTAAAGACTGCTGTGCAAAAAATCCCTAACACGACCTGAAACACAAATTTAGATAAAAACTAACGCGGAGATTGTATACATTGTTCAATTTTCAGTTCTTTGTCCTGGGGTATTAGCACTCCTTTATAATAATTCCTGGGATTGGTTATGCACGGAGCTAACTACAGATGCTAGGTGGCCAACGCGCCCGTAGCAGGCCGCAGATGGCACTACCTGGAGTGCGTAACTCGTGCGCTTCCCCGAGCTCCTTTCTCCTCTTCTAAACAATGCACGAGTCTTGTGTCCACCTAGATGCGGACTCTCTACATTTTTGTAGACTCTGACATTCTGCGAGATGGATTGGACCGAACGCTTTAGCTACAATTACGCACGGAGCTAAACATACTGTGCCAAGTGGCCAGTGCGCCGTTCGCAGGCTGGGAAGGTGGCACAACCTGGGGCGCGTAGGTCGTGCTGTCCCTTGAGCGTATCTCTCCTCCACTTTGATGTTCGAGTTTTTGTTCAAGATTAGGACTCTCAACATTTGCGCACTCACCTGGAACACCTCCCCAACTGACCAGTTCTATAGCCCCAAGGAGGGCTTTAGTAAACAGCGGTTTATTGTAAAAATAAAATAAAAAAAAATGGTTAAATTGTATTATTATTAGTGAAACATTATGGAGTCATCGATCACTTATGATACTGAATATTTGTTCTGTCTTGTGCAGAACGGATCAGAATTTTTGCTTCATCAAATTGAAAAGTACAAGCCAAGCCATGCGCAAGATGTATGCATTATATTGATAAATAAACCGCTGGCGTTGGCCACCTAGCATAGCGCTGTAGTTAGCTCCGTGCATAACCAATCCCATCTCTGAGGAATTATTATAAAGGAGTGCTAATTCCCCAGGACAAAGAACTGAAAATTGAACAATGTATACAATCTCCGTGTTAGTTTTATCTAAATTTGTGTTTCAGGTCGGACCTTAATGTGAACCGTACAGCCGAACTTCCGGCTATACGCAAATCGATAAAACGAAATAATGACGCTCTGAGGCAGTGATTTCAATTTTCATTTTTTCGTTATTGAAATATGAAAATACGTGCCAATTTGAGTGATTTCGTTTCATTTTATGAAATGAAAAATGCTGATAGCACACATTTCTGTGTAATTTCATTATCGTTTTCAAATTGAAAAATTGATTGAACGAAAGGTACACGGACCCTCAGCTACTCCATTTTGCCTGACTGGAATAGCTGTATTCTCACATTGCATCGTTAGAAACAGCGAGCTAACTTTTTCTCAAGACAAGCTCCACACCTCCCCCCGCCTCAACCCCCAACACACAACACACCATGTAAACACATACACGGTATCGAAGCAGCAGATGCAGCTAAAGTTAGCGGCTACGAGATTAGCGTTAGCGGCTAACGCAGAGTTTAGCATTATGACAGAAATTGACCAAAGATCGTAAACTGACAAACATCTGACCAACCTGCTCTGATGCAGCTGAAGGCAAGGCAAGTTTATTTATAGAGCACAAATTCATAAACAAGGCAATTCAAAGTGCTTCACAGTTGCATAAAATTACAAGAAAACAGATAAAATCCTCATCAAATGTCCATTTGTCAAATAATCCAATATCTACAGGAGCTGTCATGTCTTTTTCCTCCTTATGATTACAAAGGCTGCACCGGGAGGCAGTGAGGCGTTCGAGGGTTGTGAAGAAATAAACGGCGCTGTTAAATTTGTTCTAAATGGTAGTATTATGTTCAAACTGCAAAAAACAAAGGTTTGGTAAAATAAAGATATGTCTCAATGTTTGTTTTGCTACACATCTTATTTATGCTGAAAACATGTACATTTACAAGCACATGTACAATGATCATAGTTCATTTTCTTGTAATTTTTTTGTAATGTAAAGTTATCTTACTGAGACAGTTGCAGTTTGTTATGGACAAAACTGCACTGTTAAAACAAAAGAAACATTGGTATGAATGAGTCATTTTCCTTTCCTTAAAAAAAGGTTAAAAAAAATCGTGAACTTAAAATCGGAAATCGAATCAGGGCTTGAGTGAATCGTTCCATCCCTAGTGGAGTGTAATAGTGTGATTTGGCCCATCCTTCCCTCTATGTGTTTTATCTCAGGGGTGTCTTCCAGCTGTGAGGGAGATGGACTGTCCTCTCTCCAGTGGCGACTCGGCTCTAATTGGCAATGTGAGATTTTGTCAGAGGAAAAGTTTTTTTTGGGAGGGAAATAGAGTCAGACTTTAAACTGCAGACCTCAAAGCTCCCGGGATTTGAAGTTCAAGTAGAAAACAAGACTTGCATGTTGGCAGTGGAATTGATCGTGAAATCAGCCTTAGTCGCTCTATGTGGATTGGAAGAAATGCTGGTGGTTCAATAAATGTCATAATAATCATTTATTTAACAGAGATGTATGTACATCATTATGTTCACGTTCTAATCTGTGCAATAACTAAATGAGCTGGTGGGGTGAGGTTTGCCTATTGCCAAGCCACTAGCATCACGTGATGAAGGCTTGAATGAGTGCTACACAGAACTGTTGTCTGTTTGTTAGAACGATCACTGTTGCTTTTTGTAGATGTTGTTGTGTTGGCTTCAGCGTGCACTGGGACGGTTTGCAGCCGAGTGTGAAGTGGCTATAATGAAAATCAGCACCTCCAAATCTGAGGCCATATTTCTAACCTGGATAAAGGTGGTTCTCTCTCGAGATTTGTGCATCTCAGGGATTTGTGAAGGATGGATGACTCATGAGATTGACAGATTGATCGGTGCAGCGTCAGCAGTGATACAGTGGCTGTATTGGACTGTTGTGGTGAAGAGGGAGCTGAGTCGAGAGGCACAGCTCTCGGTTTATTACCTACTCTCATTTATGGTCATGGGACTTGGGTCATGACCGAACAAAAAAGATTGAAGTAAAGATCTGTTCCGGATAGCTCCTGGACGCCTCTCCCAGCAGGTGTTTGGGCATGTCCGATGCGAGGAGGCCCTGGGGAAGACCCTGGACACACTGGAGGGACTTTGTGAGAAGATGGATGACAGTGTGGATACTTAGCACACATATTGTGTGGTGTTTTTTTCCTACTCTGTTTGCACAGTGGCTGATGCTTTTAGTTAAAATTTGAGTTTGTGAGCCTAAAGCCTGTGTCACTGCTTGCACGCCTGAATTATTGATGTCCGTGAGCCATGAGGGAAATGTCTCTCTCCTCTTTCACAGCACTTTGTTCAATATTACATCCCGCTGCTTCTGGGGAGAGTTCAGAGGAGATTATCTGGGTTTGTACAATTACAAAGTCTGTCTTTTAGTTGGATTCTCTGCTGTAGCTCGGAGCATAAGGGACGATTTCCTGATGGATTAAAAAAAGGACTTCGACAGTCTTTGTGGCAGAATCTCGTAATCTCTTCAAACTGTTGCATTATTGTATGTCACCTATTTTTATACATAAAATGCCTATATATTTCCATTTGAAAACATGAAATAATCAAGAACAATACATTTCTCATATTTGCATCAGGAATCCGCAGAAAAAGTTTCCATAATGATAATTTTCCCGATTCGCCTGCAGTCTCGCCTTTATTTCCTTTCATTTCTGCATTGGTAATGCTGCGTTCCCCACACAGCCTCAAACAGACTTGCATGTTATCTCTTCATAGCGGCCCCAGAGGAATAGCTGTCCGCATGCTCCCAGTGCCCGGTAATGGCATGCTGCTATCTGCCTCCACCCCGCGCTGAAATAAAATGACTTTTCTCCACATGGCTCTCCTTGACTGCTCAAGCCTCAGCACTCACCCGTCCTGTCTGTGTCATCCCGCGTTAAAAGTCACTTTATATGGAGACAGGAAGCAAGCACTGAGCCTTATGCAACGTGCTGCTGTCCATTCCAAACACACATCATCCGAGAACCCTGACATCAAATTAAATAAGCCCATTTTGTTCACTTTTCCATAAAGTTTCAATAAAAGATGACCTGTAGAAATCCTAATATTTCTGTGATGGCTTATGGAACTTAATGACTTGCAAATTGGATGAGAGCAGTGAAAGCATTTATAGCACAGCTGGGTAGACCGTAACCCCTACATCGAAGCTTCGCCGCAGTCCGTTAATTGCAACATTACTTGTTTATGAGCGGCCAAAGGCTTGTCTAACCCGCTGTGAACTGGAGCTGAAATGATACTGCAGTTTTAAATCTGACTTTCGTTTTCCTCTGCTTTAGAGAAGATTTCTACCCTCGTCATACCCAGTCTCTGCAGCCGCCTGGGAGCCACAAGATATTTGACTGCAAGCTTTTGGAATATCCTTCTCTCACAAATATTTATTTAGTGAATGGAAAAATCTTCAGTTAGATTAAAGGCTCAAAGAGAATGTTTAGATGAGCTCTCTGTTGTTGTGGGCTCATAGCAACATCACACAAACAGAACAGGATTTTTTGTTTCAACAATCTTATGTCGTTACACTGTTAGAAATAAAGTTTAAAAACTGTACCTTTAACTGTACCAACGGCTCGTCACTGGGGTGGTACCATCAGGGGAACACCCATTGTACCCTTTGAAGTGGAAAACCTAGAGGCCCCTGATCGGGGCAGTTTTGGTCCGGGCAGTTGGACGCACAGGACACAAGGGGGCGCCCTTCCAACTTTCTCAGTGTAAATGTGAATTGACTCTAGGTCAGACACCATGAGTGACATGACGCTAAATACAGTGAGCTCTTTTTTACCAGTAAAAAGGCTGAGGCCTCATTGCTCTTCAATCACAGAGCGACAGGTAAAGAAGAAAGTGTTGAAGAAATGAACCTCATGAGCTTCTTCTGTAACATCTGTCCACATCAGTCCTGCTGCACCACGACTCAGAGGAACTGGGACAAACACGACTCTACAGCAGATACAAATGACAAGGGTTTGTTTTTGTAGAATGAGAGGAATTAATAATTCACTGACATTTTAATCACACAGATTCAGGATTTTCACATCCATTACTCAATCAATCAATCAATCAATCAATCAATCAATCAATGGTTTTGTATAGCCCAATATCACAACAGGAGTTGCCTCATAGGGCTGCACCGAACATTAAGACAATAAAACAGAGCAGTAAATAAGACAATGTAAAGTTCAGGTGAATCAAGTATCCAGGCAAACATAATGTCCAAATAAGCGTCAGCAGTGGGTAGCGACGAGCGGTGCGGGTGTCCCCTGTCCTTAGACTCTCCAGCACGGCAAGGAAAAACTCAAAAACCCAGTGGGAGAAAAGAGAAACCTTGGGGAGAACCACAGAAGGAGAGATCCACTCCCATGGACGGACAGGCTATAGAGACCCAGGGCCGATGGAAGCAGACGGGCCAAGATCGCAGACCGTCCAGTCCTTGTTGTCAATCCAGTAGGCAGGGTTCCTCCATTCAGCCGAGCCGGGTTCCTCCATTCAGCCGAGCCAGGTTCCTCCGTTCAGCCGGGTTCCTCCGTTCGATCTAGACAGACACTCCCGAGGGGGAGTGGGACAGGAGACACCATGTGAATAGTAATGAACAGACTACAGATAATATAAATATTGTATCATAATGAGACAAAGTTTGCAGTAAGAAGAGGAAGAGGATAGCGCTCAGTGTACTTCCCACAGCAGTGTTTCTTCTAAGGCAGCTTTACTTCAGGCTGTGGGTTAGAGCTTTACCTAACTGACCTGATCATAAGCTCATTCGAAGAGGTACGTTTTTAGCCTAGTCTTACTTACTCAGGAATACTTGAATTTCAATCTGGTATTGTTACATCCAGCAGAAGTGTAATGTTCTAAAGCAGCATCTCCATGACTTCGTTCTTCACTTCTCAGTCTGTGACTGAAGAGCATTGAGGCCACAGCCTTTTTACAGAAAATAAAGAGCTCACTATTTAGCGTCATGTTACTGTCATTCACGGTGTCTGACCTGCAGTGTAACTGCAAAGCCAATCAAATCACAGTGACTCAGAGTGGGTTGGGCTCAAAATGTGACCAAATGCCAAGATCCAAGGTCTGAGACTAAAATAATAAAACGCTGGGTTTTATTTTTACTCTCAGAGCTTGGGACCAAAGCTCAATAGGGACCAAAGTCCCTATTGGGACCAATAGAGACCAAAACTGCCTTTGATCAGGGGCCTCTAGGTTTTCCACTTCAAAGGGTACAATGGGTGTACCCTTGAGGGTACCCACCCCAGTGACGAGCCGTTGGACCTTTTAAATGTACCGTTTTGACACTTTATTTCAGTGTATACAGTTAAAACATTGCTGGAGAAGTATTTTGCTTCATTCATTTGAGTTTGAGTATTCCTGTTTTGTCAGGTAGTATTGCATAGTATTTCATTGCGTGATGTGTAAAGTCAGGGATAAAGCTTTTCATCGTTTAGATCCTGTCTTTGAACCATCGCACAGTGTAGACGAGTGCAGACTTGCAATGTGACATCTCAACAGTGGCTTAATACACGACATGTTCTGAACAGTTCAACGTGTGTTCATTACAGCGCCACTGATTTGCTAGAATGCCCTGAGATAAAAATGAAATCTTCCTCTTTGGGATCCAATGTTATAAATAGAATGTTACCATAGAAATACTTTTTTTGGGGGGGGGGAACTATTAACATCGTCCATACACAACATTAGCTTAAAACAATCTAAAGAAAAGTGGAGGAAAGACCGAGGATCGCTGCCCTTTGCCTCTCGGATGGGCCATACTCTGAAGTCTTTGGTAGAAGTTGCATAAATGACTTGAGTTGATGAAGAACCGGTGACATCTGCTCATCTTTATCGCCCTCCAGCTCTTCCCTGTGCTCCCTGCCTCCCTCAAGCACTCTGGGCTCATTCTTCACCGCCGCCCTTGGCCCAAAGGCACTTAGGATATTTTCCAGTAGCAAGGGGCTCTAGACCCATAATCTCCAAAATGTGCCCTTTTTCTCCTGTGAAAGTGTGAGATGTGGCTGGAATGAATTGCTTTGTACCAGGCCATATCGAAGTCCGGTGGAATGATGTCTCTCTCGCGCGCTCCCGTGTGAGGGAGCGGCCCCCGGTGGGACGTCCCGTGGATCGATTCCAGTCTGAGTAATGGGGAGCTTGTGAGGGGGCTGGATCTGTTGTGGCTACAGGCTGAATACCAATAAATGGAGCGTGTCCAGGGGGCAACGGGGAACATTATTTAAAGTCTGATATACTGCCAATGCAAGTATATCAGCTATTAATCCAATAGCAGTGGTTCTCAAAGTAAAAGCTGCTAAAGCTGCAGAGGATCAGGGTCTCAGTACTGCCCTGCGTTTTCACAACAGAAAAATAATGAATGTATTATTACATAGAAGTCGACAACATTGTAAGCATTTCAACAATGCGATCTCTCACTATTGATGCATTCCTAAATGTACCAACCTCAAGCCGGTCCAAAAGCGATTAAATGAACCTGCTCGAAGGCGTTCCATGATCGATGGGGTTTTAATGACCCGCTGTGTCTGCTGCTCCAGTATCTTCCCTCACTAACATCTGCAGTGCTGATCCAGAATTACAACATCCACAACACTCTGACATATTTCAAGTTATTTCTAAAGACTGTTAAGATACAGGAGTATTCTCACTGGCTGTAGTATGTAATGATTGGAGATTTTCGTGTGTGCTGCTGCCAGATGGATTTTAATGGAGTTGGCTGCATGTGAGAATCAATATTTAGCTCAGCTCTGGTGTTCCCTAATGCAGCAGTAAACTGTTTAACCATACCGACTCTAGCTCCAACTTACTCTTCGTTCATTGTGACTTAATGGGGAAATATGCCTCTGGACTTGAAACAAACTTATTAACAGTACATTGATTAGAAATATGAAGTTTGTTTCATTATCATCTTTTTCTTCTTCTTGTTTACTTAACAAATAAAGTTCACCCCTCCCTTCTGCTATCTTTGATCAATCATCTACGCTCATATGCACTAGTTTTGAGAAAAGTAATCTCTCATTCACAACTAGTTCCCACATCTCAGGGCCAAATCTTGTGCCTGACGCTAAGATGGTCTTTGTCTTGTGCAATCTCCTATATGGGCGCTCTTAAGCTTTCAAGTCCATCCAAACCACGTGTCCAAACGGTTGCTCAATGTGCACACGCACGGATACAAGCAGCTGCATTTGTTACGCTACAAATGTAAGAAAAGGCTGCAGGCTATTTGTAACGTGTGTAAGTGCCACTGTGCTACTGTACGTTAAAATCCAAGGAGCACATTTCACAAACGTTGGTCGATTCAGCCCTTCCAAGAATCCTTCAACTGTAGCGCAACTGTACCAATAAGCTTCCATTTCCTTGCAACTACCGCATACCTTTGCATCTTCTCCGCAGCCAGTGCGACAGTTTCGGATCAATCAAATCCTTTTTCATTTGGTAAATTTGTGCCTCACGCTCATCTCGGATCGGACTTTGGAGCGAGTGGCTGCATGCAGTTTCAGCTTTATTAAACATTGTGCATGATATCAAGCTTTTGTGCGCCATTTCTCCATTGTGAGATGAATAAAGGATTATCTCTTCTTCTACTGCTGAGGAGGAAATGACCAAAGTCACGATGAAACTAAACTCTCCTCAAAGTTTGATGCAGTGGATACTGTTTATGGTTTCTAAAGTCCAGTAATAATACCTTTAGCACATTTCATATGATACAGACCCATTGCCAGTTGTTCTGTGCACAGCGCGGATATAATGCTGCAGAGTAAATTGTTATTCATCTAAAAGGCAGGGCTTTGGTAAATTATGTAGTCCACCCGCTGGCTCGTGTGATTGTTTCAACTTTGTTTTGCAAATGGTGCTGTGGCTTGATCCTCAGTGCCGTTGTAAAATATGATTTAATTTGATACAAAAGCTCTGCTCAAAGACTCGTTTCACCTTGTCTCTAACCACTAACTATGAATTATTTTTACATGGCTGGAACTCTCCTCTTGCATCCTTAATGAATCTTTCCATATTTAGATCATTTGGATAAAGTAGTTGCGCTGCGTTTGGATCAGTTTCATGGCTTGTCCTCAGCCATATGAAAATGTTTGGTGCTAGTTTTGAACAGGGAAGTGTAATGGCGCCTTCGCTGCTCGTCCACAGCAGCTGTCCCTCTGTCATGTTAAATATCTCTTCATCACCAAACCACACAGACTCGGATGGGGAATATACTGCCTGATTGATCATTCTTCTGAGGAAATGACGCTCTGAAGCAAAACGTGGTCAGGAGTGGTGAAGGAGTTAGATCTGTTGGTCTTTGTAATCCTGTCAACTCCACGCTCAAAGGTTATTGATCCACTTTTGTGCTTGGTTAATGGTACAGTGTGATGCATTAAAGCCACACTGCGGAACATTCCAGCTCATGGGTCGCTACGCCAAGAGTTACTAAACTACAGTAAAAACACATGCTTGCTTTAATGATTATACATTCAGTGAATATAAATTGGACTTGATCAGGGACTGCAGGTTAGGGCTGAAACAACTAATCGACAACTAATCGATTATTGAAATAGATTTTAGTAATCGATTAATTGTTTTCTAGTAAACAAAGACTCAAAATGACCTGAAAATTGTGTATTTTTGATGAAAACCTACTTTGTTTTTAAAGTTAGGGTCTGTAGTGTTTTGTACATGTGTGTCTGAGTCTCATCCAATCAGAAAGCAGAATTAGCACCAAGAGCCTCCAACAAACATTCACTTTAAGTTTCCTCCATCGACATGTCCTCAAGCAGTGCCACTTTAGCTTTATGTGGTAAAAAAAATTGAAAAATGACCATTTTCATACATCATTTATAGCCAAGCGATTAATCGTAAAACGAATCGATAGATTAATCTATCAAAATAATGGTTAGTTGCAGCCCTACTGCAGGTGCTCATCTTATGATGAACGCAAACACAATAACGTTTGCAAAATGTTGAATATTTTCATTTCAACATACATTCTAGAGTGGTTCGTTTGCAATGTGCTGACTCATTCTAGACCTTACAATTAAAGTGCACATGAGAGGTTTTCATGTTTTTACAATGATTGCTTCGATCTGTGGTAAGTTCACCACACCAGGGAACGCGCAGTTTCATACAGAACAGCTGAACAAAATGTTGAAATCTGTGTGTTACTTAAAAAACCCAGATTTACTTAGGTAATATACTTAAGTACAGATCTGTACTTTACTTGGGTAGTATTTGGGTTGAGAACTTAATAGTATTTTTACTCCACTCCATTTAAAAGACGAATATACAGTTTCTACTCGTGCACATTTCTACACAGGCTCCAAAGAGAACAGTACAAGATTGGCTTCATATTATTTTCTTTCAAAACACTTACTGATTCTACAGTAAAAGCCATGTTCCATTTCCGGTTCTTATCATGGGCTTTCAGTTAATTTATATTTCCACTGTCCATTATTGTTTGTTTATGGTGCCTTGTAAGGAAGCTCTAATGGAGAAAGCCTCGTAAAGCTTCTTTTAACACACACTCCATTGTAAGAGCTCCACCTATTAGTGCTGCTTTGAGCTACATCTGGCTCAGAACTGGTTTCGATAACTGCAGTGGTTGTACCTCTTTTACTCTGCATAATAACGACCTTTTTAAATGAGGAAAAACTATTTAAACTTTTTGGATAAATTCACTTGTTACAGTATAGCTCTTAATACGTGTGAGATTGATGAATTTTTATCTTATGCGTTTTAATGGAAGATTATTTGGGGTGAGGAAAACGGTCCAAACTTTCTTAAAATCAAGTTTCTAAGTCATTCGTCTCATTTAGTCATTTTCAGCAGTGTGATTTTCATGAAGTCTGTGTTGACATTGATGTGTTTTAACAAGAGCAAAAGTTAAAGAAAACATAATTTGGCTGTAATTAAAACTGGCTCTGCATATTGCACCAGCTGAATTTTAAAAGATTAGCATCATCCACAAAGAACAGAAAAGTCTATTTTAAAGAACGCCAATAGAACAGTGAACTGTTCAGGGGACTGGAGACAACATTTTACCAAAATACACATGTTTTTGCACTTCAGAGCTCTCATAAATTCTTAAACTGGTCCCCTGCCTCCAGAGATGTAAATCTCAAAGTCAGACGTATAGGATGAAAAGGTTTTTAATGAGCGCACTGCAGACACCCACGTCCTTGTCCCCTCTCTCTCTAAGCACTAATGGATTCCTCTGACAGTGAGAATGAGGCGGAGATGGACACTTTGAAAGGAAATACCAAGTGCTGTGTAAATTACATAGGGCTGCCTCGTCTGCGTTAAATCAGACATATCATTCAAAATCGACTTTTCAAACTTTAAACCATGTTGTAACATTGTTCCTTTACTCAAAGCTGTGGTATGTTTTTGACAATCTTGTTCACTGTGGTTGTTTCTTCCTCTAATGCTGAAAAGCACTCCGATCAGTACCTATATTGTATCATAAAGCCCCAAACCCAGCATTAGATCGCTTCTGAGTGTTCTAAGTGTGTTCAGCACAGCACCATGACGTTCCTTCAAGCAAACTCAATAGCCCTGGCCCCCGAGTCACTGTCCTATCCTCACATCCACATCATTCTATATACAATCTTCAAATATAAATTCTGAGGAACCCAAAGGAATGTTTTTAAACCTTAATGTCTACTTAAAATATGAGGAAGTCTGACATGTCATTTCCATGTCTTTTTTTAATTTTGTGAACTGTCGTGTTTTTGTGAAGATTGCGGAGAGTAAAAGGGCGGAGATATTGCGTCCGAGCCAAACCAGTGGCGAATCCTCACAAGCGCTTGTTCATTCATTCTGTTGTGTGCTGGCTCTACAGCAATGATCTGGTCTGGGCCCATTCGTCTGGCTTCCCTGTGGCAGAGGGACAGTGTAGTGACATTGTAAACAGACCCTGAGCCCATGCTGTATATGTGGCCTCCATGCCCTGCTTAATTACTTAGCTCCGTGGTGCCTTGGTGGTGGTCCCTGTGGTGTTAAGACCTACAGACCTGTCAGGATGAATTACATCTCTGGGAGCTCTATCTCTGTCTGGCTGGAGCTCTGCCAAAGACCAAACCCGATGAGTTATTTTTTTTTTTTATGGCAGCTTTGACCTACCAATATTTTTGCTCCGAGAATTGACCCTCCTTTCTGTGTGCAGTCAACAAGCCACCTACCACATTTCAACTTGCACAAATCTTCATCAAGCAACTGTAGCTGACTTGTCGATTGCCACGGATACATTTTATAATATTTCAAGCCCAAGTCGTACTCTCTAGACATTATTAAGTTATACTACAAACACATGCTTAGGGCTATGGTGACCCAAAGTAGTTCAATGGGCTGACTAACCTGAGCCCTTTGCCGTCACACTAAGGCGAGTAAAAATATATTGCAGTATGTATGGCTTATTTTGAGCTCTAATGTGACTGCATGTTCACAGCCATGTTGAGCCCAAGAAAAATACACTTTATTAATAACGCACTGTGCATTTGAAATCCCAGGGAGCATAAAGAGTGGAAACAATGATTAAAAAGTATAGATTTAAAAAGCTCAAGCCTCCTCCAGTCCCGGTTATAAGTGCAGCAAATGAATGGATGAGTCATGTTGTATTTCGGAGATGAACCCTATATCTCCTCATTTTACAGTAATCTCTCATCTGACGGGGACAATTACCTTCAATTTCAAAGAAGGGAAAGTACAATAGGTATGGAAAGCACATTATGCTTTGAGCTCCTTGAAGTGTGACTGGAAATGCTCTTCTCAGGGTCATCTGGCTCTAAGTAGTTGCTTCACGGAAGAAAACGAAACACTACAGTAAAGGTGGAAATACATTTGGGTTTTTTTTTTCAAATGCTTTATTTGAATCATTATTGTGGCGCTAAACCTGGTGTTGCTGGATTATCTGTCGAAGTACTGTATAAGCCTTTTAATGCAGTTCACATACTGTATCTAACCTGGAACGCTCCGGAGTGTGGCTTTAGGTCACTATATGACTTAGAATTGTTTCAGAATATCAGTTTGTATCCAAGCACAGCGACTATCATTATTGTATTTCTTGTACAGCCCCTGGGGTCACAGCAGTAGTTTGTGAAAGTGGTAGCATTAAGAATCATGTTAAAACTGCAATCACTGAAGCGCGTTTCAGTGAGGAACAAACCGCCACGAGACTGTAGATGCTTGTATGTCTCGAGGGGGTCTAAAAATACACCTGACTCTGCCACATGCTCCGGCTGATCCCACTGGGAATACCGCGTGTAGACCAAACAAAGAGGCCATTTTCCTTTTCTGCAAAGTGGCTGAACACGCCGTGGTGTTTACAAGCTGCTTTGTTATGCACGGCTTGAAGGAAACGCTGGTATGTCGGATGTTTTCAAAGCCTCGACCCACCATTATTTTACGTGAAGATGTCAGCCCGTTGGATGAATAGCTGAAGAATGGGTTACGCAGTATCCCAAAACCTGTATCCAGGTATTAGTGTGGACAGGCAGGGACTCTGGTCTAGCCCGGGGCACCCATGTCCCAATGTTCCTGCTCCCGTAGGTGCTGCCCACAGTCAGGGAGGCAGCCACAGTAATCCCTGCTCCTCTGGTGCTGCCCTGCCTCTCCGCTACTCTCTCAATTAGTCTGTCTGCACCATTGACAGTACATTTAGATATACTGTCAATGGTCTGCACACACACAAACACCTACAGCCATATGGCACACGGTGGCTTAGTGGTTAGCCCTCTTGTCTCACAGAAAGATGGTTGCGGGTTTAATTCTTGGCCTTCCTGTGTGGATTCTGCATGTTCTCCTCTTGTTGGGATGGGTTTCCCCCGGTTCTAAAGTGAACAAAGTGGTTGTGGCTCCTCACAGGTAAGAAATTTGGATACAAAATTTGAATACAAAAGTTTGCAAACACCTGAACCAGTATTATTTTCTAGACTCCTACTGTATCTTAGTACTTAAATGCATTACACCTCTATAAATACCAAGGATAATGTGTCTGAAGCAGTTGTAAAAGCGGAAATTAAACATAACACACACCTTTATAAATCCATGACCTTCTCTAAACCTCAAAAACAACATCTCACCTTTTCCACAGTGCTGCACATTTGTATGCATTACCCATCCTATCGCATACAGACTTATTAATGACAATATCCGGCTTTCACACTTGAAGTCACTGGATGACTTTGCCCCGGCGGAGACATTTCTACACTTTTCCTGCTCCAAGGTTGTTGTGGTCAGACGGCTCATTAAACACAGTTAAATGTGATTTTGATCTGTCCGTAGATACTCGGGAACACTTTGGATGGATTGCCTTTGCATATGTTATGATGGAGAATTCCCTCAGCAGCGCGTGCCAGCTTTATTTGCAAGGGCAGCTTCCACGTTGGCAGTTTGTCAAAGTGATAAAGTCTGCAGCAGGTTTTTGATGGGCATCACAGTCGGCTGAACATGGTCTTAACCATAGACATACTATTAATAGACCGTCAATACTCACTCCTCCCCGTTTACCATAATGACCACGTTCGAGGGGGAAATCATGGCGGATTTACAGACTCCTCCTCCCCAGCTCTGACGAAGCATGATCCTAATAAGGGCATAAGGGCGGGATCTTCGCTGTAGACTCGGCCCTTGCGTGACGTGTAGCTCGCGCAGCTCCAATGCTAACAGTCAGACCCCCGTTAAGTACGAGATTTCTAAAATGTATCCTACCATAACCAGCCCGGTGCCTCTGATTGTGTCTAACCCAGCGTAATCACAGGAGGAATATCTAGCTCTAGACAGTTCCAAAAAATTAGGCAACGGGCATTAAAGTTGTTTTTAACGTGTCTAAAGTCCAATGCATTCCAATGGGGGCCTAGCGGGTACATGGCGGTACTACAGCAATGGCGGCCTCCAGTGTCGTCGTCGCAAAGCAGGCAGCGGCCATTGGTCTTAACTGGCAAAATACATTTTTACTTTTCACTTATTATTAATAATAATAATAATGCATGGGTTTTATATAGCGCTTTTCTGGACACTCAAAGATGCTATTCATTCATTCCATACCTGGTGGTGGTAAGCTACTATTGTAGCCACAGCTGCCCTGGGGTAGACTGACGGAAGCGAGGCAACCAGTCTGCGCCATCGGCCCCTCCGACCACCACCAACCACTCACTCACTCACTCACTCGCTAGGCTTCCTGGTGTTACCTGGTGTTCTCCCCGACCAGGCCCTTCCATGCTTAGCTTCCAAGGTCTGACAGGATTGGGCAGAGCAAAGGCGGTATGGCCATTGCCCTGCTTTTCATCTAAATATCTTTATATCCATCCATCCAGTTTCTTCCACTTGTCCGTTGCCGAGTCGTGGAATCACAGTGCACCAGCCCCTATGGCTCCTCCTGCAGGTGGTGGGTCCACAGAAGGACGGCCTCATGGTTCTAACCGGGCCTGTTGGTCTCTCATAAGGGGCTTCTGAACCGCTCTTTGTCTGACCCGTCACCTAGGACCTGTTTGCCATGGGAGACCCTACCAGGGGCACGAAGCCCCCGACAACAGAGCTCCCAGGATCATTCGGGTGCTCAAACCCCTCCACCACAATAAGGTGGCGGTTCCTGGAGGGGTAATCTTAATAATATCTTTATAGACCCTCCAATATGATCCCGAGTGGTTTCTCAGCTATTGTCTTTGTTAAAAACACGATCCAATCCCCCACATGTCAGTGAAAGATTGTCTGCCTTACAACATACATCTAAGAACACAAGCGAATGTCTCTACAGCACATGCACCAGTAGAAATCTGCTGGTCTGTGTTGCTCATAAATCGAGCTTGGGCTGATCTCAGTCAGCTGTGGAGAGGCCCATCCTGTAGCCATTATACTTCCCATTAATAGTCACTGCGCAGGGTTGCCAGATGCAACGGGTGGAAAAGCAGCGCGAAGAGTTGTCATCACTGTCACACACGCACGCCATGCCTGACCTTCTCCGCTGAACATCCACCGCAGGTAAAGAATGGCAATACTTCCACATAGCTTTGCTCGTGCAGATTTATCTATAGACCAAACTAACAGTCTGCTCTTGTGGCGTTTTTATCTGTGACCTTTATCTGCTGATGCTGTCTGTTTGTTTTTTGGTCCCGAAATCATGTTCTATGATCTCAACCTCTGTCTGAATCCTTCATTAGGATGGATCTAATGAACATATTCCCAGGTTCAGACAGACCGGCTTATGGAGGGTCCACAGAAGGAGGATTACATTATCCTCACCTGTCATTTGTACATTGGACTGACATGACGGTAATGAGCTCGTCCAATAAAGGAAAGACTGGGCTAATGGGCAGTTAAATGATGTCATCTATAGTTTCCAGTGTTTGAACCTTTACAACACTACTGATCAAGCATGTGTGTGCAGCGTATTCTTATGTTGTTAAACAAACTGATCAGGGCAGAATTATGTTGCATAAGGAAGCCTCAGATGAACTCCAGAGCTGCCGTGCGTCCACGCTGCTCTAACAGGAAGACTATTTTCTATGTATTTATGCATCCTTGACTTTCTAAATACATCTCTCTTTTGCTAGTCATTAAATCAGCTGTTTTCCATTTCAAGGGCTTGTAATGAAGTTATTTTAAGCTCAAATGTTGAATCTGTCTGTTGTATAAACTGCACAATTCTTTTGGGACACTGGAATAACGAGTCTCTACAGCCATAAGCATATATATAAATATATATATTTAGGAAATATACACATAGGCTGTGGACATATGCCCTGACCCAAAATGCAGATGATTTAGTTCAGTAGCTCCTCTGAAAGAAACTATGTCGATATATGATGTCCTTTTAAAGTGATGGCACTTTTGAAATAAGGCAAACTTAAAGGGATATTTCGGGATTTTGACATAGGGCCTCATTTCCTAGTTATCCAGAGTGTTGTTGATGTCTGGAGATATATTTTTCTTAAATTCATGCAGTTCTTATATTTTGAAAAGTCTAGTGTCTAGGCTAGGGCAAGGCTAAAGCATTTCTTTGGTAAAGTCTAGCCTGCATTAAAAACAGTCTGACCCACTCCACAGTGCACCTGAGGTAAATCACTTATAACACCAGACTAACAATATAAATGTCTGTGTCGATAGAATAATGTTTGAAATATAACTGACCTTTATCACATGAATTACCGCATTTTGAGGGACTATTTTCTCGCAGATCACTCCGCCGCTGCGTTAGCTTACAGCCACGAAGCTGATGCTGTGGAGTGCGCCAGACTGTTTTTAATGCAGGCTAACTGATACCATAGAAATGCTTTAGCCTTGCCCTAGCCTAGCGCCACTAGACTCTTCAAATATAAGAACTGCATGAATTTAAGAAAAAAATCTCTCCAGACATCAACAACGCTCTGGATAACTAGGAAATAAGGCTCTATGTCAAAAATCCCGAAATATCCCTTTCAATAGCACAGTATACAGGAGAGTTTCTGTACAAATAAACATAAAAGGACATCAAACTTTCTTCTTTTGGCCCTAGAGCTTTTCATTTAGGCAACAGTAGGCATGACCCTGAAGAATGAGTGTCTTGTCACTGGCACTGAGAAGGCAGTTAACAATGAACAGATATGACGTATTTTTCAAGATTAGCCAATAAATAAGAGGCACACGTAAACTCGCCTAACCTTAGCCCTTGTAATCCTTTGAAAGTGTATGGTCTGTTGCTGTCTCAGAGTCTGCCTGGGTTAGACGAGGTCGTGTCTTGGCTTTTCTTTGTACGTTCCCAAACTATTTATGCCAAACAGCGCGTCCCTCTGGGCCACATCTGACATTTCCCCAGCGCAGTGGGGGCTCCACCTGCTGCATTATGCCGTTACCACATCTCTGCTGCGCTTTGTGCCGCCGATGACTAATGTTCGGTGTTGGACAGAGCCGCCGTCTTTGTGGGGTGCTCGGGCACGCCTGGTATGCATGCGGGCCTAGCGGGGGCCAGAGGTGAGCTATTGTGGAGGCTTCCCATGTGACGACGTGCTCCTATTCTCCTCTGCCACTTTGATGTGCAGATTGTAAACTCGCTGAAAAGACTCGATCAGGTGCTTTTGTGCGCACGGTAGGCAGAGGGGACCAGCATTGTTTGGTTCATAAAGGCAGATTAAACCTTTCCAATCTCTGCTTTTGATATGAAGGCCAGTCATTTTTGTCTTTACACAAAGCTTCACAAATTACAGTGCCCTGCGAGAGAGACGGGATGGGAGCGCAAGGTTGCAATGTTTGCTTATACATCGGACTGGTAACAAGGGAAATTAGTAAGGACCTGTCATAGAAGAAGAAGTGTTTCTATCTCAAGGCAAGTTTATTTGTAGTACCATTCGTAAACAAAGTGGTAAACTAAATTACAAGACAAAGGCAAATAAAATAGGTCAATAAAAAGTCATTATAGAGCGGGTATTATGCTTTTTGCATGTATGTGGAAATAATATTGAACACATCTTTATCACTATCTTTACACATTCAAAGAGCACTCAAAGTTCAAATTTCCCACTGAGAGATTGGAAATTCCGAGTACAAATGGAACACAGAAATAGTTTCTGAGTTAGTTTATTAGTTGCTGCTGGCAATAGCATGCTGTTCAAATCCATGCTGTTCAAATCCAGGCTGAAAACAGCTCTTTTTACCCGTGCATATGAAAACTGAAAGTATTTTATCTGCACTCTTGTCTTTTACTGTAATTGATTAACTTTATGTTGATGTTTTATTGATTGATTTTATCTGTGAAGCACTTTGAACTGCCTTGTGTATGAATTGTGCTCTACAAATAAACTTGCCTTGCCTTGTTAGCCGTGTCATTTTGCGCGATGATCAAAAATACATTAGCAGAAGTTAAAACTAATTCAGCGATTGAATTCTCCAGGTTCTTAACTTCAAAATGACATACATCATACATCGATATTCTCTTAGATTTAGTCAGCAAAAGTTGTGTTTTTTAAAGTGGCGAGACAGATCGGATATTTGAAGCCGATACACGATATCGTATTTTTTTTCCAGTATTGGCTCCGATATCCGATACCAGTAGCGGATCGGTGCATTCCTAAGGAAAACATTGTAGCATAGTAAAAAAGTTCTAATGAATTGCATTAAAAGTGAAGAGAGCACGCAAACTACTTTCAGTGTCATATGCACCAAAAAAAACTCCAGCCTCACTAAACTGTTCTATTCGCTCAGCAACAGGATGCCAGTGCAAAGACCTGAGCACTGGACTAATGTACTGTACTGTAGGCCTATTTCCTGGTTCTTATCAGGACTCGAGCAGTGTGAGTCCAGTCCATTATTACCCATGCAAACGCCGGTCATCTGCTCTCAAACCACTGGGAAGGTTTGGAGTGGCAGCATTTAGCCCCTAAATGCTGCCCCTCCAATCCTTCCTACTGTATCTGAGGCTACACACTCCTCAAATCCATCTCCTCCTGCGTCCCCTCAGGTCTCACCTGTTCAGTGGACTGTATCACAGCAGATCTGATGAGATTTTCTCCTGCTGTGACACACCATGCACACACAAACTGATTGGAGGGCACACATCCACAGCTGCTATAAAACCTGCCTTGATAACATCCCGATCCGATTGACGTAATGATCAAGTAGAAAAATGATGAGTTCTTCCCAAAGTGTTTGGCCTTGCTGTGATTGTTTTACACAGAGGATAGTGTAGGTTTTGACGACAGCAGCGGAGGTGGTGAGTGGCAGTTGTAATTGAAAGCTTGTGGAGTCGAACATGAAAGCTGCTGTTTATTCAATACAAGGTGTACTTACAGACTGGCAGCTCTAATGAGGCTGGGGTTAAAAGTTTAGTTGTAACACTGCTTAGCTGCAACAGTCTTGGATTTCGAAAGTGCAGTAGTTTCCGAGAGTTCTGTAGATTTGTCGTGTTGATGGTTAGTGGTGAGGGAAACCGGAGCAATTACGCAGACACAGGGAGAACACACAAACTCCACACAGAAAGGCCCATGAAACGAGAGCAATCAATCGAATGTGGAAGATTTGTTTTTAAAGAGGGAACATCACTGTAATCAAAGAAAAAAATCTCAAAAGTTCGATATCTGGTGTGTTGCTTGAAGTGTCATCGCTGGGAGCAGGGGGAATCAACTATTGCACACAGGGACATCCCAATAAAAACATTGGGTTTTATCGTTTTACTGCTTATAATGCATGAAATAACCAAAAGGCCATGATCATTGGCTCATTTGTTCACTCAAAGTTTTAATCAATACATTTTATTTATTTATTGTTTTTTTTGGTGGGGACAGTGCATGCTAATGAACACACCCCACCGGATTGTAGCCATGGGTTAATTTGCATCTGTTGTCCCACACATCCGGGCCTATTGTACATGTTTTTAGTGGTAGGGGAAACCAGAGGAAACCTACAGTCACGGAGAGAACATGCAAACTCCACACAGAAAGGCCCCGTCCAGGTGGGAGTCAAACCTTCTTGCTGTGAAGCACGAGCGCTAACCGCTGCGCCACCATTTTCTTGCAAACTTTGATTTTTCCAGTGTAGTATCTCTGAGGCCCAAAAGGTGGCCCTGGACCCCACTTTAGGAACCACTGAACTATAGTAAACACAACAAAATGACTTGTTTTTTAGCGAACAGCATGCTAACAAACCGAAGGTGCCGCTCTGCTTGTTTAGGATCGTAAAAAAGTCAAAGTTGTGGTTAAACAACTATCATTGGTTTTGGTTTAAGATTTGACAGTGTTCAGTTCCACTTGAGTCTAACAAAAAACAAGCTGAGTAATGGGGCAGTGTGTGCTAGTGGAAATGTACAGGTAGGTGTGCATGTACAGGTATAGGTGTACATACAGGTATAGGTGCACATACATGTTCAGGTATAGGTGAACGTACAGGTACAGGTGCACTTACAGGTACAGGTATAGGTGTGCACGTACAGGTATAGGTGTGCACATACAGGTATAGGTGTGCATGTACAGGTATACATGTACAGGTACAGGTATAGGTGCACATACATATACAGGTATAGGTGCACATACATATACAGGTATAGGTGCACGTACATGTGCAGGTATAGGTGCACGTACATGTGCAGGTATAGGTGCACGTACAGGTATAGGTGTGCAGGTATAGGTGTACATCTATAGGTGTACATATACAAGTATAGGTGCACATACATGTGCAGGTATAGGTGCACGTACATGTGCAGGTATAGGTGCACGTACTGGTATATGTGCACGTACAGTACACGTACAGGTATAGGTGCACGTACAGGTATAGGTGTGCAGGTATAGGTGCACGTACAGGTATAGGTGTACAGGTACAGGTATAGGTGTACAGGTACAGGTATAGGTGTACAGGTACAGGTATAGGTGTACAGGTATAGGTGTGCACGTACAGGTATAGGTGTACAGGTACAGGTATAGGTGTACAGGTACAGGTATAGGTGTACAGGTATAGGTGTACAGGTACAGGTATAGGTGTACAGGTACAGGTATAGGTGTACAGGTACAGGTATAGGTGTACAGGTATAGGTGCACGTACAGGTATAGGTGTGCAGGTATAGGTGCACGTACAGGTATAGGTGTACAGGTACAGGTATAGGTGTACAGGTATAGGTGTACAGGTACAGGTATAGGTGTACAGGTATAGGTGTGCACGTACAGGTATAGGTGTACAGGTATAGGTGTGCACATACAGGTATAGGTGCACGTACAGGTATAGGTGTACATTAAGGACAGTCTGCTGCAGGCACAGACTGCCTTTGACCCAGCGTAGGCGCCTGCTCAGATGTGCTACTGTCAGCTAAAAATACTCTGCTCTAAAAGGCTCCCAGCGTGAGGACAGAGAACACACTACAAAGGTGCTGCCCCAAAGTCCTGTTCACCGCTGCACGCCGATGGATGCTGCAAACTAAATCACAATATGAACACAAAACATGTACAATAGGCTCATCCTCCAGCCCTGAACAAAGTGAAGTGCACCTGCCTCTGTCTACCTTCCTTCTGATATTGTGATGTGTATAATCACATGTAATAGAAGAACGTATCGACTGTATGCGCTTCATTACAGTTTCTCACTCTGTGTTTTCTCGTATTCAGGTCTAAATATAAAGCAATGTGAGTTGTGCGGTAGTTTTGCGATCGCTGTCTCCAGAGCGACCAACATCTCGCTGCCCACTCTCTGACGCACACAAAAAGCATCTGTGCACCAACGTGTCAACAGGCAACCCTGTTATTTATTATCCTGAAGTCATTTTGATATTGGCACCAGCTTATGAAGTTAGAAACTAGCTTTAATTTGGTCTTAATTATCGATCAAGCTGAACTTACTTTTCTGAGGTTTAACCAATAACCATGCAACGAGTAGTACTGTACATTTATGCTTGTGCACAGATCGAGGACATCGTCACGCAGATGCAGGAGGAGACCGAGGGAGTGCCCATCCGAACAGTCAAAAGCTTCATGACCAAAATACCCAGCGTTGTCACAGGTGAGAATATAAGAGCCTTTTATTCCAACACACATACGGGCTCTTGGATTCAGCTCGAGAGCAGATTTCAAAACGGACAGCAGCAGAACAATAGGAGACACTCCAAACAAATTATGAAAAGAGAGCCTATTATAATACCCCTTCCTCCCAGTCTGCGCTTATGGAAAACACATTATCTGGCCATACACAGACCATATCAAGAAGCGTCATTATTTCAGCACAGAACACAAGAGCTGCTGCTACACTGTCATCTGAAGGCAGCAGGGAAACTAATGAGAGAGAGAGAGAGCAGGAAAATCAGCAGATTCAGCTCTGATATGTTTTAGATGCTTTCCAGTGTAACTATTATGGGTTAGTCAGTTATTAGGGTTGTAACAAATATGAAAATCATGCATAACTGACTCAAAACACAACTCGAGGCATGTTTTTGATGCATTACCAGGCATTACGGATTAAAATATGAGTTGAGAAGGCCGCTGTAGGATTAAAGCAACTGTACTTTTTACTTCTTGGGTAACAGTGTTTTGAAGTAATTGTTCTCTTACTTAGGTAACAAAAGGAGCTGACCATTGATTTTAGGCAGGAGTCCACTCACTGTCCAAACATCATAAAAGGAGAGGTCCTTGACTCTGTTTCTGAGTGTGGTCTAACAAATTAAAGTGGGATAAAAATATAAACCACATCATAAAAAAGGGTCAACAGAGATGATACAGTCTGAAGTAAGTGGTGTCTTTTCAGGTTTAAAATGTTTGATAGAGCTTTTGTGCTCTGGCTTTTTGTATTGTCTGTTGGTATGCCCCATTAGCCTGGCTAACGCCAGACTAAAATCACAAGTGATATTTAGTCTGGGGACCACCAATTCATTTTCTCGTAGGAGAGGTGTGGTTTACGATTGTCCATAGCCGTTTATTGGGTGCTACGAATGTCTCTCATGCGTCTGCACGTAGCCATAGCCAGTCGTATCATGGTATCAGATGACGTATGACGTACCTGCTGTAAACTTTTGAGCTAAACTATTTAGAACATGTTCTAAAGCTTGATCGAAAGATGGCATCGCGTCTGCTGCTGTCATGTTGGATCCGTAAATATATATATATATATATTTTTTTATCCCTAAACAAAACAACAAGCTTCTGTATGTCAAATAGCGCGTCATCGTCTTACTGTCCCTCCTCGTTCTGATTGGTGCCCAAATCCATGGAAAAATGTCGGCCATGGTCCCCAGGCTGTTGTGAAGTTCGAAAAGATTCGAGCGCACACAGCAGTCTGGCGTTAGCCAGGCTAATGCCCCATACCATCACCTCACATGTTCATTTTCAAAAGTTTACATCATTGGATACATTCCTGTTCAGACCGGCTGTACAAGGTCTAAAATGTCAATATTAGATACTTAAAGAATGTATGATTGTAGAATGACTTGTGGCACAAATGACTTCCTACAGTAGTCCTGTTTTTAGTGAGGGCTGGGCACCTGTATCTCTGACCTGAGAGGAGCAGCTCAAACTCTCTGAACAGAGCATGTTTGGAGTTTGATAATATTTCATAGATAGATAGATTTATTGTGGATAATGTTGTTTTTAATGCACTGCAAATTAATTTCCTCACAAGGACAATACATTTTCTACTACGACTATTTTGCCTGAGTGTACCTCCAAGTGTCATGTCGACATTTCAATTTTCTTGTATTGTGTCTTGTGAGTGATAGATGTTTGTGATTTCCAAAGATTATGTAAAAAATATTGGATACAATTAATGTGATTTTATGTTTGTCTATAGAATAACTTAAATGCCTAACCTCTCACAAATGTTTTACTGCCTACATCACAATCTGAATAAATGAGATATAATAATAAGCTCTTTTAGATACTAAGAGGAGCATAATTTAGTGACATTTAAATTAAATTTGACTTTAAGAGCTGAAACGTTTCACCCCTGGTCTGTGGCCTCCTGCTATTATGTTTAAAGTTGCATAATGCACCTTTAACAAGGGGAAAAACAAACTGAGTAGGAAATGATGCTGGTGTAATTGAACTGGTTGTGAATGAAACTTATCGGGTTTTTGGAAAATTCTTTGTTCACTTTATTTATCAAAAAAATAAATGAGAATTGTCAGACCTTGTTCACTGAGACATTTGACAAGTGCATTTTACCCATCCTTCGACACGAGGGCAGATGTGTGTCAGGAGAGAGTCTGGAGAGAGAGAGAGAGAGACAAAACTCCTCACAGTCTGGACTCTGAACCATTAACCTTCCCACTAACCATGGTATCTGTGACATTTGAATAGTTTAACTATAGGAGCTTGTGTTGTGTGTGTGCTCCAGGAGCTGATATTGTTCAATGGCTGATGAAGAACCTGGCTATTGAAGATCCAGGTACGTTTTCAACTGATCTTGAGTTCTGTCATTCTAGTAAGTTTCCAGTTTTTAGGAACAAGCTCATTGAAATGCATGAACACATGAGTTGTATCAGGACCTGAGGAGCTGGTGGGAGCAGTCTGTGTACTGTTGGTGAAGCCCACTCAGTGACTGACTCATGCTCTCTGTCAGAGCCCCGAAGGAATAAACATTACTTACACAAGTATGAAAACAACAACAACTTCATATTCTTTGCCTCAATATGACCTGTTCACCAAGACATTATCTCAGGGCTCTAGCAGTGACATAGTCGACTTTGTGTTTTCACTCCCCACCGAGTGGTAGTGTTTGATTTTGGGGCAACAGGCGAACACGCTTACAGGGGCCCTTTGCAAAACAACCTTTCGTACACAACACTAAACCGTCTCATGGACATTAATCTCCCACATGTTACTCTCACTAAGTCACTCAATTCTAAAACAAGTCTGCACTGGTGCTGTTTCAGAACTGACTTACAAGAGTTTGAACGTCAGATAACCAGAGAAGAATTCAATAAGTTTCCTTGTTGGTGTAATTTAACAAGCACTAAAGTAATAATAATAATGATAATAATGCATCGGTTTTATATAGCGCTTTTCTGGACACTCAAATACCCTTTACATTGCATTATTCATTCACTCCATACTCGGTGGTGGTAAGCTACTATTGTAGCCACAGCTGCCCTGGGGTAGACTGACAGAAGCGAGGCAACCAGCCTGCGTCATCGGCCCCTCCAACCACCACTCACTCTCTCACTCACTCCATTCGCTAGGCTTCCTGGTGTTACCAAACGGTCTCCCATCCAATAACCGACCAGGCCGTTCCCTGCTTAGCTTCAGAGGTCTGACAGGATCAGGCAGAGCAAAGAAGTATACATACGGTCTATTGGTTTAGATCTGTTTTAGTTTACTCTTCTGCAGTCCTTTCATTACAATGTTTTGGACTTGGAGCTCCTTGGACCTGACTTTGCAGACCTTTGTTTTAAAGATAATATATTCACAAAACATGAAATGAACTATGAATATGTTAATTCACACAATGTTCACAACTCCACCTCTTGAAGAGTAGACACTTACGAGTCGGGGGTCTAAACTTCAGTTTTGGTACGCTTTCATACTGTTAGAGACGGGACTGAATTCATTTCCCTACATATCTGTTGTTAATCTTCCAGCTCGTCCCAATAGCACTTCTCTTACTAGGACTAATGCAGTATATTTACCCATAAAGTCACTTATATGAAGTTATGTAATAAAGGGTTTGGGTCCAAAGTCCTTTCCAAAAGTGACTCACACTTATGTGTACTTGTCCTTTTTAGGGGAGGCCATGCACATCGGCTCCCTCATCGCCGCTCAGGGATACTTCTTCCCCATCTCAGACCACATCCTCTCCCTCAGAGATGACGGCACGTTTTACCGTTTTCAGGTGGGAGCTCTGTCTTATTTCTGTGTGATTAATACTTTCTCTTCACATGTATGCGTTTCATTTAATGCATGGACAGTTTTTATCCCCTCTCTTCGATCACGGCGCCCCGCAGAGGTTGATCCAATCGCTTCACCAGGGACCCCAATCATGCGCTGTCACGGACTTGTTCATTTGTGAATCCCTGCATGGCTCGTTTCATCGTGTTGACGACAGAAAAGGCCTGTCCGCGCGCGCATCTGCCTCTGTAGTACGCACTGATCCAATGACCCTATTAAAAATGAATGGCAATCTGTTCAAAAATTCATCCAGTGTGAGCGAGCGGGCTGAGTGGGCGTACACGGAGCGCCGGGCAGAGATGTAGGGTGGTAAGACAGAAGTGTGTTGTCATACAAATTTGTGCCACTTTCACAATCGTTATTTCTATGGACGTACAATGACCAAACAGGCCATCATTCTGAAAGAAAGAGTGGTTCAGGGAGCATGAGACATGTGGTGGAGAATGGAAAGAATCATTTGACGTTGGAGAAGCTTATTGAAACAACGCCACAGCAAATGTGTGCTGGAGTCAAAACTAAAAGCTTCCAACCAATATTAGAGTGTGACTTTTTTGTGTATTTGTTCGTCTGTCTGTGTATGTCCATATACAGGTGCTCGTCATATAATTAGAATATCATGACTGTGAAACTAATATACAGGTGAAACTCGGAAAATTAGAATATCTTGCAAAAGTTCATTTATTTCATTTTCATTTCATTTATTTCGGTTCGGTCATTTACAGATCATTCAAACAAATCATTCGAAACATAAAACTGTAATTCAACTTCAAATGTGAAACTAATATGATATAGACTCATGACATGCAAAGTGACATATGTCAAGCCTTTGTTTGTTTTAATGTTGATGATTTTGGCTCACAGCTTGTAAAAACCCCAGAATCAACATTTTAGAATATTGTGTAAAGGGACTACTGTATATTGTAGCTCAAAGTGTCACTCTGTCATAAGCTAATGAATCCAAATCACCTGCAAAGGGTCTCTGAGACTTGAAATGGTCTCTTAGTGGTTCAGTAGAATTCACCATCATGGGGAAGACTGCTGACCTGACAGCTGTGCAGAAAACCATCATTGACACTCTCCATAAGGTTGGATGTTCTCAAAGTGCTGTATCAAAGCACATTAATAGAAAGTTAAGTGGAAGGAAAAAGTGTGGAAGAAAAAGGTGCACAAGCTGCAGGGATGACCACAGCAGGTGGATCCTGGACATGGGCTTCAGATGTCGTATTCCTCTTGTTAAGCCTCTCCTGAACTACAAACAATGTCAGAAGCGTCTTGTGTGGGATAAAGAATGAAAGAGCTGGTCTGTTGCTCAGTGTTCCAAAGTTCTTTTCTGATGAGAGCTAATCTCATTTGGAAACCAAGGTGCCAGAGTCTGGAGGACGAAAGGAGAAGCACACAATCCAAGATGCTTGAAGACCAGTGTGAAGTTTCCACAGTCTGTGATGATTTGGGGAGCCATGTCTTCTGCTGGTGTTGGTCCACTGAGCTTTATTAAGTCCAGAGTCAACGCAACCGTCTACCAGGAGATTTTAGAGACCTCATGCTTCCTTCAGCAGACGAGCTTTATGAAGACGCTGACTTCATTTTCCAGCAGGACTTGGCACCTGCCCACACTGCAAAAAGTACCAAAACCTGGTTCAATGACCATCAGATTACGGTGCTTGATTGGCCAGCAAACTCACCTGACCTGAACCCCATAGCGAATCTATGGAGCATTGCCAAAAGAAAGATGAGAGACATGAGACCGAACAATACAGAGGAGCTTAAGGAGCTACTGAAGCATCCTGGTCTTCCATAACACCTCAGCAGAGCCACAGGCTGAGAGCTCCATGCCACACAACCACATTAAGGCAGTCATTCAAGCAAAAGGCCAAAACTAAGTACTAAGTACATATGCATGATTATAGTTTTCAGAGGGCGACATTTCTCTGTTTAAAATATTTTTTTATTGATTTCATGTAATATTCTAATTTTCTGAAATTTTGATTTTGGGTTTTTTAGCCAAATAAGCCAAAATGCTCTAAATTAAAACAAATAAAGGCTTGACATATTTGACTTTGCATGCCATGAGTCTATATCATATATTAGTTTCACATTTTAAGTTGTATTACAGAAATAATGAACTTTTTCATGATATTCTAATTTTCTGAGTTTCACCTGTAATGACAACAGTGTTGCCTACTTTGGGAAACTTGTGACACAGGCTTGTGTGCCGTTATTATTTATTACAGTCCCGTCGGGCTTTTATTTCAAAATTACAGCTCATTATTATGAAAATTGTAAAAATGTTTTCTCAATAGTATTTGCATGTCAACATTATATGCGGCCCATGACCTGCCGAGGAAGCTGGATTTCGGCCCACGACCCAAATGAGTTCCACACCCCTGCATTACATGAAGTATACGTATGATGTCTTTGTATAGAACCATAGGGAGCTGGCTCATACCTCATCTGACCACACTATTCTGAGACTCTTCTAACTCCCCATCTTAAGTCAAAGGATGGAATCTCATTATATGAAAATCAAATCATTAAAAAAGTGAAATGTTGACCATTGAATTGCTATCTCACTTGACATAAGCGCACCAGCCTGTTTTTATCCTCACAATCCTATGATTAAAAAGTGGAAACAATGCATTGAGATCCTGAGGGACTTGAATGCAGCGCCTGTCCAGATACACTCGCGCTCTCCCCTTTTCAGTGGCTCTCCACCCTAGCACTTTTTAATTAAACCTGACTGCAGCACGCGTTACAGTTTTCGACCTTGGCCTTTCCCGCTCGTAGTGAAGTGGTGAGGGAGTGTTCTGTGAAAAGGTTGTGTTTTGTGGCGCTTTGTGCAGATAATTGCTATTCACGGACACTCTCAGGAAGATGAGGACAGAAGCAGCTGGAGTGATGTAAGATGGCTCTGGGGGCCTTCTGGCTTTTGTAATCCCCCTACCCTACCGTTTTTTGGGCTTATTTATTAGTTAAAGGTCCCATCTCTTGCTCTATTCAGGCTTTTCAAAGGCACACTGGGTAACTGGCTCGGGATCGAACCACCAATCTATACTTGGAGATCATTGTAACATGTCTCTCTCTGTGCTGTAGGCCCCGTATTTCTGGCCGTCACACTGCTGGGAGCCCGAGAACACCGACTATGGTAAACTAACCCTGCACTGAGTCTAAATAATGAATGACAATCCATTCACTTTTATTCTGCGACACGAGGAGAGAAACTAATGACTATTGTGTGGCCATTGTTTCGATTATTCAACAAACGTTTTTTTTTCCTTTGTGCCATCTGGGTTTGGCTAAAGTCTCTTCCTCGCGCTGATTACCTTCTTTGCTGGTTTTTGTCTGTTTTATTTTATATCACCGAACCTAAGAATATTTTCTAAACACATACACTATTTTAAGTTGCTACAAACAAACAAAAAAGATAAGAGGTGTGAAAAGCGTGACTGAATGACCTTTAATTGCGATGTTAGGTTATGTTTTCATGTTAAGCAATATTTAGTCCACTGTAACTGAGGGTCTACACACACACATGGGTCCACAATGCTTCAAAATGGTCCTATATAAATCTATACAGGGATTACTGGCTATTTTCAGAGCCCTCTCCAATCCTCTCTTGTGTGTGTGTGTCCTCAGCCATCTACCTGTGTAAGCGCACCATGCAGAACAAAACCCGGCTGGAGCTGGCAGATTACGAAGCGGTGGGTATTTCTTCTCCAAGTATCGACCCCCAAGCTCAAAATGCTCCCCTCATAACTTTGTGAGGAAAGAGTTTGTAAAGTTTTGAAAATGCTCGGTGTTCCAGGAGAACCTCGCGCGGCTGCAGAGAGCGTTCGCCAGGAAGTGGGAGTTTATCTACATGCAGGCGGAGGCCCAGGTCAAGTAAGTCCTCTGCTCACTGTGGAATGGACGGATGTTTGAACTTTTTTTTAAAGATGGTGGTGGTGTTAGTCTATAAGAGCGCCACTTCCATTGCTGCTATTAGACAGTTACTAATACTACAGTGAGCTTCTGTAATACAAGAGCCTGGATAAATGACAGATCAGGATGGGCATCCTGCATGAATATACAGTAAGAAGATAGGTGCACCGATCTGATCGGTCACCGGTCATGATCGGGTTAGAATACTGTAATATGCTGTTATTACAAAGTGTTTCCATAGATTTGTAAAGTTTTGCCAAATGAGAAAATTATGACACAATGTAGTTTTATCACACAATAAAGTGAGAGTGAGTTCCCACAACATCCCAATACATTTTCTGACAATTCTGTCGGGTTACATACTTACTTTGTCATGTTAGCAAAAAACATGTGACTGACAATACCAGCCTCAGATACTTTAGTGCCGTAATAGAGTTCTGTAGCTGTAACTGATGAAAACGTCTCCAGGCTCTTGCTTTTGAATCCTCCAGTACGCATCTCTCTAACCTTCGTCTGATGTGCAGGATCGATCGGAAGAAGGATAAGACGGAGAGAAAAATCCTGGACAGTCAGGAGAGAGCCTTTTGGGACGTGCACAGGCCGGTGGTGAGTGCAGTGTTTTACAGCCACAGTGTAAATGTTCATTCAAAGCTACGCTGCGGAACATTCCAGCTTATACATAACACAAGAGCTACTAAAGTGTCGCCCTACACTGATAAATGAACTAATGCCATAATGCTCCGCTGGTCACAGGACAAAGGGGATATAATATATATATCACTCCATCTCCGTTATTTATTCATCTATGTATGTGATTTGTTGTTTTGTTTCTGTAGCCTGGATGTGTGAACACCACAGAAATGGACATCAGGAAGTGCAGACGCTTAAAGAACCCGCACAGAGTTAAAAAGGTTAGTTTGGGGTTTGTGTGAAAGCGTATATGGTAGCCCAGCAGGGACATGGCATTGGCATTGTCTCATTGAAGTTGAAATTCTGACATACTAAGCCTGTTTACTGTACTGTTTAAGTTATTTATGTGACAAAATAGGCACCTACAGAAAACAATACATTGATACAGTATAAGAATGTCTCTTCCATGAAAAAAAATGGAAAAAAATAAACTATTTAAGCACTTTGTGATGTTCCCAGTTTTGTAAACGTGCTACAATAGAAACATTGACCTAATACAAATGATCAAAATCATAATTTACCTGGGCCATAAACTAATGAGCTCACCATCTGCTCAAATAAAAAGGAGTGAAGGAAAGTAGTTAGTGCCTTTGGTGTTTACTTTAGTGCCTCTAGTGGACGATATAGTACTGTCACCAGCAAGTACTATGCTGTACTTATACCAAATTATAACTATGCTTAATAATTAAACTTCATTGTAATTCCGCATGAACGTACTCATCCAGGTATTCGTTTTTTCAGCAAAATCCAATAGTCAGATTGACTAATTGAAACTATCGATACTCAAAGTGCTCTTGTGCTTTTCATCATTTTCTTTCCAGTCTGTGTACGGTTTATCTGAAGAGGGCTCACAGTCCCAGAGTCCCATCCACATACCGTCCCACCAAGGCCGCAAGGGCACCAAGGAGGACGTGGAGAAGGAGGTACGACTGTTACTCTCTACACACATTTCCTTTTCAGACACCAGTCCCTGTGCTGACTGGGTTATATACGCACAGACAAACTCCCAGCTCGGTAAGCCCGAGGCTGTATTAGTGAAAGTGCTGACTAACTCTAGGTATTATCCTGAACATATTAAACAGTGCTGCGTTCATCATCTGCTTTCCCTTTTCCCAGATCCACTTCTTGAACACACAGCTGGACCGGCACTGCATGAAGATGTCCAAAGTCGCAGACAGGTACTGGCTGCTGGTCTTTGAAAAGGCAGAATACTGTTGTTCTGAACATTGCCTCATATTTCCCCAAATATTTATTTATTGGTTTATTTGGTCGGGACAGTGCATGTTAATGAACATACATGGGTCTCATGCATGTAAACAAGCCACACCGGATTGTAGCCTTGGGCTAATTTGCATCCGTCGTCCCCCATGCGCACTCTCAAACACACTCTCATTCATCCTGGCCTATTGTACATGTTTTTAGTGGTAGGGGAAACCGGAGTACCCGGAGGAAACCTACGCAGACACGGGGAGAACATGCAAACTCCACACAGAAAGGCCCCGTCCAGGTGGGAATCGAACCAGGGACCTTCTAGCTGTGAAGCACGAGCGCTAACCGCTGTGCCACCGTGCCGCCTAAATATATTCATTGAGGGGATTATAGACCGTGCAAAGCAGAATAAATACATTCCTTCAACATTTATGTATATATTTTTCCTTCTTTAACTTTAAAATTTGCCTAAAATTGAACGTTCATAGATTTGTCTTTGATATAAACGGGTGAGTGTCACAGACTTTATCTCCTGGTGTTTTTCTTATAATGTTATAAAGAACTGAATAAGTCTGCCTTTTCACTAACCCATGTAATTGTTGTGTCCTCAGTCTGGTGGGCTACACAGAGCAGTACCTAGAGTACGACCCCTTCATACTAATCCCAGACCCATCCAACCCCTGGATCAGTGACGACCCTCCTACTGGGACCTGGAGGCCAGGTACACCTCCGCATTTCCCATTTTACAATCTGAAATCATGTAAGGAAAGACTCCGTGTGGACCGCTCTCTGCTGAGTGACCAAGGACAATAACAAAATTCAAGCCACCATTTTTGGCCAATGGCAAAGTGGAACTAAACACTAACCAACAAACTCTGCTGGTATACAACATACAGTACTATTCTGAGAGGATTGACAGGAGATATTTGTATTATTGTGTCTAAAACTATCCAAAACAGTGGGCTCATTGCCGACCTAACCAATGCTAATGAATTAAAGGAGACTATGACAGATAAGGTGAATTTGTACTCACATGTGAAATGTACCAATATCAGTGGTCCCAACTTTGGATCATGTTCGTCTTGATTGTTTTGCCTGTAATTGTGAAAAGCACCCTGTTGATCCTCCCAATGTTTGCCTGCCATTAATTAAAAGTCAGCGGTGGCTCTCCTGTCTCTAAGCCCTAACCTCCAGCCTGTGTGACTTATGGAGGAATTAGCGCTAGCTGGCGGGTAATCACAGCGCTAATGTAGCTCCATAACTCGGATGAATTGATTAATTGCTTGATTTGAGGCGAATATTCCCCCACAGGGCCACGAGTGATTGGAGTCCACATCAGCGCTGGCATATGGCGCTCCGTTTTCCATTCTAATACTTTAGCATTCGTCTGTGGAGCTCTCCATGTATCCTTTTGGCAGAGACTGGAAAAATGGGCTGTGTGAATATGAAAGAGCTTACCAAAGTAGTGTTGGTCGCTTCGAGCACAGAATGGATGTTTGGTAGATCTATAATTTAGTAATCAGTCAGGAAGGCCAAAAAGCAGCTCTTCCATTTCTAAATGTAGTTTGTTTTTCCCCATGACGCCGAGCTCAAATGTGACTGTTGCCAGATGATGTTATTTTAAAACAATGTTACTGAAGTAGATTTAGGGTAAAAATTACAATTTTAATTTGATTTAGCTAATGGCAAATGCTGCAACTATTTAGGTAGTTCAATATTCCGAGTAAATGATGGCTTCTTCATGGACTTTTTTTGTTTTTACTTTGTTTCTTCAACAACAGAAAGTGTCAAATTGCATTTATTTTACCGTACCTTTGATTAGTAAGCATGCCATTAGGTAAAAATGCTGGCTTGTAGTGAGGGTTTACTATAATGCTTGCCTAAAAGAGCAGGGCTTATTAATGAAGTGCCTTTTTCATGCACTCGCATTGTTTAAAGTGTGAGATATCAAAGCTTGGCGTGGTATAAGTCACACTCAGTGATTTGCATACTGATTCCATGTAATGTGACTGAATGGCTTTGCGTGTTGTGTCTGCTGCCAGTAAGGAGCCCAGTCAGCAGAGGGTGAAGAAGTGGGGCTTTGCTCTAGAGGAGGCCCTTAAGGACCCGCTGGGACAGGACCTCTTCCTGCGCTTCCTCGAGTCGGAGTTCAGCTCGGAAAACCTGCGGTAAGCACTTAAATAAATGATGGGCTGTTTCTTTGAGTTCAAATGCGGTTTTCCCTGTGGCTTCTGGGGTAAGGCTTCCACACATGCTCTATAAAGATACAGACCTATTTCAGTGCGGTCAGAGCATCTGCTAAAAGAGACACATCGTGGACTGGACTGGGGTGATTATGTAGAGGATGCTTTGTTTCCAATGTGTACGACTGGTAACACAAAAAGCTTGTTTTCCTGAAACAAACTTTAGGTGAGATGGCGTTCCTGAGTATTTCTTAACCAATCATTTCACAGCAAGAGCAAGTGTCCTTAACTCAATCAACCCAGTCATGTCGATATTTGAATATTCCTGGATGACTGAGAGCCCACACCAACAGAAAGGATCATCGTGAACTTACAGTACGAAAGGAGTGAGGTCTGTGTGGTCTGATGATTACAAACCAAAGAAATGTTTCAACGAAAACTCCCATTTTTTCCAAACTAAAGCTAAAACGCTCTCATACAGTACTCATCCTTTGAGATACTCGTACTGTTGCGCTTCTCTTTAATAATAGTAACATAATACTCAAATGACATTCAGTTTGATCTTGTTCATCTGTAATAATCCCAAGTACCCCCTGCTAAGTGCCCATTCCCCCTGGGGAATGGGCACCAACATGTCACACAGTGGAAATCAGTAACAGCCAGAAGTGATACACTTGGCTGATAGAATCTCACATTAAAAAAATCACACCATTCATCCTCTACCGCTAGCTCGCCGTGTGAGGGAAACTCACAGCTATAGGTCAGAGTAGGAACAGAAACGCACCGATACATTTACAATTTAGCTATTTTATCAGCACTAGAATCTGTTGTTGCTTCATGTTGGTGTATTTTGACTCTGAACGCTACAGGAATCTCCCAAACAGACTTAAAGCATGTTTGGCTGCTGCTATCCCTGTTGTCATTATTTTCACTGGAAATCTCTCTCTCGTTTTCGTGTTAAATTTATATTTCCCCAAAGCAGGACCAGCTTGTTTGGAAACGCTCTTTGGGCATCAGATAAAAATTTAAAAAAAAAACTGTTTCTGACTGCATCACACTGAATACAAATGAGCCTTTTCACGCCTCACCCGCTTCTGTAGCATTAGATAAACGCGATTGCTTTGAGTTGGAAATACACCCGTAGATTACAAGTCTCTAAAGCAACACAGCAGGCTTTGATACCTATCATACGTGCCCCCCGGCTAGCTGAGATAGCATTGATAAGCGTAGCCGCGATATTAAAGCCATCTTTCATACAGACGTTCCATATGGTTACAGTGAGGTTAATTGGATATGGGTGAGTCTAAAGACATTGAAGAGACAAACTCCGAGCGTCCGTATCCTGCCCCCTTGGCGATCTTACTTCTGTCTCCTGCTCCCTCTCTGTCGCCTCCTAGTCCCTTCTCCCGCCGCCTTTAATTGTGTTTCCGTTTATGAGGAGCTCCTGGAGAGATGGAAAGGGGAGAGAGTGGATTCTCTTGTAATGTTATCTCACCGATTGACCGAACTCTTCTCAACATTCTTCGTCAGTAACTAATGATCTTTTAGCAGCAGGCTGAGTATGCTTTGCTTTACGTGAGCGATTAAAACATGCACTAAACACCAAAACAACATAGCATTAAGAACTTTACGATGGAAAAATGTTAGGTTGAGTCAGTGTTCATCATCCGACCTAGGTATGCAGTAGTGTTAGAAAAACGCCTTTCTTAAACATGATGAAATATTGATCCAAAGTGATGTCGGTTTACCTTATGTATAAAACATTCATTCTTATAGTTTTATAATATTCCTATCATGGCTTGTGTAGAAGTTGTAGGCAGACTTTGGCCCACAAGATGTTTTTAAATTGAGATTGATCTGTGCAGTTCCTCTTTCCTGCCCTTGCTGTCTCCTTAGTAATGCATTAAATGTATTTTTCAGTAAAGTCTGTCAGGCTGTACAGTAAACCAGCTCCGGAGCCGGTGCCGCAGGTACTTTTGCTCTTACATTTAATATTGATAGTGGTTGATTAAAAATAGTCAAATATTGAATCATGTTACTAATATGAAGGACAGTGGCTCAGAAGAGCAGATCATGCAGGAGTATATTGGATTTTACCCTCATCAGCACCAAAAATGTGAAAAATACACTATTTTCCAGATGTATTGTATGTCTCATTACAAATAACCAAAAGAAAAAGTTTTACATTTACACAGTTACTATAGGATAGTCCAGGGCCACATATACTGGCCAGTTTATTTAAAAAAAAAGTATTTCATGTTATGACCTTGAAATGCATAACATGAATGAATCTGTTTGCTGACAGATTGCCATGGTAGTGTTGAATTTGTAAAAATTCATCTTGAACTCTATAGATCAGGCTTTCTCAAACTCCGGACCTCGAGTTTAACTGGTCCGGATCCCGGTGGCGCCTCTACGCTGTGAGTTTTATTGCCATAGCAGTTAGCAGAGCTTGTTGTATTCCCATAAGTGCAGTTTCAGCTCTGGCCTGTAGGGGGAGCGTATAAAGAGGCGCACAGTCTGCTTCCCTGCTAACAATAAGCTCTTGAGGCTCATTGAGATTATTGGCTTGTATCAAAATCACAGGAATGAACTCCAATCACAGCTGTCTGAGTGATGTACATTTAGATCAGTCCCTTTTGTACCATGTTTTAGGAGCTTACAGATACTATGCATTTTTTGTTCATGTTAAAATACATTCTGATCATTGAATTATTACAGTTACAAATCTTTTTATTTTATTTTTACTCATATCTGCTGCGAACACTTAATGCACCTGTACCTCTGCAAATACATTCACACTGTTGTTCTGTGTCAAATTGTTGGTTTTTATCATATTTTATTTTAATTTGCTTCATGCATGCCCTTATAGTCTTATGGTTTTGAATGTTTAAAGGTTTTAAAGTTTATAATTTATCCAAGTTATGTTTCATGTTGCACAATTGAACGGAAGAAAATTCTTAGTTTGTGAACCTGTTCACTAACAATGGAAATAAAAACAATTCTGATTCTTTTAGTGCAATGACTACAGAATAAATTATTCTGAGCTTTGACTTCTGTGAAGTATATTTCGGACCTTTTGGTTTAAAATACGAGAACTCGGTATAGATTGTACAGAAACCATACTAGGATGAGTGGTGCCTGGGGGAAATCTTTAGAGATTCAAATGTTTGTGTTAATATTTTCTGTCCGAATGCATATTAAACAAGGACAGCCAAATGAAGCAGACACAAATAAGAGTCCTTATGTTGCTGACCGTGTGTGACTTGTAAAATTAAGCAGGCACTCAAAGCTATTTGAGATAGCATGTTGCAGCTAACATTAGCATTTTGCTGAACGTTCTATTATTTACAGGTGAAACCAATGGCCACTAGCTGCTCTGCTTTATATCCACTGGAGGCCGCCATTGCTCCGCCATTGCGTTAGTACCTCCATACAGCCGCTAGGCCCCCATTGAAAAGCATTGGACTTTAGACACATTAAAAACAACTTTAACGCCTGGTTTCCATTTTTTGAACACTTTCTACGGCTACATATTCCTCCTGTGATAACGCTGGGTTAGTCACGATTAAAGAAACCAGGCTGGTTTTCGAAAGAAAATTTTTTGAAATCTCGTACTAATGAGGGTCGGACTGTTAGCATTGGAGCTGCGCGAGCTACACGTCACGCAAGGGCCGAGTCTACAGTGAAGATCCCGCCCTTATGCCCTTATTAGGAACATGCTTCGTCAGAGCTGGGGAGGAGGAGTCTGTAAATCTGCCATGAATTCCCCCTCGAACGTGGTCCTTATGGTAAACGGGGAGGAGTGAGGAGGAGATGTCTATTCTTTTTAACGGTCTATGGCAGAGGTCACTAAACGGCGGACCTCGGTCCGGATCCGGACCCATGCGCCAGCCCATCCGGACCCGAACTTTGGACCCGACCCGAATCCCCTCAGACGAGCGGCTGCCTCTGCGCTCCCTCTCTCTCCCTCCCTCCCTCTCTGACTGCACCAGAGCAATAAACTACAGCCCAGATGAACAGAAAGAGAAAGTCCTACATCTTGGCTTCATGATACTTCTTAAATTTTTAGAAACGGTTTCGGAATGACTGAAATATGGCTTGCTAAAAACAAAAGTGGAGGACGCCCTAATTAAATATGCACGCGCGATCGTAATGCGCAAATAGCGCGGCTGTTTTCTGAACCTGGACTAAACCTGGACTAAACCTGGACTAAACCTGGACTAAACCTGGACTAAACCTGGACTGACTGCCGCACAAAGTGACTCCGCGGCAAGTGCAGCAGAACGCAAGTGCCGTGATTGGTTGATCCTTTCGCAAAACAAGGAAACACACAACAAACTCCTTCAGTCTCCCTCTTTGAAGTAATTTTTCATGAATATATTGTTCCTATGATTTAGTGCTTTTCTGTTTTTACTTTTTATGCAATTAAAAAAAAAATTAAAATATACATCACAACGTGAAGGCAGAGGAGGTACGCGGAAGTTCGAACGATTCTGGCTTGCGTGAAGCAGACGGGGCTGCGGTGGGCGGGACCGGACGCTCGACTATAAATCAGCCTGCAGTTGCTGACTTTACGCCTCCAGCCGCCGGCTTGACGCTCCAAGATGACTTGAACAATATGTAAACAAACTCATCCACTGCACGCCTAGCCCGAGTGCTGCATGGCGGATGTGACGTCGGAGAGAGGAGAGGTCAGGTACGGGTGAAAGGGCTCCTTTTATAGCGCGCCCCCTACGTTGGATTGGTTAACTGTAGGACGCTAAACCCCAACTCACTACATGAGCAAAGAAACAGATCACTGTTATATATTATGTGCACATTGTGTATAATAGGCTACAGTAGCCTATGCATTCTGCTATTTAGGAGCCAAAACTTATTTTTAGAGCAAAAAAACAATAACAGGATTCAATTGATTACATTATTTTCAAATCACAGAAATAGATTTTAAAAAATGGCTTAAAAATCCTGATATAACCGTGAATTAACCCTGTATGTTCCGGACCTTTGCTTGACCTTTTTTTTTCATTTCGGACCTTGGTGAAATTTAATTTGTGACCCCTGGTCTATGGGTTGAAAATTTGAATATCGTGAAAAGTTCATTTATTTCTGTAATACAACTCAAAATGTGAAACTAATATACAGTATGATATAGACTCATGGCATACAAAGTGACATATGTCAAGCCTTTGTTTGTTTTAATTCAGAAAATTATGGCTTACATCTTGTAAAAAACCCAAAATCAAAATTTTAGAAAATTAGAATATTACATGAAATCAATAAAAACAGAGAAAACAGAGAAATGTGGGCCCTCTGAAAACTATAATCATGCATATTTACTTAGTACTTAGTTTGGGCCTTTTGCTTGAATGACTGCCTTAATGTGGTTGTGTGGCATGGAGCTCTCAGCCTGTGGCTCTGCTGAGGTGTTATGGAAGACCAGGATGCTTCAATAGCTCCTTCAGCTCTTCTGTATTGTTCGGTCTCATGTCTCTTATCTTTCTTTTGGCAATGCCCCATAGATTCTCTATGGGGTTCAGGTCAGGTGAGTTTGCTGGCCAATCAAGCACCGTAATCTGATGGTCATTGAACCAGGTTTTGGTACTTTTTGCAGTGTGGACAGGTGCCAAGTCCTGCTGGAAAATGAAGTCAGCGTCTTCACAAAGCTCGTCTGCTGAAGGAAGCATGAAGTCTCTAAAATCTCCTGGTAGACGGTTGTGTTGACTCTGGACTTAATAAAGCTCAGTGGACCAACACCAGCAGAAGACATGGCTCCCCAAATCCTCACAGACTGTGGAAACTTCACACTGGTCTTCATGCATCTTGGATTGTGTGCTTCTCCTTTCATCCTTCACTCTGGCAACTTGGTTTCCAAATGAGATGTTAAATTTGCTCTCATCAGAAAAGAACTTTGGACCACTGAGCAACAGACCAGCTCTTTCGTTCTTTAGCCCACACAAGACGCTTCTGATGTTGTTTGTAGTTCAATAGCGGCTTAACCAGAGGAATACGACATCTGAAGCCCATGTCCAGGATCCGTCTGTGTGTGGTGGCTCTTGATGCACTGACTCCAGCCTCAGTCCACTCCTTGTGAAGGTCCCCCACTCTTTTGAATGGCCTTTTCCTGACAATCCTCTCCAGACTGCGCTCATCCCTGTGGCTTGGTTTTCTGCACAACTGTCAGGTCAGCAGTCTTCCCCATGATGGTGAATTCTACTGAACCACTGAGAGACCATTTAAAGTCTCAGGGACCCTTTGCAGGTGTTTTGGATTCATTAGCTGATAACAGGGTGACACTTTGAGCTACAATATAGTCCCTTTTCACAATATTCTAATTTTCTAAAATTTTGATTGTGGGGTTTTTGGCTGTGAGCCAAAATAATCAACATTAAAACAAATAAAGGCTTGACATAATGTCACTTTGCATGTCATGAGTCTATATCATATATTAGTTTCACATTTTAAGTTGAATTACAGAAATAAATGAACTTTTTCCACGATATTCTAATTTTCCAAGTTTCACCTATATGTACAACTTTCATCCGGACAGTTTGTTCTGCTCCATAGTAATATGGTCACATTTATATCGAGCCTTTCTACCTGCTTTAGGTACACAAAGCGCTTTACTTCAAGGAACCACACACCCATTCACACACCAGTGTATGCAGACACAGGAGGCAAGGTGGGTGAAGTGTCTTGCCCAAGGACATAACGTCGGTGTGTACCTGCAGCATTCGAACCGCTGATCCTCCGATCACAAGACGACCCGCTCTACTCTCTGTGCCACCGTCGCCCCATGGCTGTCTCTATTTCTGCATTTCCAGTTGTTCAGCTGGAGGCAACAGCTCAGCTCTTCAGTGTCCAGAGTCCAAGCGAATGCCCTGACATGTTCCTATAGAAAGCTGGGACAGCTGAGAAACCATGATGTAGTTGTAACGTATCGGCTGCTTGTGTCCCGTCTCTTGCAGATTCTGGTTGGCAGTACAGGGTCTGAAAAAGATGCCACAGCAGGACGTAGCCCAGCGGGCACATGATATCTGGGCCGAGTTTTTAGCTGAGGGCGCCCCGAGCTCCATCAACCTGGACTCACACAGCTATGAGAGGACCAACCACAACCTCAAGGACCCGGGACGGTACTGCTACGAGGACGCACAGGTGAGGGCAGAGGCACGGGGACCCATCTCCACATCTATTTAAAGTTATACAATACACCAGAAGAGGGCACAACTAACTAACTGCTAAACTACTGTATCCCGGGTGTGTTGTTATTTCACTTAAAATAACGACACACACACAGGACTTCGCTTCAGTTGTATTTGGTTCAAAATGTTAACTTAGTCAGTTTAATTTCCTAATCCACCAACAAACACAGTCATCATACTTATGAGGACGTGTGTCCTCTCTGGCAGCCATATTTAAAACCTTGGCTCCGCCCATGGTCTATCTTTGTGCTGGGAGTTTTTTTAAAGCCACACCACACAACATTTCACCCAGTCAATAGAATCAAATACAAGCCTTTATTACAGATATTTTAATGGTGGAAAATGTGTCTGTGCTGTGAGCGGGTGGGACTCCAGCTTGTCTCCATGGAGATGTTGACTAAAAGCAACCAAATATGAGAAGATTCAATGAGGTCAGGTCCTCATCCAAATCCATTCTTTGATTTGAGCGTCTGGCTTTAATAGGGACAATAGGACCTGTGTGTAATCTCACTTCCATAATGTCCCACGATTAACAATCACATTGCCAGGGAAACCAAGCAACATGCAGTGTATTTGACTCGATTATGAATTTAAAACTAGAGTTTGTATTCCGGTTCAAAGTTTCTCTGGGCCTCAGCACTGATGACCTGAACCCACAGGCTCAGGGCAGAGACTCCACTGTCCAACACCCTAACCACTGGGCCACAGAAGCACGAGCACATTTCAGTAAGTTACTTTACTTAGCTCTTTGAAGGCTCAGATTAATTACAAATGAAGCCTCCTGCATTGAGGTGGCCTTAGCTCAGTCAGTAGAGCAGGATAAATGTCATGTGTGTAATTTAAAAGTTGGGAGTTCAAACCCTGCTTGCACACATGCTTGTTAAATTATATATATTAAATTATATATATATTCACATTCTATTAGGGTGTCATCTATTAGTAATATGAGGTCCTAGCTGTTGGTGACCTTAGCTCAGTCAGTAGGAAGCCTGGTCAGTAAAGTATACCACCTGTGGAGGGTGATTAATACCAAGTGAGGGCTGGTGGTGCCGGCAGTTTAGCTCAGGGTGTCCGAGGCTCAGCGGGAAAAGTGACCTGTCAATGATGTGAAGGTTCTGGGTTCAAACCCCACACTGACATTGGCTGCTCTGCACCAGGATGCTCACAGCAGTGAAGGCACTACCTGGGACTGCAGGGTCCCACACATCTGCAAAGGGGTGTTCCTGCGGGCACTTGACTAATTGAAATTTTTAAAAGTATTACTAAGTATGAACACAAAAGGTATTAATCCACAGAGGTGGGATTTCAACCCATAAACCTACTGCAGTTGAAGGGTTAAAGCCCTGTATCTTAACCACTGAACCACATACCAATGAACAAAAGTCACTTTTACTTAACTTTAAGTATATTCCTAATTCATTTTGTTCAGTTTTTGTTTCTTTTTTTTGTTTCGTTTTTTACATCTAAAGGTTCCTAGAACAGCATGGCTTTTGCTCTACAAGGAGAGCACATGGTGAAAAGGTCTGTGTAGATGCTGAAGGTTGTGAGTTCAATTCTAGTGCATCTTGCATAGAATAACGTTGTATTGTGGAGTTTTTGTAAAGGGGGTGTGTCCCAAAGGATCTTGTGGAGAGAGAAACAACTGACACCCTGAGTGAAGAAACAGAGCTGGGGTTTGAACTCAGAACCTCCCAGTCTAGGAGCTGTTTATGCTGTGACTACACCACCAGACCACGCTACAGCACGTCCCGCTGTCATGATTGGGCTCATCTGTATCTGAGTTAAAGATGCTCATGGTTATTGTAGGGTGAAGGCTGGTGGTGCAGTTTAGCAAAAGGTGTCTGAGGCTTGGCCAAAAAAGTGACCCATTGGTGATGCAGTCGCACTGGGTTCACACTCCTACTTTATACATAAAGTATCCGGTTTAGGTACTATTTTTGTGTCTGGGTATCGGCTATTTTGACAAACCTTGCTCAAAATATGATATAGGCCCTTCAAAAAGCTAGATTCTACCAGAAAAACCCCTCATGGTGTAGATGAGCAGCTTTCCACTTAAACATGCGTGACAGAATGGGCTGAATTACCCAGCACAGCCCATCCTCTCTGTTACACGCTTCACCAGGCTAAGCTAATGGCCTAATATTGCAGAGGCCTCATGCTGTGGGAGACAGGTAAAGCGGGGGGGGCTGGGCAAGCTTTGCACCGAGGGCGTCCATCAAGCTCTCGATATGACCAGAGGAGGCTGTAAATAAAAATGTATCTTACCTCTCGCCTTGTCCTCTGTCACTTTAGTTCGACAGCCAGTGTTCAGCTCATTCGTTTTTTCCATATTTTCAAATTTGTCTCCTCTACAGCATCTCGATGTAGCATAGCGTTAAAAAAAAAAGATCCAATTGTGACTTTTTTATATTAGTAAAACCTGCTAAAAGATTGTTGTTGTTATAATGGCCTCTTACAAGCAGAGGATAGTTTCCCAACTTTCCCCCTCCACACACAACAGGACTACACCACTGAGTCCTTTCATTTACATATTGCATTTTATGGCTGACATACTTACAAAACAAATGTATTTTTAGCAGTATAATTATTTCATTTCAATTATAAAAACAATTTGGGTGAAGATGTTCACCTGTGTTTTCAGTCTGACTGTAAAAGTCCAGTCTCTGACACTATTTCTGCTTTAGTCCCGTGACATCAGAAGAATAACTTCACCTCCTCGTCTCCTCTGTAGATCGTGAATCCATGAGGTTTTATTTTCACGGCATGTTTTTACCATTGAAGTAAATATATACCACAAAAGTTTAGCCACAGTCTTGTTCTGTTATCTGTAGTAGCGTCACAGTGCCTCACACAGGCCTGACAGATGAACTGCAGCGTTTTTACACATGACTGGCTTCAGTCAAAGGTCAAGGTCAAAGTTTATTTATAAAGCACATTTAAAATACAGTTGACACTGCCCAAAGTGCTGTACATGTTTCAGTGAGATATACTCACCGAAAGGATTATTAGGAACGCCTGTTCAATTTCACATTAATGCAATTATCTAAACAACCAATCACATGGCAGTTGCTTTAATGCATTTAGGGTGTGGTCCTGGTCAAGACAATCTCCTGAACTCCAAACTGAATGTCAGAATGTGAAAGAAAGGTGATTTAAGCAATTTTGAGCGTGGCATGGTTGTTTGTGCCAGACGGGCCGGTCTGAGTATTTCACAATCTGCTCAGTTACTGGGATTTTCACGCACAACCATTTCTAGGGTTTACAAAGAATGGTGTGAAAAGGGAAAAACATCCAGTATGCGGCAGTCCTGTGGGCGAAAATGCCTTGTTGATGCTAGAGGTCAGAGGAGAATGGGCCGACTGATTCAAGCTGATAGAAGAGCAACTTTGACTGAAATAACCACTCGTTACAACCGAGGTATGGAGCAAAGCATTTGTGAAGCCTCAACACGCACAACCTTGAGGCGGATGGGCTACAACAGCAGAAGACCCCACCGGGTACCACTCATCTCCACTACAAATAGGAAAAAGAGGCTACAATTTGCACGAGCTCACCAAAATTGGACAGTTGAAGACTGGAAAAATGTTGCCTGGTCTGATGAGTCTCGATTTCTATTGAGTCATTCAGATGGTAGAGTCAGAATTTGGCGTAAACAGAATGAGAACATGGATCCATCATGCCTTGTTACCACTGTGCAGGCTGGTGGTGGTGGTGTAATGGTGTGGGGGATGTTTTCTTGGCACACTTTAGGCCCCTTAGTGCCAATTGGTCATCGTTTCAATGCCAAGGACTACCTGAGCATTGTTTCTGACCATGTCCATCCCTTTATGACCACCATGTACCCATCCTCTGATGGCTACTTCCAGCAGGATAATGCACCATGTCACAAAGCTCGAATCATTTCAAATTGGTTTCTTGAACATGACAATGAGTTCACTGTACTACAATGGCCCCCACAGTCACCAGATCTCAACCCAATAGAGCATCTTTGGGATGTGGTGGAACGGGAGCTTCGTGCCCTGGATGTGCATCCCACAAATCTCCATCAACTGCAAGATGCTATCCTATCAATATGGGCCAACATTTCTAAAGAATGCTTTCAGCACCTTGTTGAATCAATGCCATGTAGAATTAAGGCAGTTCTTAAGGCGAAAGGGGGTCAAACACAGTATTAGTATGGTGTTCCTAATAATCCTTTAGGTGAGTATACATACAGTGCCTTGTGAAAGTACTAATACACCTTGAACTTTTGAACATTTTGTCATGTCTACAACCCTAAACGTAAATTTAGATTTTCTTTACTGAATGTTCACACACAAGTAACAGACAACTGTGAAGTGAAAGCAAAATGATACATGATTCTGTTATTTTACAAAAAATAGAAAAGTGAAAAATGGGGCGTGCATAAGTATTCATACAGCATTTTCTGAGTGCATTAAATTGCCTTTATAACATTCCTAATGACTGCAGAATGTTCACACCTTGCCCTAACCATTAAATAGAGGCTACCTGTGTGTAATCTACTCTCAGTATAATTCCAGCTGTTCTGTGAGGGCCTCAGAGCTATGGTCAGAGTGTATTGGTCACTAAGCAACATCATGAAGGCCAAGGAGCACACCAGAGAGGTCAGGGATAAAGCTGTGGAGAAGTTTAAAGCAGCGTTAAGTTATACAAAGATTTCCCAAGATTTGAACATCTCACGGAGCACTGTTCAATCCATCATTCGGAAATGGAAAGAGTATAGCACCACTGCGAACTTACCAAGACACGGCCGTCCACCTAAACTAACAGACCGAACAAGGAGAGCACTGGTAAGAAATGCAACCAAGTGCCCCAAGATAACTCTGGAGGAGCTGCGACGTACTGCCGCTGAGCTGGGGAATCTGTACATGGGACAACTATAAGTCGTACTTTACACAAATCTGGCCTTCATGGATGAGTGGCAAGAAAAAAGCCATTATTGAAAGGAGGCCATAAGAAATCCCGTTTGAAGTTTGCTAGAAGTCATATGGAGGACACAGCTACCATGTGGAAGAAGGTGCTTTGGTCAGATGAGACAAAAATTGAACTTTTTGGTCCAAATGGAAAACGTTATGTATGGCACAAACCTAACACTGCTCATCGTCCTGAGTGCACCATCCCCAGTGTCAAATATGGTGGGGGAGCATCATGCTATGGGGCTGCTTTTCCTCAGCGGGGACTGGGAAGATTGTAAGAATAGTTGGGAAGATGGTGGAGCCAAATACAGAGACATTTTGGAGGAAAACCTGCTGGAGTCAGCAAGAGAATTGAGGCTGGGGCGGAGATTCACCTTCCAGCAGGACAATGACCCTAAACACAAAGCTAAATCTACAATGGAATGGTTTAAAAACAAACATATTAATGTGTTAGAATGGCCCAGTCAAAGTCCTGACCTAAATCCTATTGAAAATCTGTGGAAAGACCTGAAAACTGCTGTTCACAAACGCTCTCCTTCTAATTTGACAGAGCTTGAGTTGTTTTGTAAAGAGGAATGGGCTAAAATGTCAGTCTCTAGATGTGCAAATCTTGTAGAGTCATACCCCAGAAGACTTTCCGCTGTTATTGCAGTAAAAGGGGGTTCCACAAAGTATTAAGTCATGCTGTATGAATACTTATGCACGCCCCACTTTTCACTTTTCTATTTTTTGAAACAGAATCATGTATCATTTTGCTTTCACTTCACAGTTGTCTGTTACTTGTGTGTGAACTTTCAGTAAAAAATTCTAAATAAAATCTTTACGTTTAGGGTTGTAAACATGACAAAATGTGCAAAAGTGGCCATACCGCCTTTGCTCTGCCCAATCCCATCAGACCTTGGAAGCTAAGCAGGGAAGGGCCTGGTCGGTACTTGGATGGGAGACCGTTTGGTAACACCAGGAAGCCTAGTGAATGTAGTGAGTGAGTGAGTGGTTGGTGGTGGTCGGAGGGGCCGATGGCGCAGACTGGTTGCCTCGCTTCTGTCAGTCTACCCTAGGGCAGCTGTGGCTACAACAGTAGCTTACCACCACCGAGTATGGAGTGAATGAATAATGACGACAGTGTAGCGCTTTGAGAAACTTGGTAATACAGGCTTGTAAAGCGCAATACAAGTGTAAGGCATTATTATTATTATTATAAAAGTTCAAGGTGTATTAGTACTTTCAAGAGGCACTGTATACACATGTGAAGGCACACATTAACTGAGCTGGCTCTGTGTTTATAGAGAATGTTTTTGTGTGGATATAGCCGAAGTTTGTGGCTCAGATGTTCAGACAAAATGCGTCAGTTTTTGAATTGTGCTTTGGTGACAGTGGAATAGTTTTACCTTCCTTCGACACTTTAGGCCAGGCATGTCCAAAGTGCGGCCCGGAGGCCAAATGTGGTGCTCAGACCAATTTTTGCTTTATTGGCACACATCACCAGAGATGGTACTTCTTAATGCAATCTTAATAAATTCTGCACAATTAAAATCTCAAAAAGTTACATTTATTGTGAGCTGGCATTAGGTTTCAAACTTAAAGTGCCTCTGACACATTAGACTACATTTTCAGAAATGCGTAGTTAACACAATTACATTCCAGATAAAGGCATATGGCACGGTTTAACCCTCTCTTAAATATACCCAGTTGAATGTTTGAAGGTACTGATCACGGATCTGTGGCCCTCCATACTGTATACATGGCAATATGTAGCTCTCGGTGAAAAAAGTTTGGACACCCCTGCTTTACGCAAACTTCGCCCAGCTTTCCAACTCTTGCCTTTCCCGGAGACTCGGAGATGCTCTCACGGACACTGTGTCCCGTTTGATTATGTCTTTGTGATGTAGGAGAGGTGAGGCTTCTCACAGATGATCTTTTGTGTCCTTTTGCCTGAATGAGTGTGTTGACCTTAACTTCCTCCTCCATGAAATGTGTGTTGATATGACGCTCTGATGCAATGACCGCATCGCTCTGTTGTGTCAATCGCTCGTGCAGGTTATTATTGGCACATGTGTGTGCTTTCACATTGACGATACACACAAATCACCCACAGCTGAGGCACGACAGCTCTGAAAACACCATTAGGTCTGAACATACCTGAAGAGATGAGTGAGGGAGGGTGGACAGCTGAATATATGGCCTTTTATACTTATTATCCGTCATATACTACTTTCAAATACAGTATGAGTTTCCATGTGACATATTAATGGTGTGGTGGTGCTCCACCAGGACCACATCTACCATCTGATGAAGAGTGACAGCTACAGCCGCTTCCTGCGCTCCAACGTGTACCAGGACATGCTGCTGGCCCGCAGGAAGGTGAGAGAGGGGCGCTGCTGTCATCATGAAGGCTTTTACTGACACTATACCAAAGCCTAGAGCAGAATAATCCCAGGAAATGCCTGGTCAAAGATAATTTGATCATATTGAAATTGGTAGATCGTTAATCCATGGAGCAGTCTAGTTGTATTTTCTGTGGTAACGTCGCAGCGCCTCTCAAAGACCCTTTTCATGTAGCGTTTCCACATGAGTGAATCCATGTGGATGCACACATTTACTGAGCAGAGGGCTATACTATGAAGCTGGTTAAACTTAACCTGGATCTGTTAGGTTAACCCTGGGTTTCTCTGAGGATTTGTGAGTGTGTTCATGTGAAACAGAGAGAGTCGGTGCCAAGCAGCCAGTCACTGAAGAGACACAGACACAATCTATAGTACAACTTTAATGCAACACTTGTACCATTATGTGGACAAGACATAAGCCTTTTTCATGTAGTCATCTAACATCTGTCAGCCACATATGTAGTAAAAGTTACAAGATGTTGCTACTTTATAAAAGCTATGCTGCTCAAACTCTTCTTCCCTCTCTGATCCTCACCTCCCTCTGTACATCTTTGACTAATCAGAGGAACCGCAGAGTTTATCACCCAAACTCTGCAGTTCCTCTGATTAGTCAAAGAGCCGTCCTCTTATCTAAGCTGGGAACTAAACCTGGTCCAGAGCAGGTTATGCGCTAAGGGCATGTTTCCATGGAGATCTACCCTGATAGAAAGTGATCCATCTTTGTAGTACGGCAACACCAGGATTAACGGTAAACTTACCCCGCTAACACTCTAATCCAGCTTCATAGTATGGCTCCCCGATCCAGTGTATTTAGTTCTAGTGCAGCCTCCAAAAGTTGGAAAAGAGGGTTTTGTGTAAAATATACTTTTGACACATTACAATGTTCCCTCATAAAAACCACACACCTGGAGTTGTGTTAGGAGTCACTTCCCCGTGACTATTCACAGGGCAGCAGCAGCAGCTTCCTCTGAGCTATTTACCCCGTGCTCTTTCTGTCTTGCAAAAGTTAAATTTCCCTTTAAGAGCACATCCTACAGGCATTACCTTTAACTCATGAGCAGCAATAAATGTGAGGAACAATAAAACTGAATTTTCTATACAAAAATAGCAGTCATAGATGTGGTATCTTATTCTGAACAACCTAGTATAGATGTCACCTTTGCTCTGTACTGTATGTGTTGACATGTCTTTCTCCTCCCTCAGCCTGAAACTGACCAGGGCAGGCGCACCTCTCTGGAGAAGTTCACACGCAGCGTGGTGAGTCAAGTCATGCAAAGATATTCAAGTAGTTTAATGATCCTAATGTGCCAAAGTAAATCTAAAATACTCTACTTCAGTATATTTTCATAAGCACATTAGATGTTTTGGTGAGCTTTCCAAAGCCGCCACATTTAACTCCAGAGTGTGCTATATGTGGGTTTTCCGTGGGTTATTACTTGGTGCTGGTGCGGTGTGCCTGGGGAGATGTTCTGATATTGGCTGACAGCAGGTACAAGCTGTTCATTGCACTAATAATGATTTCAGCTGTGAACAAGCAAACAGAGCAAATAAAAGACATGCAACATTGCGGCCTGAATACACAAATTAATTGGGTTTGTGAACTGCGCGCCGCTTCAGAAAATCACAGCTTCTCAAACTGATTACAGTGAGCAGCACCTCGGAAATGAATTGGGTTTTATTGAAACATTTACAATGGACAAAATGAAGTCAAATTAGGGCTAAATGCAAACTGAAGATGAATGAGAACATACTGTAGTCCAACGATAACTCTTGTGTTTTATATTTTAAAATCTTCATTATTATGGAATGTCTTAGCAGTTTGGATGACACACTCCTGATCTCTGGGAGATGTTTCTAAAAGTGTAATATTACTTTAAAATGGGACGCACAGGTAATGTATTACTAAGCTTACAGTTTTATCTGTTTGTCTAGGCTCTCAGTCATTGCAGTAGGGATTTTCAGATATGGTCGACTGGACTGAGTTGGTTGAGGATGTTTCGCCTCCATCTTCAGAAGCCTCTTCTGTGGTCGAAATGTCAGCACAAACTCACAATGGCCGTGGCCTCAGAGATTCCACAGATCTTGGGAGCAGCAGAGCTGTGTTTGAATACACACTATTCTAATGAGAGAAACTGTAAACAAGTAGTGCAGTGGTTATGACAGCCTCTAGTTTGTGTGTTAAATTAGAAAAAACACTTTTGATTACAAGAGTGAAGATGCTTCTGAAGATGGAAGCAAAACAACAACATAACCAACAAATGAAATTAAAAGAATTTTAAATAATTCACAGAAGTTATCTATGAAATGAATCCAGCATTGATGTCAGCTCATTGGAGTAGGGTAAACAACAATAGTCCCTTCTTCTGTGATGCCATGTTTCCACAATGTTTGAAACCATTTGAAGAAGCCTTCATGTCCTGTAGAAACGTGCTGTGCAGGGTGTAATTTGAAAATGTCGATTTGCCACAGATGTGCTAAATTCTGCATAGGCGCTCACAGAAACTTAGCAGAAGATGGCACTGCCTCCAGACGAGAGAAAAAGGCCCAAGTGTGTCGTCACCTGAAAACAACTATTAAATAACAGACCAAATTTCTGGAGTGAATCAGATTACTGGGTTATATCTGATGATTGATCTGATTCCTTTGACCACTGATGACCACTGACTCTTTTTTCAGGGCAAGTCTTTGACAGGGAAGCGGCTCACTGGGCTGATGCAGTCCTCTTGACAAGGCCTGGACTCGAGCACTTGAACTGTCAGGAGAGCGGCTCACCACCAGGGGGCGCCTGCTAATATTTGGACGTGTCTATGGACAAGAAACGGCTTTACACTTTGAGAATATCTGCGGCAGACTGAAAGGTAACATTGGAGACAAAAATCCAAGTGAAGAGACCAGACAGCATGCAATAAGTCAGTAGATCCACCACCAGAGCGGTGCTGTCACTTCATAGACCATAATAGACTATATAAAAACTCTTTCTACTTGTAACGCCTGTTCACTGCCAGGCTCTTGTCTCAGATTGCTAATACCTGACCCAGGTTTTTTTCACTGCTATACACAGTTTGAATGCTTCGACTGATGTCAAAAATGAGACTTAGAGAAATGCTGTAGCTATGTTTTGTCATTCACCAGGACTCCACTAGGGGGCAATGTATATGAAAGTCTTTAACACACTGCCTGACTGTGACCAGAAGGGGGCGCAGGTTTGCGTGTTACAAAGGGGTGTGAATGACCTCTGCATGTTTCCAAGAGCTTTTTGTAATTAGTGATTCTGAACCTGATCAATTTAGCACACAAGTATTTAAAATATGTACTGTAGTAAAAGTATCATTACTGCAAAATAATTACTTGAGGTATTTATTTTATTTTTATATTGAGTCAGCTTGTTTACTGATATCCATGATGCTTTACTTTAGAGCCTAAAATTATGATTTTCAAACAAACTTTGACTACAGTTTTTAACATGAAAGGCAAAAAGCCAAACAATGTAATTAGTGATTATTGGACGCAATAAAATATATTAAAGAGTCATTGGAAAGATGGTATGTACTGAAAGGGTTTGGTTTATGTTCTATACATTCCACAGAGCAAATCTCCGGGCGGTTTGTAACCTCTCACTGGGATGTAAAGACTGGAAATAAAGACGTATGCACAATGATTTACTCTGTTCATTTGGAGAGAGCTGCATCAACATGTGTTTGTACGTTATACTGTTCAGCACTGCCCTCTTGTGGTAATGACAGAGAAGTGCAGCCAAGTTGTAGGTACATGGTATTTGTCAAGAATCTAATTTAAAAAATGTTTCTAATAAATCACACTCTATTACCACAGTATTGATGGTAGGTTTATTCTGCAGTCACAAACTGTACAATGGGGCCCATATTTATCATCATCCCTGCACTTGAACACATCAGACATTTACTGCTGTGAGTGCTTTTGAAATCACTTTGACTTTTACAATACAATGAATATACTTTTCAGATTCAATCCATTTAAGTGGACACCAACATGCAAAACATGCAAACTGGTCTTAGTTGTACAGTACTGTGTGCTCAAGAATCCAAAACACAAGGCAGCACAGTGGCATAGAGCCAAACACAGACGCTTTGGCCTGGACTTTGCATGTTCTCCCTGTGTCGAAGTACATTTTCTCAGGTTTTATATTAGCTGGTTCAGGAGTGAATGCATGTTGTTAATTACAAGTCATTTTAATGTGTTAAATATCTTCAACGTTTGTCACAGAATGGCCTGTTATCCAAAACATCCCAGAGTTCATGTGTGGGTCAGACAAAGTTCTAACCTCTAGGCAGCGACTGGAGCGGGGCAGGACATGGGCTGCACCCCCTTCACCTCCAGGGCCTTGTTAAACTGCACATTCAGAGTCTTTGATGCTTTGGTGATGCGCAGCTCCTTCATGCAGCCTTTGAACGAGCGCCTGCTGGACAGTGCCGCCTGGTGGGCTCCAGCTGAAACACACATGAGGCACATGTTCATACACCTGTCTAATTTGTGTCGACATGTTTGGTTGACTATATTACGAGGGTATCCTCCGACGTAGATGGGATCCTTGGTCTCACAGGTGTTGGAGCGGGCGTTGGGGCTCTCAGCGTTACTCTGTGTCCCGTCCACTCTCAGCTCGATCCTGTGTTTGATCTTTGTGGCAGTGACCGAGTGCCACTGTCCGTCACAGAAGCCCTCTCCCTCAGGGGCCACCTCCGCCGTGATCAGCCCGGCGCCATTGTCCACATGGAACAGCAGCTGCAGAGAGAGAGGTTCAGTCAGCACATCACTCATACAGTCAAGAGAAAATAACAACTGTATAGATTTCAAAACAAATGATTGAATAAGCATCAAACTGCACCTTCCCGTCCACCAGCTCGATGCCCAGACCGTCCTTGTCTTTGTTGCTGACTCCCAAGAGCACTCCGTTGGTGCGACTGGTGCGGAAGTCAAAGGCTATGGACACCTCCTGTCCCACACGGTATGTAGCAACTACAGGGAGACATGTTTAGCATTTTCCTCATGCAATAAAAAAACGAGTTATGTGCTGAAAAGCTATATTTGGGTTGATAGCTAGAAGGTCCCGGGTTCGATGCCTGGACAGGACCTTTCTGTGTGGAGTTTGCATGTTCTCCCCGTGTTTGTGTAGGTTTCTTCCGGGTACCCTGGTTTCCCCTACCACTAAAAACAAACTTTATTTATAAAGCGTGTGTGAATGGCCACCGTTAATGTAGATGTGTACAGTCGCGCTTCTGTCAGTCTTCCCCAGGGGAAACTGTGGATACATCCGTAGCTTACCACCATCGTGTGTGGAGTGAATGTAGAACATATCTCAGACACGATGTGAAGCGCTTTACAAATAAGTCCTTTCCAATGACTGAATTTCTTGGCCGTCTGTGTGTTCACATGATGCCATTACAGTCTGTATAGTCCATAGTTTATATTGAGGACAGGCCTAAATTCTTAGGTAGAATTTGCTTTTTCTTAATGCAGCTGTATTGGCTTATTTAGGTAATATTTATCTATTATATTGCGTCATAAGGTTCACAGTTTTCTCTCTCACCACAAATTTATTTTTTCCATAAAACTATTGTCAGTTCAAGGGACTATTTGATGACAAGATTACTCTGCAAATTTTGCCAATCCCCAATAAAAATGGTTAGAAGGTTCAACATTTGTGGATGGTTATTTTCCCAGTGAACGGTATCTTCATACCTGCTTTCAAATATCCAGTTCCCTGAAAGAATGTCCCTGGCTCAGTGGAGACGAAGCAGCGTCCGACCATGTGACTGGAGCTGGGGTTCTGCATGTCCACCCTAAACTCTACCACCGGACTGCTCACCGCGTTGCCTTGCATCTTGAAGTTACGGATGCAGCCGTTCAGGCTGTACAGGATCTGCATTTACACACAGCAAGTTAGGATTTGTACGAAACATCCTTTTAAACACATTTCTATGTATGAAAAGGTCTCACTGGTCCTATTCTCTTGGTGGTGTAGTTTTGTGGTAAACCTCCCATGTAGACCACTCCAACCACATCCAACAGATCAGCCTGAAAACAAAACAAATAACATATATACTGTAGCATTAGATTTCCAGATCTCTCTTCATTTCTATTTTATTATGTGGAAGTCTGATACTCATCATAATAATACAGGCTATACGCCTTTGCTCTGCTCGATCCCGTCACGTCTCGAATTTAAGCAGGTAAGGACTGGCTGGTAATTGGATGGGAGATCGTTTTGGATACCAGGAAGCCTGGGTGAATGTAGTGAGTGGTTGGTGGTGGCAGGGGGCGAAGGCACAGACTGGTCGCCTTGTTTCCGTCAGTCTACCCCAGGGCAGCTGTGGCTACAACAGTATTTTACCACCACCAAGTATGGAGTAAATGAATAATGCAATGTAAAGTGTCTTTGAGTGTCCAGAAAAGTGCTAAATAAAACCAATGCATTATTATTATTAATAATTTCAAAACATTTGGGGGGAAAAGTGAAATTTCACGCTGAAGCGTTCAGACCCTATAGAACAAGTGCAGAGCCATTCCAATGCTCTGGGTCGAACTGTAGTTAGTGGTGTTTTAAACATGCAGCCTCTCCATTTGCCGGTGTGCATAAAATTAGCAATAATTAAACTATTCAGTATCAGACTTCAATATAACATAGGCGTAAATACTTGAGTTTAAGTAGACACAGTTAAACAGTGTGTATGTGTGTGTGTGTGTGTGTGTGGGGGGGGGGGGGGTACCTCCTTGGGGCTGGTCAACTGCTTCTTGTTCTTCATGTCGACCGAGAGAGTTCCTCGTTGCTTCTGCCTGTACACACGGATCTGAGAATAAAAACATTATCGCTCAGATATGAAATGGTTACAGTTACTACATGGATATAGATGAATTGATAAAGATCTCCTATTCAACAGTGTTTCCCAAGCTTGGGTATGGGTACCTCTAAGCATACGCCAACACGTGTCTGGCACTGCCAGGCGGTACTTTGATCAGGGATTTCACAATATTGAATATAAATCTACCTTTGTAGTGAATTCTTTCACTTAAAATCTGTTATTGTGATAATTGTGGTCACTCTACTATCAAACAGCTGTTTTAGTTGCCTACTTTCAAGGGCCGGGTGACGATGTAATGGCAGAGAAAAGGATGCTTTTCTCATACATTTCCTGTATTTATTTTTCTTAATCATTTAACTAGGCTATGAACAAGAACCCATCGTCTTCACTTTGATGCCTTTGAAATGATAAAATGATGAATCTTGAAACTATTATGAGTGCATTACACACTTCTGAGTTCAGTATGTCTAATTCAGCAGGGCATCAGTAGCTCAGTATTAGTCTTTAAAAGATATTCAATATGTTTCTTGCACTTTGTTTGACCTTCTTGATGTGACACATAGTCTGATAGCTCCTCTCTTTTCTCAGTTACGATACAATTCAGTGTTTGGAAGATCATCTCTCCTCACTTGAGCAAAGGATCTTCTAGTTGCAGGGTAACAGTAAAAGTCAATCCTACCTTGTGCCAGTTTCCGTCATTGATAGAGAAAGGAACACAGGCGGAGATGTTTCCATGTCCCAGGTCGTAGCCGAGGCACACCTGCCCCTCTTTAATCTGCAAACACAGAGTGGGACATTTAGCTACACAGTATAACAGACACAGGAGAGACATGTCAGATAATCAAATAACCTGAATGGTGACGAAATCTGCATGGTTTATCCGTGCCATGTACAGGACCAGACCTGAACTCTCCTTGGTCCTCAACTCAAACTCCAAAATCAACCTGCAACACATTTAAAACATCAGTGCACTGTACATGTCATTTGGACTATACTTTCAGTCTTTTGATGAAAATGTCATTTAGTTTTAGTTTAGTCGATAAATATTCCGTGTAACTTTAGTCGACTGAATGTCGACTTAACATTCATACTCATTGGTCTTCTCTGCTTCATGAGCTTTTCTACCATGTACAAAGTCCAGACCTGTTCCTTTGACTCTTTCCAAATGTGTCAATGGGAATTCACAGTTTAGAAATATGGACATTTTAAATATAATTTTAGTCAAACAGCGAGAAGATCACTTTGACTAAAAAAATTATGATGAAATATTTTGGTCTGATCTAATCCTGGAGACATAAGCTTTATGTCTTGTACCTCATTTTTATCTAGAATAGACTTTGGATATATCAGAATATATTACAGGTTTTTATTGCTAATATCATTTTGATCTTGAATCAAATCTTTAGGCTCACATTTGTTTTACTCTCAAGTCATTATTTGTTAGAGACGTTAGTCTCTCCCATTGACCATCACTGTGATACCTGTCCATGTGGAAACATCCTACACTCACAGTACGGACAGAGGAGGCTGAAGCACGGTGCGGTCAACAGAACGTTATTATTTAATCACTCCATTATTAATCCAACATGTTTTTTACCTTTGTGCTTTTCTCACGGATCACTGTCTGTCCGAGCGATCACTCAGCGCTCATTTATTTACAACTACTGTAGTATGGGGTCAAACCTGAGCCAAACATACAGAGCTATTCCTGACGATTCCAAAAGGTACAAACTATACTGACAAAAATACCTCTCTCTGACTTTGGTGTCGTCAAAGGTGAAGCTCATGTGGCTGTTCCTGCTCAGGCCGAACTGGTAGGCCTGTTCCAGAGCTGTAGGGGCCACCGCAGAGGCACAGGCATCCTGCAGGGGGCGACACACACACAGGGGTCAGTTACATACACACGAACCAGGCCCTTCCCTGCTTAGCTTCCAAGGTCTGACGGGATTGGGCAGAGCAAAGGCGGTATGGCCACCTACCGTTAAGCAATAAACTAAATGAATGTTTTTGTACTTGGTTGATACTGAGTGACCACTTATTTGCCATGATGTAAATAAAGGTGATTGGGTGGATATTTGTTTAGCTTGTACGCCTGTAGATGTCGCTGTAGCCTGTTGGACGTTTTACACAATTTTACGACAAATGAAAAGTATGGAAACTGAATCAGGCGTCTATGGCCTCCCTCTCCTGTGCTATAGCTTCCCCTGTCCTGGTTCTCTCCACAGGACGTAACATTATATTTGCATGTGTAGTAAAACAATGTGTGTGTAAATGTCCATGTTGTAAAAAAAGATCAACGGAAAATGTCTAAGTCCTACGCACAAGGCTCTGTTTTACACACGACACTTTTGGCACAGTCCTGCCTTGTTGAAGTTGCAAGCGTAACCTAGGCTGTGTGCGTTTGTAATCAGATGTGTGTGTAATAAGATGCATGTGTGTGTAAAAAGATGCGTGCGTGTGTATTCAGATGTGTGCGTGCGTATTTTATTTTTTTGCAAGTCTAAATGAACAATGTGTCTGTAAAATGTCCAAGTTGTAAAAATTTTTTTTAAAAAAACCCCTGAAACATAAAATCTAAGTCCCACGCACGAGTCTCTGTTTTACGCACGAGTGTCTGTTTTACGCACAAATCTTTTTGACACAGTCCTGCAATGTCAGAGATTGGTGCGTAACTTTTTCCCACCAAAAGTTTTGACTGCCAGGCTGGTTGATGTCATTAAAATCATAAATCGCCAGTAGATGGTGCTGTTTTGCTGTGTTTGGGTGTCCTGTTCTGAAGTTCTGAACCGGGACTTGCAGAGGACGACAAATATATTTTCATAGAAATCCTAATCATCTCCACCCTGAAGTTTGACCGCCAGTAAAATGGATGATTTTGCAGCCAATATGTGACCTATGTTGTATGGCTCTGCGTTGTGTATGGTGCTCTTATTGATGTGGAGGAGACCAGGGCTGAGTTGGGAGTGAGCAACGCTCCAGCTCCGTTTATTCTGGTGACAGAAATTAATGACTGGCGTTAGCCCAATATCATGGAGTGTCGACCCAACGTGGTCTCATCTCAAGACACAGGAACAAGAGAAGAAACATAAAAGAATCTTAAATATACCTGGTGACAGAAATTAATGACTGACGTTAGCCCAATATCATGGAGTGTCGACCCAACGTGGTCTTATGGACATAAAACAAAAACAGAAACACGTAAGTAACAAATATTGACACGAATAACAATAAAGCAATACATGTGACATAAAAGACAGATTAAAACCTTATGATATAAGTTTTAACAATGTGATGGCTAACGATGCCTAAAACCCGCTCACCTCATCTCAAGACACAGGAACAAGAGGGGGAGGAAGAGGAGGAGCTATCCCTATATACCCCCAGACCGGATGTTCCCAACGTTGGACCGACAAAATAAAATACACAGGACAACTAACGCACATTCAACCAGGTACATAAAACATATATAACAAAAAGGTGGGACAATATGTACACAGCCCCGAGTAACACTTACTCGGGGGCACTCCCACACCATGCCACACCGTGGCGCTCAAAACCTATTACCAGAATTTTAACCCGTCTATATTAACACCATTACAAATAGGAACAAGCCATTGCCAAACCCTTCTCTGCTAAGGCAAGAGCAGCACCATCGATCTCTGGGCTGAAACCAGGAGGATACTTCTGCTTCAGGTAAGTCGTTTTCTTCTGACAAATAAAAGGTGGTGTGCTCTTCCTCTGTAACTATGAACTAGACGTTTATTTGGCAATGGGGAAGGTGTCAGTGTGGTAGGGTAGGAATGCTAGTTAGCAATTAGCATTAGCTCCGATCTATGGAGGACCGTGGCTGCCAAAACCATAAATATATAAATAAATAAAGATCGAATTTGCAAAGAAATGCATGCATTTATTATAGTAAGTGCATTTTTTATATATTTATTTATTTCTGTAATTATTTATATATTTATTTTTGTATTTATTTATTTCTGTATTTATTTATTTCTGCATTTATTAATTTATTTCTGTATTCATTTCTATATTTCTCTTAATATATGGAAATCATGGGGTGGGTCTGGTTGCCGCTGCGGTAACCTAGAAGATCACTCCGTCGCTGCGTAACTTACAACCAGGAAGCTGATGCTGCTCAAATATAAGTTATTTTAAATGCAAAATGGTTATATTTCAAAAGTTATTCTATCGACACAGACATTCACAGACATAAGTGATTTGCCTCAGGTGCACTGTGGAGTGGAGTGGATTTTTAATGCAGGCTAACTGATACCATAGAAATGCGTTAGCCTTGCCCTAGCCTAGCGCCACTAGACTCTTCAAATATAAGAACTGCATGAATTTAAGAAAAAAATATCTCCAGACATCAACAACACTCTGGATAACTAGGAAATGAGGCCCAATGTCAAAAATCCTGAAATATCCCTTTAAGTTTATTTTGTCAAGATGTATTCCTCCCTGTTTCTCTCTCACAATCAAATTCTTAACAGTAAGATTCATTTTAACAGTGGAATGGACTCGGTTTGAACTCTGAAGCGCGGCTCGATAAAATTCATTAAGAGTCGGCGCTTTGGGGAGAGAGCGGCAGACGGAGAGAGCGGGATCGAGAGAGAGAGAGAGAGAGAGAGTTCTTGTGTTTTAATAATTCGGGCGTTCTGCTCTCCCAAAATTTCATCCACTGAGCGGCGCTGTGATCAAAAAATGAGACCGTTTGTTGCCCAGTTCACTTCCAGTTGATTTCATACGATGGCGAATGACAGTGCCTGAATTGCGTGAAAGGTTGAAGAGAAAGGGTATTTGCAGTGTGGAAAAACGAAAGGAGGAATTGTTGCTAGTTCAACGAGCGGATGGTGTTTATGAAGATTTAGAAGAAGATGACAGCGAGCAGAGTGAACGAAAACGTCTGTGTGTGCGAGTGACAGATGGTTACAATGTGAATGAAGTTCAGCTGAGAGGGAAGAATGTGAATTCGGGCGTTCTGCTCTCCCGAAATTTCATCCGATGGGCGGGGGAGCGACTGAATTTTGCATTGCATTATGGGTAACATTTGCCGTTGCAACTTCCAGTTCTCTCTGCCCGGCGCATTTTGTCAACATGGTTGAGTGTTTTCATTATTTTCTGTTGAATCTGGTTTTATCACATCATAAAAATGAAAACTAAAGTTGCAAAGATTTCAGCCATAATGAATAAATCTAAATATATCATTGATAACAAAGCTCTATATACTATATACTGTTCACTTATCCTTCCCCATTTAACATATTGTGTAGAGATCTGGGGAAATGCGTATAAAAGTAATCTTGACCCATTGTTTAAAGTTCAGAAAAAGGCAATAAGAATAATCCATTTAGCTGGATACCGTGAACACACAAATCCTTTATTTTTTAAATCAAAAACAATGAAATTTGAGGACCTTATTGAATTTAAGATGGCTCAATTCATGTTCAAAGCCTCACAAAAGTCGCTTCCTGAAAGTATACAAAATATGTTCTGCAAACGAGAAGTCAAATACAACTTGAGAGATAAGATGAGTTTCGATAAATAGTACTCAAGAACAACCATGAAAAGCATGTGTCCCACGAGACGTGGTGTTGAAATATGGAATAATCTAGATCAAAACATCAAACTTCGCAATAACCTGGTACATTTTTAAAAAGTTTACAAAGAGTTTATATTTCTTAGATATGAGTTGTAGCACATTCTTTTGTTGTTGTTTCTTTACTTTGCTGATGTTTTTTTTTTATTGTTCTTCATTATTTGTTATTATGTTCCTTTGTTTATGATTTGCTACCCTGCAAATGTTAATGTAATGTTATTGTTTTTATTTTTGGGGTGAGTGCTTATAAGCCTTTGGCTTCGGCCCACTCCCTTTGAGCAGGTCAACTGCTCAAACAAATAAAAAAAATCAAATAAAAAAAATCATGGGCCTCAAGTGCGCCGCCGCTCATTGTAGATCTAACAGTAATAAAAAACTGAGTCGATATCCGTGGATGTCATGCGTGCGGTGGGTCAAGTGGCCGAAAAACCCCAGAGACATCAGCAGGTGGAAGCGCCTCGTAGGGCTGGGCGATATGACGATATTAGACCGTCTTACGATCTCCAGAGCTGACGATCTGTTATTTTTGTGGGATCGTTTTATCACGGTTTTATCACCGTCAGTGTAGCAAACACAAGCCGCGCACTTTCTACGCAATGTCAGACGCTAATGCGAGTGTTTGGCAGCGAGCCGCTCCTCTACAGGGCGTATACACGACCAGGCTCCTCAATCTAGAGCTTTAAACCCAGCGTTCTGTCTCTATTTCAGGGGTATTTATGTCAGTGTCTTTCCCCCTAACGCCGCTGCTCTGCTCAGATCGCAACGTGTGTTTATTTATTTACCTGGCGGCACATGTGTGAAGAAGCGAGCGTGTCCTTCGTCTTTACAGTTCTGTCAGGCGCTGCATTCTTCTCATTTGTTTAATTTAAATCCTGGACCGTGTTCACAAATGCGCTGTTTATCCATGTCTTTGAAAATATAAAAGTTCCCCAAAAACACCGTGACTCTGAGTTCATTGTCAAATCGCCTAACAGTGACAAACTTCTTCCTGTTTGAGTTTTACACAATAAAAGTCACTGCATGTTATCGCTTTAGTAAGACTCTTATTGTGAAAGGGTCAGACAGCGACAGAGCGTTACATTTACAGCAGCTTGACGTCATGAGAGAGACCTCTCAGAAAAACAACAACTAATAATAATAATATAATAATAATAATAATAATATTAATAATATGTCTATGCTGACAACAAGCATTTACCAAACTTACTCTTTAACTTAACTTAACTTAAAGTTAACTTAAACTTAACTTAGTGTGCCTTCTGTAACGTAAACACAGCACAGACGGCGTTAGCATTTAGCTTCTCTCTTCTCCTCTATAGCTCCAAACGAGGTGAAGATAGAAGCTACCGAAATCTTCCACGTTTTCCCTAAATATGGTTACGTGAAGTGTTACACCATAAAGTATAATTACACAAAATTAAACAATGTGGATTTTCTAAGCGGATAAAAAGGGGAACTATATTGTAAGGCGTAATAATACCAGGAATACTTCGGCATCCGCACAGTAAAGTGAAGATATCACTGCGTGGATGTCAAATTACCATATTTAAATAGTGAAAACGTGGAAGAGTTTGGTAGCTTCTATCTTCACCTCGTTTGGAGCTATAGAGGAGTGTTTACGTGTTTACGTTACGGAAGGCACACATGAAGACCAGACAGGTACAAATGAAATCGTCTAAGCTAAGGTAAGAACATATCTCAGTATGTAAAAACGGTGGCCTATTCCTTTAAATCCAAGAAGCAGCAGAAGGACATATGCAATGATGGATGAGAATGACAATGGCCGTGATGATTTTCCATGGATATCTAACCAGCCGGAGACTGTGGAAAGCAGTGATGATCTACCTGAAGTTGGGGCTGAAATTGTTAATCCTGTACCAAGTCAAAGAAGAAGAAGAAGAAGAAGAAGATCTTTATTTATATAGCGCCTTTCACAGACATGGTCACAAAGCGCTTTACATGAGAGCATTTTACATTCACTCCATACTTGGTGTTACTTCCTACATAAAGGGAAGATTATGTAGGAAGTAAGTGTCTAAAATCTAACTATATTCATTATTTGATGCATTATGTTGTAGTGTAGGAGATGCATTCAAGTTATCAGATGCTAACCTTATAGCCAGCAAGCTTACACAATCAAATTGGTTGAAAAAAATTAATTATGTGAAGATGTTCATCCTTGATATGTATGATTTATACAACATTTTCCATTCAGACACATAGTGATATTAGTTGTTTACAACTTGCAGTAAAGAAAATACATGTACTAATACTTAAATCACTTTGACATTTTAAACATTTACCTGTTGTTTTACATTACCATTTAAGGACAGGTTAATTTATTTGATCATCGTGAGAAATATTGTAATGTTCTTTTTTTGTACATGCGAAATATCTTGATCTTGATATATATGTTTAAACATTTTATTTCTGAGTTGAATGAGCTAAAGAATACCCATGAAATTTGTCAACCTGCTGATCATGATTACCTTCAGACATCTGCTCCAACACTTGTAAATAGTTCCACACAGACGAGCCTGACGTCAGACGACATTGAAGATCTACTGGCTAAGGCATTGATTCAGAAGGCAGAACCAACTGCCACACCAGGAAAAGAATTTGTTGAGATGGCCACAGACACTGATGAAAGAGTTAATTTTTACACTGGTCTTCAATCATCTGACTTGTTGAATGGTAGGTATAATAATGAAAGAAAAAAAACATTTATCAGTAAATATTGTAAAAAAATAAAAATAAAAAAGTATATATAAAAGTATGGAATACACTGAACATTGGTCCAAATATCTTTCAATCATGTTCTAATCTCCCCCACAAGAAAAAGAGAGTAATAAAATGTCTTAAAATCTGACAATAATTTGTTCTTGTGTTTTATATGTCAAAGCACATTTTTCATAAAGTGTACTTTTTTCCAAACAGGGGTTTTCAACTCAGTCAGTGAAGGTGCCAATAATATGAAGTACTGGAGAAATACCAGCAATAGTGCAGAAAGGAAATGGGAAGGAGGAACAAGGTCTGGCAGAAAAAGTAAGATTATGACTCTTGTTCGGCTCAGGTTGAACTTACCTCTTCTGTTACTGGCTGACTTGTTTCATGTTAGCACTTCTAAAGTATCAGAAATCACCACAACATGGATTTGCTACTTACATCAAACTCTGGTACCTGCTCTTCTGACTTGGCCATCTCAAGCCCAAGCTAGAGCCAGATTGCCTAAGGAGTTCCGTAAATATTTCCCCAAACTAGAGGTGTAATTGACTGTACAGAATGTTATGTTGACAAACCTGTTAATAAGAGTGAACAATATCAAACATATTCAAGCTATAAAAGTCATAATACTTACATATGCTTGGTGGCAGTAAATCCCAATGGAGCTTTTACTTTTATAAGTGACTTATGGAGTGGCAATGTGTCTGACAAATTCATTACAGAAAAAAGTGGGTTTCTTGATCTTATACAGAAAGGTGACCATATTATGGCTGACAGAGGATTTTAGATTGAGGAGTTACTTTTGCATTGTGAAGCTGTGTTGATTGCTCCACCTTTTACTAGACAGTGGTCTGCAGGCAAAGGCAAGAAGATAAGGCTAAATGTTAAGGAGATTCACAAGACCAGGATGATAGCAAGGCTTCATATTCATGTGGAAAGGGCCATATAGGTAAATGACAGTTGAGTGCAGATTTGACATGTACAGTCAATTTTAAAAATTGAGTAATAACAATAATGGTATAGAGCATAGAGGTTATGCATGCACGATGTCAAAGCATAGCATAGTAACAGCATGGCAAATAATATTCCTTTATGGCAACTGCATAGCAACAGTGAGAAGTCAGCAATTGTATTTTGATTTGACACGGAAACTGGAAAATTAAGGGTTCAATTTATAACTAAAGTCACATGTCTGCATACCCTCTATTTCTAAAAAAAAAATCAATGTATATTGTTTTGCTATTTTTAGAGAATGAAGACCTGGCGAATGCTGAAGCATCAGATGCCCTCATCACTTCAGAATACGTCTACAATGATAGTTAAGGTCATTGCAGCACTATACAATTTGAAAGGTCCACTATTTTATGGTAAAGGTGAAACTCAGGTTCGCAATTGTCCCAAAAATAAGAGAATGGCAATGAAAAAGAAGTAGTTGCTCACATGAAGCTCCCTCCTAATGACTATATAAATATCTTGGGTGCTTAGCTGTAAAGAAAGATTTCTTTGCATTGTAGTCTCTGAATTTGTAATGTTGATCTTTATCAAAAATGTGATTCCCCAAATACTTTGTTCAATCTAAAAAAACAACAACAGTTAAGCTCGTTGTCATTATACATTTTTGTATAATGAAATTTGTTGATGGTTATATGCTCTATATCTAGGAAGTAAGAAATGAGAAGAGAAACTATTGGACAGTATGTTTATACATAGTATTTTTTTAAGAGAACATGTTAAACAAGCTTAAATGTTAAACAAGCTTCATGTGCATAAGTAAATCACAATATGTGTTCTCAATATTTACATTTTTACCTGTAACAGACTGCAACAACATTAAATTTTAAACATGTAAAAGTTGATTTGCAATTGATCTTAATGCTTTCATGAAAAAAGGGCCTTTTTATATCAACACATTCAACAAATACTCCAACAATATACAGTACTTCCCCTAGTCTAGAATTACCACTTCAGTTATCTAAAAGTTGGGGTACAATGTAATTTTTAAAAATTGAAGTACTTCTACTTTTCAACATCTCCCAACAGTCCATATCAAATTCAACAGGAAGCACGGAAATACCTTTTAAGTGTGAGGAAGACAAAATCACATGATTTGTCACCTGCAACACCCATCTGAAACTGAATTTGCAGGAACCAGCTAGATGCTCTCTTTAGATGCGTTCAGACCAAACGTGCGTCCACGCCCCAGCCGCCTCTAGTTGGACGCCAAACATTGCCGCTTCATACTCGCGAGAAACGCCTGTTTGCGGCGCGTGAAGTTTCGCAAGCATCATAATTAGGAGGCTTGTCATACAACTCAGGCCGAGCGCAAACCGCGATGATCAACTTGTCCTCCATGCTGCAGGTCAGGGGCGCAACTACCCCCCCTCCCCACACACACACACACACACACACACACACACACACACACACACACACACACACACACCACACACGCAATGGGGCCGTCAAGTGCTATGAGGAAATGGCCTAGAGGGTATGGGGCGCTGTCCCTTGCGCGCCTACTATATTAAAAAAAGAAATTCTCTCTATCATATTGGCGCTAGTGATGGGACTTACGGCTCTTTGATGCTTTTTTTTTTTTTTAAGAAAGTAAATACTCTCTGAATTGACTTTATTTTAACGAAAATGTCACTATTTCACACAATATAACATCGATATTTCCCTCTATGGAGTTTGTTATCACAAAAAAAACAATCACACAGCCCGATTAAGCTTTTGTTGCTCTCATTCACGTAACTTTTCCTCTGCCCCTCTCTCGCCCTCGCGCAAGAGGGGAGGAAACAACGCAAGTGAAAGAGGTGTTTTGCTTCAACGCGATCTCCTCTGTAACCGTGTTTATTATTCATTAGGACTTTTATTTCTCAAACGTGTTGCCTTATGCTCACTTTGAGCTCCTCGTGGGGGTGAAGATGACCGGGGCGGACTGAGGAGGAGACAGTGTGCGGTGATGTCGCTGCAGAGCGGAGTGGAGCTGAGTGAACAGGTGGAAGATGTGAGTGAGGCAGCTCCTGTAGCCGCCTCGTCACTCACGGACCCCGCGGGCCTTTTTCTCTCCTATGGCCCAGGACAGTGCTGGCGCTGGGAGAGTTTGGGCGCGCCGTTTCCTCTTCTCATGTATTTTTCACCTAACACAAGCAATACATCAGGCTGTTTCATAATAAACTAGATTAATTTGAAGTGAAAATTGCAACAATAAAGCAAACAAAATTGTTGCTTGACCTATTCAAAATGTATGAACATGTGGACTGCACTTCTTAAAAACTGTCTGAACTTAACAGTACAGTCTATAAATAAAAGATAAATTATACAGATATATATATATATATTTTTAAAGGATAAAACTCAGTAACATCACCCACACTAAAGTGAAGGAAAAGTAAGAACAAACGTCTGCTTTAACTGGTTGGAAAAGTTTTAGGAAATCAAACTCCCAATTACTACAAAATAAACTATTTATTATTTCGGTCAATCAAATAGCGGTCTGAGCTGCGACTCGTAGTTGCTTCAGATGCGCGTTATTGATGGACACGGAGAGGCCAGATGGAGCACACGCCAAAACACAGTGGAATTGGGAGCAGCATTTTGGTTTTGGGATGTAACTTTGGACAATATGAAGAAAGAGAAGAACATTGACGCAAGGAGACGGCGACATGAGGTGCCAAACACAGACACTTTACTTTCTCTTTGACTCACAGCCATTTAATGACATTTCAGCTTAAACAGCACATTTACTCAGTAAAGACATGACACGGAGTCCTGCCTCGGATCGTAGTTTACAACACTTTTCGTACAGCAGTTTAGTGTTTATATCTAGCGTCTGTACTACCTACGGAGCGCATATGCAGTAGATGCAAAGGTAAATAAAGGCACATGGCCTCCGCGGATACTTTATGGTCATGAACCGTCATTATGCTTTTGAGATAAGTTCTTTATCCACAACATTCCCAAACATAAGCCTCCTAAACTGAGCCACAAACGACTCTTTACTCTTTACAAGCAGCACAGGCTCACCTGGCTATATCTCTGTGGAGGAGACGTGTGAATCCTCTGATCATCAGAGCGTGTAGTAGCAGCGAGAGAATGGCGTGATGGGCGCTGCGGCTAACGCAGTGCTAACGGAGAAGAAAGCAATAGTCCTTCGCGGTGGCTGCATGATAAACGCTGATATTTTCACTGTACATCCACAATCTACCTCGCACCTTAACTAGACTGAGACGTAAACAAAAGCACGCCGCGGAGCGGACTTTGCTGCCATATCTTCACTTCCAAAATCGCGTTCCCTGCGATTACGAAATCGCGTTGTGTAATATCGCGATAAAATTGCAAATGCAATTAATCGTTCAGCCCTACTTCATACGCGCAGACGGCTTTGCTTACATTTCGAAGCGCATCGAAGCACGTCTACATAGGGTTAACATGGAAGTTGCAGACCTGCCAACATTGAACATTTTTTATGAGTACAAAAAAAAACAAAAAAAACCTGCAAACCCAGGGGTTGTTGAACGCGTGAAGAGGCAAGCCAGATATGTTGAGGCAAGGCAATCTCCCCCGATGACTGGTTTCGAAGTGTTTAATATTGTTTACAAAGAGAGGAGATCGAGATGCATTCAGACATGCAAACACATAGTGAAAAAGGTGACAGTTCACGGGGCCGCGGCGGAACGCACGGTTCACTGGAATTTTTTAACAGAACACGTGATTCTATGATTAATGAACTCTTTTCCACTTCCACTTTTTTGTAGCGCATATGATTAACAACTATATTGACTGAACACTAAACTTTTTTGTTTTAGAAGTGTAGTTCTGCTAATGGCTTCAGTTTCATCACAGTGTGGTGGAGTGGTCAGAGACAATAAAGGATTTGTATATAATGTTAAATTCCAAATCAGGTTCTGTACATCAGAAGATACGGTCGTCTATTTGAATTTTGTACATAATAATTTTAAAAAAAGATAAAAAACATTACATTTTCGTTTTTGAAATACAGATTTTAAACTTTTATTGACTATTTATAGGAATAAGGCCCATACACTTCAGAATATGCCAACCATTACCATACAACATAAAATGGTATCAGTTTTTTCTGGCTACAGCTTTCAAATGGTTTGGCATATTTTAATAGTTGCAAGTCCAAAGAGTGTAAACTTTGGTTCAGGTTCAGTAAACCTGCCAACGTTAACATCTCTGATCAGCTGGAACCACGCCAGAACCGCTCATATCTGTGAGCACCCAATGACCACACGGACCACCTAGTGACCGCGCACTGAGCCATGGTCAATTTGGCTTCACAGTAAATGATAGCTATCCGTTAGCTTTGTAGGTTTGGTTTTAGCTTGTAGATGCTCTCACGTTTCACACGGCTATTGTCAAATATGAAAGCTACAGTCGTCACAAAACTTGGATTAGTTGCACAGTCTCATGCACTCTGCGCGCTGTAACTTTGTTGTTGTTGTGCAGACTGATGCATTAGCCGCTACCGCTAGCTTCTAAGTGCAGTAAAAGTTCACATGTATACAGCGGTATAATTTTCACCTCAGCGTGCGATGTCTCATACGGTTCATCACCTTCAGTGGTGCGTCTGTTGGAGCGGGGTTAGCGAGTACACGGGCCTACAGCCTGGATGCGGGCGGCTGTTGCGCTGCTCAGGTGAAGTGAGCGAGCGAGCGCGGGGCAGCGGGGCTCACTCAGCCTGGAGCTGGAGGCTCCTATGGCTGCAGCCACGGGGAAAGTGGCATATTTGACGTAACAGCATCAGTGAACTTTTACAAGCCTCAGCCTGTGCATAGTTTATTTACGCGTTACACGCGTACGCGCAGATCTCTGCTCAGCAGGAGAATTAACTTCAGTGACAACATCTTCATAATGCGTAGTTTAGAACATGAAATCGTACAAGCGTACTAGGAGGTCAAAATGCATGTCCGCTACGCAAAATGCGTACATGTTGGCAGGTCTGAAGTTGGTGGTGTGGTTGCGTTTGGTCTGTATGCACCTTTTAACTTAAGGCTACCATCAATAAGTTCTAAGTGATAGTTTCGGTCTTCCTTTGGAATGTCATGTGCAGTCACATTTTGGAGCTTGTACGTGCTCTTAATCTCAAGCAGTCTTGGGGGATGGCAGCTCCATCTGGGGAAGCTCCAAGGAAGGGTACTTCACGTGATACAAATAAACCACTGTCTTCGACAACTAAGTTTTTATGATGTTGTTTTTCTTGCTTGAAGTACTGTATGCGAGCCACATTTTCATATGCCTTGCGCCATGTTCTATAAAAGGAAAATATATTATTAATAATAATACTATATACAATAAGTTAATATTATTTAGGTAAATGTATTTGTCTGACAACCTGGTATGCTTCTCACCTACAGCAGGACTTGTAAATGGTGCCACCCTTCCTAAGATTTTCTGAATGAGTGTGATGCTGCTTTTGAAAGACCTGACCTCACCAGCAATACTAGCTGTAATGCGGCCTATCCTGGCTTCATTCCATTCAGAGTGTCCTTGAGATAAATTCTGTAATTTAAAAATAATATATCTTTGAAATTTAAACTGAAAAAAAGTTTTTTCCCTATTTAGTCAATACTAAATTATTCAAAATATGAACACCATACCTGTAAATGTTTTCGATGTGTTGGTGTAATGACCTCCCTCAACTATTCAATAAAGTCTGTTCTGGTTGGCTGCTCCTTGTACATTTTCATGATTTCAGGAATGGTAGGTATGTTCATGTTTGTTGGAGGGTCATCCACTAGTGTCAGTACCAGGGCATCTGTTTGGAATACAACTTCCAATATTAGTTCTATATTACAGTGAACATGTAAAGTTACTTGTAGGAACAGTATGAATAATACATAGTTTTAGTGCTGTGCATGAATGTAAAATTTAAAATAAATGCATGTTTACATTTTGTGTCTCATAATCAGGGACGTAGCACCAAATCCTGGGCCCTGGGTACAAACTATCTTGGTGCCCCCCTCTCTCTCCCCAGTTAATTCACATTTAATATTTTATGTTTTTTAACCACATAACAGTGGTTTAGTTTGACAGTGCAGTTCATTTATTTTCTATTATTACTTTATTATATATATACCCTAACAGGCCTAAAAATGCTTCATATACAAACACATATTCAATACAGATTTGTCCTGGATACTTAGTTCATGGTTTATTTGTTTGTTTGTGTATTCAATGTTTGACTTGAAATTTCATCTGATTTGACTCCTGTTACAGAAATGGAATAACCTTTAATCCTGTAGTGATATAGATATTTAAATTGGTGGTGGAATATTCTACTTTCATTGGGCCAATTGAAATTGCTAGTTTTAGATAGAACATAATGATTATTAGCATACCACATTAAACAGGAGGGCTGCACCAGGGACAAAGGACTTTGTGCTGGGAATAACTAATTTGTGACTTTAAAATAGCCATTAAAATGCTATTTTACAAAAAATAATGATACTGTATGTTGTCTCTGTGGCCCACAGGCATGAACAAAAAACTCAAGGACTTCAGCCTGATTTAGTCTCTCACCATATTTCACCTACTTTTAAGTGTATTGTCAGTAAATTCTTGTTCTAAAAAGTTACCCTGGAAATGGCACGAGCCCTCAACCTTTTCACTGGAACCACGTTGACTCGTCTCCAAAGCGAGTCTCCAAATGCGCGTGGCTAATTAGCATAATTAAGCGACCTGTGGCCTTTGTCACTGTATTGACCTGATTGCAGTCAGTTACAATAAATGTAAAGAAAGAGAAACTTTAGGGGTTAAAACGAGGAGAGAAGGAGCTCTGTCTGTGGCTCTTTCTCTGACTCTGCACCTTCCACTTCTCAGCAGGCAGAGGCAGGACTCGCTTCACCTCATGTTTAACTAATAATAATAATAATAATCTCTTGGATTTATATAGACACCCAAAGCGCTTCACAACACGCACGTACGCACACACACACACATACACACACAGAACTAGCGGGTTGTTGGACTGATGCTAAGTAAGGTCAAAAGCCAATTTGAGCAGATGTATTTTCAGAACTGATTTGTAATGACCAATATCATCAGCTGTTTGTATGTGTGATGGGAGTGAGTTCCAGAGTGTGGGGGCCTGGACACAGAAGGCTCTGTCTCCCATGGTCCGCAACTTGGTGTGGGGAACGGTTAGGTGGACTGAGGGTAGGAGCGAAGCGACCGAGATGGAGTGTAAGTGTGGATGAGGTCAGACAGGTACTGAGGGGACAGGGAGTGGAGGGATTTGTAGGTAAGGAGAAGGATTTTGTACTGAATGCGATATTTTACAGGAAGCCAGTGTAGATGGATGAGAGTGGGAGTGATGTGTTGCCAGGGCTTGACGTGAGTCAGGACCCTGGCGGCAGAGTTTTGGATGTATTGGAGCCTGTCCAGGAGCTTTTGAGGGATCCCGGACAGGACTCCATTGCAGTAGTCCAGTCGTGAGGTTATGAAGGCGTGAATGAGTGTTTCTGCTACTGAGTCCGGAAGTGAGTGGCGGAGGCGTGAGATGTTCCTGAGGTGGAAGAAGGCTGACTTTGTTATTGAGCGAATGTGTGGTTCAAAGGAAAGGGTGGAATCCAGGATCACACCCAGGTTGCGGACCGATGGGGATGGGCAGATGTTGTTTCCATCAATGGTGAGCACCAGATCCCCAACCTTCCGGAGCAGTTGTCTGGTAGCCACAACCATGAGCTCTGTCTTGTCAGTGTTTAATTGAAGAAAGTTGGATGTAAGCCAGGTCCGGAGTTCTGCAAGGCAGAAGGAGAGGGACTGAGGAGGAAGCTGGGCAGTGGGTTTGGAGGAAATATATAACTGTGTGTCATCAGCATAACTGTCATTTATGACAAGAAAGTTGCATCTAAGGCCAGCTAGAATAGGCTAGTGTTAAATAAAAGCACATAAGAGCGTGGCAAGACTAATATTTCTCTTTCCTAGCTTAGTGTCATTGCAGAGCCCACCTCATCAAAGTCACTGTTGAGTTGAAGCGCGCGGTGCTGAACGCCAGTGTGTGGGCTAAACCATTTGGCACATTTTTAAAGGGGTGTCAGGGCCCTGAGATATCATCCATCATTATTGTTTGTGCAAAATTCTGTCTAGCAACCACTGTATTTCAGCCCTGTTTTGTTCAATTCTTATATCAATTATGAGGAAATTTAGAAAGTACAATACAGAACGCTTTTTGCAGCACTTTTGAGGGCCCCTACCCTGCTCTGGGCCCTGGGTACTCGGTACCCTTTACCCCCCAGTCCGACGCCCATGCTCATAATTATAGTTAATTTATACCTTTCTTTTTGAGTCGGCAAAGATCATACAGTTCAGTACTGATTCTGTTAATATCTTCATCTGTGACATTCTTCGCTGGCTGAAACTGTTGTGGGAGTGGTGTTGATGTTCTGTCTAGTGACTTATCTTGTCAAGTCTAGTCTCAATCTCTGACACGGTTGGATTCCTTTCTTGGTACTGTATGTACACACCTCAGGATTCCTGTCTTGTTTTTGCTGGTGAAAGTCACTGATGGTGAATAAGAGACAGACCACATGTTTACACGACCCATAATCTCTGAAAAGAAAAATAATCATTCATTCATTTTCTTCCACTTGTCCGTTGCCGGGTCGTGGGGGCAGCCATTGGAGCTGCCCAGGTCACATAGCACCAGCCCCCATGGCTCCTTCTGTAGGTGGTGGGTCCACGGAAGGACGGCCTCACGATTCAAACCGGGCCTGTTGGTCTCTCCTAGGGGGCTACCAGTGTACGCAGACACTGGAGGCAATGTGGGTGAAGTGTCTTGCCCAAGGACACAACGACAATGTGCACCTTCAGGAGGCGGGATTCGAACCCCCGACTTCCGATCATGAGACGACCCGCTCTACCATCTGCGCCATTGTCGCCCCACAAGAAAAATAATCATTTTAAGATAAATGTTATAGTATAATTATGAGCTGGGTATACACATCTGAACGCCCAGATGACTCATTTATTTGTTTTAGGTATCTGTACTGTAATGTCACACGGCAACCGTCTCACTAAACAATCAGGTTTTCCCTTCCTGTAATGTCACACGGCAACCGTCTCACTAAACAATCAGGTTTTCCCTTCCTGGTCAAGGGTGAGTTATTAAAACACAGTTATGAATAGCCTGAGTCACAGACTGAGACAACAGCGTTGCAAGGAATGCAAGCTCACACACAGGACCTTTATTACTGTACAGGCCTAGTCAAGTCCACCAGTACTGCTCATACAACTGCACAGACAGGTTTGTCATCCCTGGAAAGAAATGACTCCAAAGTAAGTAAGGATTTAGTGATGTCCAATCTCACATTATCACACTGCCTGGTCAGAAAGTCAGCTCCTTGACAAATAGGTGAGAGCTTTAGATAGTTACTGCATGTTCAGTAAACTATAATGTGCTCAAAGAACGAGGTCAGCAGATTACCTGAATTTTTTATTTTATTTTTACTCTGCACCAATTCTAAAATACATATCGTATCATAAAATTGCTCTCACAGAAAGTTGGTCACTTTATCAATTAATAATAATCAGTAAATTATTAACTACCAGCTTTAGGTCATTACCACAAGTCATTGCTACAGTAAAATGTTAAAACATCTACACAATCATTTTCCTTTATCTTGCCAACAGTCTCATGAATAGATGTCCAAATTTCACCAAAGCCTCCATGAGATTGAGATTCTTGGTGTCAATGTAATGACAGAAAGCTGAAAGGTACAGTCCTATTGAGGTGCAAATCGAGGATTTTTGGACAACATAGTTGAAATATTTGACACAGTTTAAAGCCAGACGTTTTTTTGTGATTTTGTGATTTAAGATTAAGTTATAACCTGCCAGCGTAGGCTTAGGGTTAGAGTTAGCAATTATGCATATCCAAATCCCAAAGCGTATTGACAGGAGAGTGTACAGCCTATATGCCAGTGTCATACCTCATTGAAAAGCCAAGACCTTCTAGTTTCTAAAACTATGTGTAAGATCTGTGTGAGTGAAACACAACTTACATCACATTTGCCGTTCCTAACCCTAATCATAACCCTAACCCCTGACCCTAAACACAGCAAGTAACAGGTTCATTTACTTAAACTTGCAGCACAGTGCTTATTCCCAATAATAACCTCTTCCTGTCGCAAGACTTTTAAAAATTGCTTTTTTTCCCCAACTTGTATTCATAAACAAGTCACTGCATTGGTGGAAACTATGAATAATACATCCCACAGGCATTATCCCATCAAACTAAGTACTAATTATAAAATCCTGTCATTATGCACTTCCTCAATCTACATATTAAAATCTTTACTAATTTCTACCATTTTGCTCACATAAAGCCCAAAAGTTGAACAGTCCTGTCTTACCTGTCACATCTGGGCCCGGTGTATCCTGGCGGGCACTGGTCACACAGCACCTCCCGCCTGCCCCCATGTGGCACGTCGGGCTAAAGCTTTGGAGGTTTCCGTAGTGCCGATTGGGTTGGTTTTGTTGCAGAAGGGAGACGGTTCGGTAGCGTTGTCCCAGGGTTGCAAGGGGCAGCAGGACGAGGAGACAGAGGAGAGGACAAAGGCGATTTAGAGCCATTTTTCCTATTCAAAAATGGTCAAAACATGATAATTATATTGCTATCACCCCGAAAAACACCCTTGGCTCTCGGAAACAGAGACTGAAATGAACTGTGAGAGTGCAAAGGCAAAAAGTAGCCCTCCCACTTCCATCAACTATAGATAGCACTGCCAGCTCAGGTTCCTACAGGCCTTTGCTGGGGACTGCAAGGGATCCGGCTAAGGGAGCTAGCCCAGACAGTGCTAAGTCCGTGCATATAACAAAAACAAAGATCGCACAAAACGTCATACGTGCAGAAAAGTGCAAGCCTATTTTTTTTAAAGTAAAGCTTCTACCGCTTTCTCAAGTAAATCAAATCATCAAATCTTGCTATTCATTTTGGAAGCAAGATGATGGTGAAGAGGGAAGGCAAGTGATGTCACAGCATAGCAAGTCAAGTTTGCATTATACTTATGTGATTTGGCATGGCATACCCTCAATATTAAGGATACGGCGAGTCAATTTTTATGCTTAAAGGGACTAAATGCACGTTTTTATACTCACTACTGCCACCTCAGGTCTTACGCGTAACTGCAGTTTCAATATTTAGCTCGTGCATGATGGCAATTCAAACCCGAATTAACACCTCTTTGAGCAACAGTGCAGGATTTTAGAGGCAGTTGTGGTGAACAGGTCTGGGCTCATTCTACACATTAGGACATTGCTGGAACATGTAGGGGGAGGAAAATACTTAATTTTTAAACATTTTTTAACTCAGTATAGTCCCTTTAACATACAGAGAATTCCACATATTTGTAGTTTTTTTAGCAGTTAGCATGCTATGGTACTTTGTTGCTAGTTTGTGTGATGAGTTAAAAGCGATGCTGAGGACCTCCATCCATCCATCCATCTTCTTCCACTTGTCCGTTGCCGGGTCGTGGGGGCAGCTGTTGGAGCTGCCCAAATCACATTGCACCAGCCCCTATGGCTCCTCCTGCAGGTGGTGGGTCCACAGAAGGACGGCCTCATGGTTCTAACCGGGCCTGTTGGTCTCTCATAAGGGGCTTCTGAACCGCTCTTTGTCTGACCCGTCACCTAGGACCTGTTTGCCATGGGAGACCCTACCAGGGGCACGAAGCCCCCGACAACTTAGCCCCCAGGATCATTTGGGCGCTCAAACCCCTCCACCAGGTAAGGTAGCGGTTCCAGGAGGGGGAATGCTGAGGACCTCTTTGGTGCTATTCTTACCCCTGCGGCAGAGGGGTCTTTTGCTCACACAGTTTAGGCCTGACGTGTTCATGACATTCTCAGCTGTTTCTGTCTGTGCGTCATTGTGTTACGACTGGACTGGGGCTTTTGGGAGAGAGTTTAGCTTCCTGACAACTGGGTGGATTCCTACACACAAAAAAAACTGACCCAAGGAACGAAAGAATTTACTTTTGAGAGATTTATGTAAATTTGTGAGGTCAATATTTGATGTAAGTTAACACGGAGTACATTTTATTTTTTGTTCTTTTTTATAAGACCATAAATGGCAAACATTTCATTATTTACCAAGCTGACTAGTTCGGCTGAGGCTGGATCAGAAACTTGTTCTTTCATATTGCCGGAGTGGTAGACAAAATAAGGAACCATTTTTCCATTGTGAGCTTTGTTATGTGACCCATTTTCCGCGGCCTAACGTGCCAGTGTGCTTTCTTCCTGAGAGCGTTATTGAATGGTAACGCTGTGAAAATGGCTCATGTTAAGTACTCCGCCGCTGAGCAAATGCTTGTTTCCTTAACTGCCATGACATTTGCAGCACGTCTTTGTCTCCGCTGCATTTGTTTCTACCTGTTGTGTTTCTCACCATTTCACAAGCATGCAGTTATCAACCTTTGTGCAGACAAATACTTGAGTCACAACCGGTCGTACAACCTTGAAGTCAAACATGGATCACATGGTGACTGCTCGGCCGTGCGGCTGTTGCTTAATTTGTACAGCCAACGCATGGAAGTTGTAAGACCAATACAAATATGTACAAAAGACATACGCTGGCCGTACAGACGACGCACTAGACATACAGCGTTCTTGAAACCTGAAAAAAAACTTTGTAGAGTTTGTTTGACATGACAAAGAACCTCTGTGGCCAGTCTACGGCTCGAAAATAAGCACGTCACACGCACGCTCTCCGTGCGTTTTCTTGCGGTTTTTGCACGTAGACCAGCCGTAGAAGCCCGTACGACCGGTTGTGACCTAGGCTTCAATAATTCTGTTGCTTTGGGAAGTTCGTTAGAACAGGTGTTAAACGACTAATGAATTATCTTTTGGAGTTGTTTCAGAATATTTGTATTAGACAAAGTCTTTTCTGTTGTTCAACCTAAACTTGGGAACCCTCTCCGCCTCATATTAAATGTGATTAAATAAACAGAAACAGGTCGGGATGATGGAAACAAAACCAAAAAGGATATTCCATCCATCCCATTTTCTTCCGCTTTATCCGGGGCCGGGTAGCGGAGGCAGCAGTCTCAGCAGAGATGCCCAGACCTCCCGATCTACGCACACCACCTCCAGTTGTTCTGGGGGGACCCCGAGGTGACACCAGGCCAGCTTGGAGACATATGCATTTCAGTCATGTGACTTTCAAGATTCAAGATTTTTAATTTGTCAAACCATGTGAATGAATTGAAATTATATTTCTCTCATCCTTGATTGTGGAGCGGGGTTGGGGGAAGAGGGGTGTTAGGGAGGGCAGGGAGTTCAACTTCCCGATGGCCTTGTGTATGAAACTGTTCTTAAGTCAACTGGACCTGGCACGTAGATTCCACAGTCTCCTCCTTGAAGAGACTGTGTGATGGGTGCAAAGGGTCCCTGGTGATTTTGACGGCTTTGCGTGTGAGACGGGTGGAGTACATGTCCTTAATGGTGGGGAGAGGGGCACCGCAGATCCTCTCCGCTGCTCTCACGATGCGCTGGAGGCTCCTTCAGCAGGAGGCAGTGCTGGTGCCGTGCCACACAGTGATGGAGGTGGTCAGGATGCTCTCTATAGTCCCTCTGTAGAAGTTGCACATAACGGAGGCTGGCACTCTAGTGTACTTATTGCATATTTGAATAGTTTTCTTGATAAAAAAAATCCTCAAAATTAATTTTATTATATTTTAACAAACTGTGAGTTGTAGTGTGATCAAGGGGAGATGGTTTATATATGATGTGAGTTTGGTGGCACTACAACATGTAATAGTGTACTTATTGCACATTTTAGTAGTTTTTTCTTGATAAAACAATCCTTAAAATTCATTTTATTTATATTTTACCAAACTGGGAGCTGTAGTGTGATCAAGGGGAGATGATTTATATATGATGTGAGTTTGGTGGCACTACAACATGTAATAGTGTACTTATTGCACATTTTAGTAGTTTTTTCTTGATAAAAAATCCTCAAAATTAATTTTGATTATATTTTAACAAACTGTGAGTTGTAGTGTGATCAAGGGGAGATGGTTTATATATGATGTGAGTTTGGTGACACTACACCATGTAATAGTGTACTTATTGCATGTAAGAGAATTCTAACAAACGATGATCGAGAGGTTGATGAAGAAGAGGCAGCAGTCAGGATGTCTTATGCAGGAGAAGTTTATTTGCCATCTTGGGACCCAGAGACAAGAACTCAAGACATTGTGCCAGTCCTCACATTCAAGTCTGTCCATACTTCCACATCAAGAGAGTTAAGTAATCCTGGTGACACGTAGGCACTAAGCATCTACCACTGGCAGTGTGCCACGTGAATTCTATGCACTGACAGTGTGCCACGTGTATTTAGACCACAAGTCATGTAGAAGGCCAAATTGTACTGATTTGGCAGTACTAAATGATAAGGGCAATGTGTGAGGGCCGAATTAACTCTATAATTCCCCATCACGCCACCCTTTTGAAACACGTAGTAGTTTCACCCAAGTTAAAAGTAAATTTAACCTTAAATAAAACCCAATTAGAATCAAGTTAAGATCAATCAAAGCTAAGTCCCAATAAACTCTCAACAAGATTAACTTCTTATGTGGAAGGACACACAGAATCTACATTTCATAACAATATTCAACACTTCATTTACAGTACAACAGTACACTGGTCATTGTGATGGAATAAAATGACCCCCCTCTCAGTGACCCCAAAGTACTGAGGCATGTGCGTCATTAGATTCACTTAATCACCCAATCGGGGTAAATACTGCCACCAATAAAAACACATGCATCAAGTGCTAAGGGCGTATAAGAGGGGGCACCATAACCAAACTTCCGATCCCAGACTCTATTGACAATTATCCGGGAAAGGTAAAAGATTATAGCCGCCAATTCAGTTTCTCCTGCCAATTATATATTATTGGTCCAAGTCAGAAAATGTACATACAACAAAAACACAACAAAAACATTCAAAAAAATTAAGTATTTCAATTCTCAGGAAAACCACATTCACCTATTAAGAGAAATGCTCATAAGCAAAAAACAGAACAATCTTCACACTCAGGACTCCGACACCTCCAGGCGCATCAGATCTAAGGGACATGACTGGACCCTCTTGGTGAGCCAACGGGATTGATATACCCACACCCACCAAGATGTCCCTACGAACCTCCATGTTGGAATAGAATGGCGTGGAGAGTCAACGGCGTCCAAGGAGAAGCATGCAAACTCATATTTTCATGCACAATGAAATTTCCCATAAAATTCAAATCTAACTGGATGGTAACCCTCATTATTTGCGATCTTAACTAGCTTAAAACAAAATACAGTACACCCGCTTCCCATGTTGTAATTAAGATTAAAAAGTAATGTTACTGAAAAATGCTAAGCAAGAACCCCCACTAAGGCCAGAACATATTCATCCTTGTATACTTCAGGCGTATCGGCTTCTGACGTAGAGCTTAAAACCTTCCTCCGACCTAAACATACCTGCAATGAACAACACGCAAAACCACAAGACAACCAAGTATTTAAACCTGCTCCATGCATCTTGTGAGTCCGGACCTGCAAAGTTATGAATTCAAATTCAGATATATAAAGCCATGAAAGATAAGCACTATGAATTAGAATATAAACGCAAAATCACAAGAGGCTGAAGACTGACTGGACCAAAAATTGAATAAAAAAATAAATAAATAAAAATAAAATAAGGATAATAAAAATACAAATAATAGTAATAATAACAAAAATAATAATAATAGTAATAATAATAAAAATAATAATAGTAATAATAATAAAAAATAATAATAATAGTAAATAATAATAAAAAATAATAATAATAGTAAATAGAAAGAATAAGAAATATAAAAACATGAAAAATGAAATGTTAAAAACTAGGTAAATATAGAAATAGGTATACAAAAATGGCCTCCCACTAAGTCCTAATCAATCTCTATACATTTGTCGCGCTTATGGAAACAAAATGTCAACCATCAGTGGTTTTGAGCCGCGGGAACAAATCCTGACTTTACCGCTCAACTTGGTATTTGCCACTGATGTCGGACCTCAGTGTTATGGCAATAAAAAAAAGGCAATATAAAAATGTAAAAAATAATAAAATATTAAATGCATAAAATAACAAAAACTAGAATAATAAAAACTAAATATATAAAAAACCTTAATACATGCTATGAAGTTAAAAATGTATAAAAACTTATCAACTATAAAAGAGGAAGAAAATGTTAAATAATAAATGTAAATAATAAGTAAATAGAGCTAAATATAAAATTAAATGCAAATATAAAATGAAAACACTCATAAATGTACAAATGAAAATGATGCAAAATGAAATAAATGCAAAGGCAAAGTGGGGTGTGTAAGATGAACCTGTCGTTCCTCTCCAGACACAAACTCCTTCAAACACCTGCATCAAAATCATATCGTACAGTTACCTCTGGCTAAACTCAAACCACACGTTGACACTAAACCAATGTAAACCTTTTAAATGCAAATGTAGAACCAATTATCTTGCTCAATTTGTATGAAATACGCCAATACATTATGTCTGCTTACATAACCTCTACATTTTAGTCAACTTTTAAAATCTTAATCACCAATTATTCAAACCCAAACGGATATGTGGTTGCCTTTTTTTGTCAGATCCAACCCGTCTGTCAGGTTGCCTGTGAAAATAATCAGTGTTGGGTGTAACGAGTTACAAAGAAACGCGTTACACTAACGAAACTACTTTCTCAGGGGAAAAAGTAGAGTAACGCGTTAGCTACCGTCAATTTAGTAACTTAATGCCGTTTATTTTTCAATCCGCCGCAACGTTACTTTTTGTTTACTATGGGCAGATGTCACCGTGACAGTCATCTGCTGGGCGCTTGCGCACACGACTCGCCGCATGAGTGACAGTCAGAGACTGGCCGCAGGTGGTGGCGGCAAAAAGACGACGAGCGACAATGGCAAGCGAAAATCGGCGCGTGCGCTGCTCATCGCGGAGCGTCGCACTTTACCCCAAGAGCCAGCTGAGAATAAAAAAGAGAAGTTGCCGCTCACAGCAGCGCTATTGAGACTGACTTTTTTTCTTTTGGTGAGGAGGAGGAAGACGCAACGTCCTTTAGCGTAGACGCTGAGGTACTGGAATATATGAGATCAGGCTCAGAGTTGGAGATCCTAAACCAATTCCCCCGAGTGAGAGCGGTGTTTATGAAGTACAACACTGCAACACCGTCCAGTGCACCGGTGGAAAGGCTGTTCAGCCTGGGAGGTATCGTTTTTACCCCAAGAAGAAACAGACTCTCAGACAAACGTTTTGAAAGACTGCTCCTGATGAGATACAATCGCACATTTCGTGCTGATGTGGAATAGCTCAAGCCTGCCTGTGCCCAATAGCTTTTTCTATCTGGTAAACTGAAGAAAGGCCAGCATATTCAGTGAACATAGCCTTTTAATTCTGAGATGTTTTTGATTGATTTTATTGTTTCTAAAATGTATTTGCCTCCAGTATTATTCCATTTTATTTCACAAGCCATAGATATCAAGCCATTTTGAAGGTATTATTTTTCTGTTACATGAGGCATGTAACATTGTATTTTGAGAAAGGTTTTCTTACATTACAGTTTGTTGCATTTTGGATAATAAAGAGCACGAAAGAAATATCTGTTATGTCCTTAATAGTAGAACTTCCATAACACATTTAGGAACAAAGTCGAGCAACATAAAAGTAACACAAAAGTAACGTAAAAGTAACGAGTAACGTAATAAGTTACTTTCTTTAGAGAGTAACTAAGTAAAGTAACAGGTTACTTTTTAAAAGAAGTAACGAGTAATGAGAAAAGTTACTTTTTAAAAGTAACTTCCCCAACACTGAAAATAATGTTATATTTGCAAACAGCCACACATCAGTACAATTTCTACAAACTTGCCGACCAAATATGACTTTTCATTAGAGTTGAGTTCAGTTATCATGACCTAAATATCAATCATTACTATCAATCGCAAGTCAATATATGTGATGAGATAATAAGGGTTTCCCTCATTTGCTTGGAAACACAAAATAAATACACAAAGGATACAGATGCCTCCGGACATCAGAGCGAACCGACATTCTCTTCTTCCACGCTGCCTCCTGCAACAACAAAGAAGCACACTCCGGCCTGCACAAGGCCACATGTTATCATGCCATTGGTATTATTGTTCTCCAGCTCCTCAGCTCCTGTCCTGAGTCAGGCCCTTCTGCAAAGTCCCTGTCTCTGTGGGAAATGAACGTTATCAACCTAGAAAGAATATGGATTAAAACATGTTACACACTCAATACATACAGGTTACTAAAAAATAGGCACTCTCCTATGATTTTATAGTAAATATAAAATTAAAAGTGCAATCATGGCATTAGTATGGTTAGTATGAAGCCATAATATCCTTACACACTTCCTATTGTTTACAACAACCGGGTTTTATTTCCACTACGTCACGTTATTTCTGACGCTTTCCCTGTGTTCAATGATCGGGTTTTAGACTTGAAGTTCAACTACTTACTGTAACTTTTGTTTTCACAAAATTTGTTCCTTCTAGATCAAAAGAGTCACAATTATTTCTACAGAGATCAAATTGACTCTCCTTCTTGGCCCCTCCTCTTTTCAACAGTTACACGAACTCGGTGCACCCAGAGTCGTGATAAGTGTGGAAAATGGGCAATATACTTTTGAGGTCATAAGTGTGACCTTTTTTGAGTGACTCTTAAGATACCGGATTTACACTGATTATCACTTTTGCTATTTTTGAAATAAAACACGTTTGCCAGCACAAATTTCAGATTAGAAGACACCGTTCTACTACGCTGCATGCAAACCTCTTCATCGGACTGCGCGCAACGCAAAACCACAGCCTCAGATCCAAATCTAAGAACACGCTATGAGTTCAAATCTGGATTCAGCCTCCGCTGACAAGTCTTGGCAAACGACACTATATTTCAACTTCAGCATCCAAGGGTTTTTCAGTGTAAGTGTAAACGATTACTTTATTACAATGCTCCAAATTAAAGTACACCAGTACCAACCGCTTATCGAAATTTAGGACTTCTTCTTTTGCTTAAAACAAAACCAACAATAAAAACACTGCATGATCAATTTCTGTACAAAATTCACTCAACTTGCTAAAATTAAAATCACACAATTTCGGGGAGTTCAGAAACAACACTTACACAATCCGAAAATTGTTAAGCCTTAATTCAGATCCCAAGAACACAACTAGAATGACTATACAATAAAATTAGACTCACTAAATACAAAGAAATATACAATAATCACATCATTCATCATCAGACAACCTCTCCTCTGCCAATCCAAACCTCAGACTCTCGTTTCCTACACGTGCAATCATTCCTGTCTCCGAGATCTCCATTATCCATCAGAACCTGATTACACGGGCCACTACCTCTCACCACATCACCTTCAAAGCACTTCATAACCTGGTCCCTCCGTACATATCTTCACTCTCAAACTCTCCGTCCCACCGGCCAGACTCGTCACCATGGGGAGCTATAACCCACTTCGAGCACTAATCACAAAGCAAGCAAATTAATCTCTACCACTACTATCAACGAAACATTTTCACACGAGAATGGTAACCTCTAGAAGTTACTTTTCAAAGTTAAGGGGATAATATTTTATCAGCTGCAACGGATCAACGCAGCTTTGCTACACAGTAATCTGAGACTTACAATAATGTTTTTTTTAGAAGCTAAAATGATATCACTGATTAAATATTCAAAATCTCTCTGTCATTTATTTATTTAGTAATTTATTTATTTTACATAAATTCCTAAAGTTTACTGCAAATCAGGTAGGATTGAACTTAGTACACTTTGCCTATAACTTGAAGAAAATATTAGAATTAATATACTGCTAAAGCAATAACGGGCCTTGGCTTCATCTAAACTCGCCTCGTTACATTGAATAATTTTTACTTTATGTGAACCCTACAATCTCTATGTTTGTTAGTTATTTATCACTCTGTAAATGTCAAACTATCAAACTATTCAATTACATGTATTTATTTATTTCTTATCTACTTTATCTTGATAATTATAGCTGTTCAATTAAGATTCAAATAGTGTGACCAATCTGAGCATTAAAAAGGGTCAAAAAATGAAGATTAGAAAAAATAAATAAAGAGAATTTACAGTAACACGGAGTCCCATGGGCCCTAGCCCATGGGCAAAACACAAAAAATTGATTAAAAAAAAATACATATATATATAAACATCTATTTATACACAAAAATTCAAAACAAGTGTAAACTAAAGGTGGAACAGGGGCGAAGCATCGGACCTGAGGCAAATTTGCGAGCACTAGTCCGCCTGCAGACAGCTTTTTAGGGCGTTAGGGGACGGCGGCAGAGGAGGTGTTTTGGTTTCGAGAGCAGGGCAGACTCTCAGATTTTGTAAACTGTCCTTTAGAGGATGACACGGGAGTGATTTCTCACTCCTGTCCCGTCCCACTCCCACAAAAAAAATCCTGTCCCATCCCAGTCCCGGTGTGATGTGCAAAAAGAAATCTTGTCCCGTCCTGTTCCCGACAGAATCAATCCCACTCCCGTCCCAATCCCGCATGTTTTACAAAGTTTTTTTAGATGCACATCAGGCCGATAAAAGCCACATGTTGTGACTGAAATAACCAGGGTCACAACCTGGGCTACATTATTAGTCTAACCACCAGCACTATTTAAATAAAGTCGTTTAGGAAGTTTCAGTTTTATTTCACAGGGGCAGTGGAACATGACACCTCCCCTTTAAGATCGCTGTCCCTTTAAGATCCCCAGCCAAAGGCCCTGTCCTCGTATCGCACACAGCTTTTATCACACACGAAAACTAGTGGCTGTGAAGTTCACTTTTTACTTTAACGTTCGCCTAATGCCACTGTGTTCAGCACCAACACATCTCCCTCTGTCCGCGCTGACAGCGGCTCCAGCCACACACACACGCAGCCGCGCGCGAGGTAGAGAGAGGGGGAGAGAGAGCGCCGTGTTTGGGCCGACAAGAGGAGGGTGCATTGTTGCGGCGCATGGACAGAAGGCAGGATGAAGAGAAGAAAGTTAGCGCTTATTTGTATATTTAATCATTTCTCTCCGTGTTTTGTGCCTCATGAAATAACGGCAGCATGTCGCTGCATTATCTGCCACTTTCTACCGCTTTGATGCGATATAATCCCGCCCACTCCCGGTGTTTTTTCCCAGTCCCGTCCCAATCACGGGATCAATAGTGAAATTCATTCCCATCCCGTGGGAATCCCGACAAATTGTCATCCTCTACTGTCCTTCATGCACTTGGACCAACGCTCACACAATGCGCAAAGGCCCACTTGCTTCTCTCCCATAACCACCAAAAAAGGCGAGGTAAAAGTAAATTAAAGACTTAAAATCAGCTTGTCCTATCGCGCAAAGCATTACAAAATAAGAAAAGATTCAAAAATGCTAACAAAAATAAAACAGGAAGAAAATTTGAAAGAAAAGCAACACGAGTAAATAATAATAATAATAATAATAATAATAATAATGAATGTAAAAAAAAGTCCTCTGTACACTGTCAGAAAAAAGGGGCTAATCTTCAGAAGAAAAAAAAGAATCTCCTACTTGTTTATGTTTTACCTTCTCATATCGATTAGTGATCAGTTTGTGTTATCATATTAAAGTCAATCGTCTATTCTAGATTTCAAATAAATTGGTGTTTAAAGGGATTATACGCACATGGTTTGTCAGGATCCCCAAAAACCCTAGCAAGCAAGACCGAGATGTAAAAGTGTATTAGTAATTTAAACCATATCAAGCAAAACACCACTCTAAACTTTGTTTTGTTTAGACCTATCTTCTTTATTTGACCTATATATTCAAATCAGTGTTGTTTGCAATTAAGAATTGTTTTGAATTCATTATGTCTCGGTGCTGCCATCTCCTGGGGATCCCACATCACCCTGGGAAACATTATTCCGACTAATGTTGAATCTTCATATTAAACACTTAGCCTGCGATACAAAATATTGGTTGCCTTAGTCAAAACAACTTGGTCCAAACATAATTTGGATACCAGCTAATCTAATCTTAACCGTTCTCCTCAGGGAATTGCCTAGGGGAACAAAGGTAGCGTTTTGACCACTTCTCGAATCTAACCTTGGGCCTGACTCTAAATATGTAAAAAATTACAAGCAAGTGCTTTAAACCATCTTTAAGAGAACCAGCGAAAGCCCATCTGCTGACGTAGCCTGGGCATATGTCATTTCTAAAACCTCAACAAAGGTCGCATCATTCCTGTACACCCAAAACCTACACAGACATCAGAACCTTAAAGACAGAATTAAGTTTCACTTTACCACAAATCAACTACAAAGACAGATTATATATTTATTTTTTTTAATGTCCTGGTACTTTAAGAATCAGGTTTAAGCTCAGTTTTCTAAAACAAATCACAGCAGAATAACATCCGTCAACATTTTACAACATAACAACAACAACAACAAAAGCAAGACATTTTACTTCTCAATTGTACACACTTTAGATCCTAATTTCGTTTCACTGTTGCCAAATATCATTCGTTTTGATCGCTTGGTAAGCGCAAACTATTTTTATTTATTTATTTTTTAGCAAAATGCCATAAATCATACGCCTTTCCCTCATTATTTTTAACCTTATGTGTTTTAAAACCCAGCTGTTGTACTCACAAAGTTTGCAGCTAACAAGACATTGTCACAACACGGAGGCAGCCCTCTGCAGTCCCCGCCTCTGTGGACAGATTTTAGAACAGTATCACTTTCAAAAAGAAAAATAATACATCTCAATTCATTAACACAGCGTGAATCATCAATTGGATTGTCATTCTTTTTTTTCTTTTTTTAATGCTGACTCAGCAATCTGTCTCCAGGCAGACGTTATCAGGAACTCTTCGTTCACCGACCTTGCAGACAAGCAAAACAATTAGATAAAACAGCAGGTGGACAGACAGACAAACACGGAGACACATGACACGAAACATAAACAATGGAAATAAAGATCTCCATGCTGCATCCAAAACTATAGCCATCTTCATTTTTTTTTAAATAAAATAATGTGATATTTATCGCAATGTTCATTAGTTGATTCTGGAACTTACAGTTAGATTAAGCCACGCAACGGACAGAAACGTAGGCCGTATACGTCCGCCGAAGCGTCTCTCTTTTGTGCACAACAAATTCAACGGTACCCCGTGAGAAAGATATCCTAGGTTCTTCTCCCACCAAACCGTTAATCTAGCCTGGCTAACGCCAGACTGCTGTGTGCGCTCGAATCTTTTCGAACTTCACAACAGCCTGGGACCATGGCCGACATTTTCCATGGATTTGGGCACCAATCACAGAACGAGGAGGGACAGTAAGACGATGACGTGCTATTTGACATACAGAAGCTTGTAGTTTGTTTAGGGATAAAAAAATATATATATTTACGGATCCAACATGACAGCAGCAGACGCGATGCCATCTTTCGATCAAGCTTTAGAACGTGTTCTAAATAGTTTAGCTCAAAAGTTTACAGCAGGTACGTCATACGTCATCTGATACCATGATACGATTGGCTATGGCTACGTGCAGACGCATGAGAGACATTCGAGCGCCCAATAAACGGCTATGGACAATCGTAAACCACACCTCTCCGACGAGAAAATGAATTGGTGGTCCCCAGACTAAATATCACTTGTGATTTTAGTCTGGCGTTAGCCAGGCTACCGTTAATCACCACAACTGCCCGATTTCTTCTAAACGACGTTCAGACAAAACCACCAGTTGCAGTTTAACTACAAACCTCATGTAAACACTGCGTCAATTTCTGATACAAGGCCCACATAAAGTCTGTATCCACGGTCCTCCTCGACCGTGGCTATACTATCCTCCAACCGTCTAAGTAATTAATTGCATGGCCTATGCAATTCATTACCGGCTCAATATTCAGCACTCAGTTCAAGATTAAAGTAACATAAAACAGCTATACACACAGTAGCCCACAGCTCGGCTTTGACCCATAATATCCACAAACCAGACAGAGCCCAGTGACCTGGACTCGGACTCGTTTACAGCTTTCTGTGGCGTACCGGCTTCAATGGCTACATCAGTGTGCCTTATGTTTGACGCCAAAATCAACCTTAAACAAAGCTTATACTCGACATAGTCTACAATATGTGTCCCTCTCATTACCTGTAAGGGCTAGCTGCATAAACAGTAGCGTCAACAGGCCTGAATGGAGCCTCACATCTTCCTGTAGATATTTGAGTCTAAGCTTGTGCATCAGAATACCCTAGTCTTAGTACAGGACCTAAATCCCTACTCTCGACCAGAAACAAACATCCAGAATCAACCAACAACATTGTTTTTACTCTTTTAACATTTCCCAATGCATTATTCTTTTTTAGCAAGCATGCGTCTGGTAAGGCCATTCTCCCTCCTTTTTATCAAAGGATAAAAAAAAAGAAATGCACTTACCAGAGCAGCTGTATCTAAACAAGTTCGTAGATGCCAGTTTGTAAGAGAATTCTAACAAACGATGATCGAGAGGTTGATGAAGAAGAGGCAGCAGTCAGGATGTCTTATGCAGGAGAAGTTTATTTGCCATCTTGGGACCCAGAGACAAGAACTCAAGACATTGTGCCAGTCCTCACATTCAAGTCTGTCCATACTTCCACATCAAGAGAGTTAAGTAATCCTGGTGACACGTAGGCACTAAGCATCTACCACTGGCAGTGTGCCACGTGAATTCTATGCACTGACAGTGTGCCACGTGTATTTAGACCACAAGTCATGTAGAAGGCCAAATTGTACTGATTTGGCAGTACTAAATGATAAGGGCAATGTGTGAGGGCCGAATTAACTCTATAATTCCCCATCATTGCACATTTGTGTAGTTTTTTCTAGATAAAAAATCCTAAAAATTAATTTTAATTATATTTTACCAAACTGTGAGTTGTAGTGTGATCAAGGGGAGATGATTTATATATGATGTGAGTTTGGTGACACTACAACATGTAATAGTATACTTATTGCACATTTTAGTAGTTTTTTCTTGATAAAAAATCCTCAAAATTAATTTTTATTATATTTGACCAAACTGGGAGCTGTAGTGTGATCAAGGGGAGATGGTTTATATATTACAATTAAATTCATTAAGTGCGATGTCCGCAGTGTGTGATCATATACTTACACAAGCTGAAAACACAGGTCGTGTCTATGACCATGATGAACTGGACTCTGAGTCAAACTTATTTCCAAACAAAAATGATACATGTAAATATTATACAGACGCAGAATTTAATAGTAATATAGAAACGGCTGGTTCATTTTCACTTATTCATTTGAATTGTAGAAGCCTGTATTCAAATTTTAGTAAAATACATGACTATTTGAACACATTACAAAATAAATTTACTGTTATAGCTCTGTCTGAGACTTGGTTAACGGATGAGAAAGGTGCGGAATTTTATTTTGAGGGTTATGAATTGTTTTATGTTAATCGGATCAAGAAGAGAGGAGGCGGGGTTGCTCTTTATGTTAGTAGTGAGTTAAAATGCAAAACAGTTGAGTGTATGACTACTGCAACAGAAGATTTAATGGAATGTTTAACTGTTGAGATGGAAATGAACAAACAGAGGAATATTGTTGTCACATGCATATATAGAACTCCAGGGTCCAGCATTACAGCATTTGATAACAAGCTGGAGCAATTATTAGTTGGGATGAATGAAAACAAACTGTCTATAATTTGCGGGGACTTCAACATAAATCTCTTGAATGTGTCTATTCATACCAGTAGTTCAGATTTCCTAGATTTAATGTATAGCAGAGGCCTTTATCCAACCATTACCAGGCCTAGCCGAATAACCTCCAGTTGTGCCACATTAATTGATAATATTTTTGTTAATATATTTGAAAAAACGGTCAAAAGTGGTCTTCTGATAAATGATACAACTGATCATTTACCTATATTTGTAACTTATTTTGTAATGTAAAAACAAACAAAGAAAAGCACAGTAAAGTTATTCGGTCAAGAACTGAGGAAAGATTAAATGCATTTAGGGATGATCTTATGAAAGAACACTGGGAAAATGTTTATAGTACAAATAATGTGAATAAGGCTTATGAATCATTTAAAAAAAAGTATCTATGGTTATACAATAAAAATTGCCCAACAAAAATATTGAATGATACAGCAAGAAATAATAATAAACCTTGGATAACAAAGGGTATATTGAAATCTTGCAAAAAGAAGAATAAGCTTTATTGCGACTTTGTAAAATATTGGACAGTAAATGCAGAAAAAAATATAAAGCCTATAAAAATAAGTTGACTACCGTAATGAGACGTGCAAAGAAAGATTATTATACAAACTTGTTAATGGAAAACAAAAGTAATATCAAAGGAATGTGGAAAGTTTTAAGGGAGGTTATGGGCAGTAAAATGAATTGTAGTCAGCCATTATACTTAATGAATCAACAGAATATGGAGGTAAGTGGTGAAAAAATGGCTGATGAATTGAATTCATTTTTCGTTAATGTTGGTCCAAATCTTGCTAAATCTATACCACTACATAACGAAAATAAAAGTTGGACAGGTGAAAGTAGAGTTATGCAATCCCTATTTCTTGGCAAAGTTAGTGAGAGTGAAATTATCTCTACTGTCTCTAAATTGAAAAGTAAATATTCATGCGATAGTGATGGCTTAGATATGTATATTGTCAAAGAAACTATACATTGTATTATTAGACCATTACAATATATAATCAATGTGTCTTTTAATACAGGTTTCTTTCCAGATAAAATGAAGGTGGCTAAGATTGTTCCCTTTTTTAAATCGGGTGATAGGCATAGCCTCACAAATTATAGGCCTATATCTTTGCTTTCTCAATTTTCCAAAATTCTGGAGAAACTTTTTGTTAAAAAATTTGATTCTTTTCTTGAAAAACATTCCTTAATACATGATAATCAGTTCGGGTTTCGAAGCACCCGCTCAACAGCTATGGCTTTGATGAAAATCACAGAGGACATTACTACAGAATTGGAGAATAAAAATCACACAGTTGGAGTTTTTATTGACCTTAAAAAGGCATTTGACACTCTTGATCACGGTATATTGATATCTAAATTACAGACATATGGAATTAGAGGTGTAGTATTAAACTGGATTAGTAGTTACTTAGAAAATAGACAACAATATGTAGAGTATATAGGCCATGAATCTAACTTAGAAACAATACAGTGTGGAGTCCCTCAAGGCTCTGTGCTGGGACCTAAACTTTTTATTTTATATATTAATGACCTCTGTGATGAATCAAAGATTTTACGTTTTGTTCTTTTTGCGGACGATACAAATTGTTTTGTATCGGGGAAGAATTTAGGAACATTAATAAAAACTATTGAACAAGAAATGGTCCAACTTCAGAAATGGTTTAATAAAAATAAATTGTCGTTAAACTTAAACAAAACAAAATGTATGTTGTTTACAAATCAAAAATGCCTTGAAAGTGTTAATTTGACTTTAAATGGAATAACTATTGAGAGAGTGTCAGAATTCAGGTTTTTAGGAGTACTCATTGATGATAAATTTAAGTGGAAGTCACACATAGCTTACGTAAGAAATAAAATTTGTAAAAATATTGCTGTTTTGAGTAAAGTAAAGTTTATGTTGAATTACAAGGCAATGCGAATCTTATATTCTTTTATTTGCCATATTTAATGTATTGTTTGGAGGTATGGGGTAATTCTTATATTACTAATTTAATGCCCTTATTTCTTTTGCAAAAAAGGGCTATAAGAATAATTAATGGAGTTGCTCCAAGAGAACATACCATAGGTCTGTTTCTGAGGTCAGGACTACTCAAATTGAAGGACTTGGTTTCTTTACAAACTTTATTAGTTGTTTATAAAGCAAAACACTGCCTGTTACCGCATGGACTTCAAACCGTTTTTACTGTAAATAGTGAGACAAGTAGAAGAAATAATGACTTTAAACAACCTTTTGCAGGAAATGCCCTTAAACAAATGTGTGTCTCAGTATCTGGTGTGAAACAATGGAACTCTCTAGAAAACGATCTAAAATGTTGTTCAAATATTCTTCAATTTAAATATAAGTATAAACAGAACATTCTTAACTTGTACAAAGATGAATGTGAAAATTGTTAAATTTACAACAACAGTGCTGATAACGATGGTGGTGATGTAGTGGTGTGGCGGTGGTGATGGGGGCGATGGCGGGACTGTCTGGTTGTGTGGCGCGTACCTATGTGTTCGTGTGGGTGTGTCTGTATGGGTGTATGCAGGTATGCTTACAGTACGCAAAAAAAAAAAAAAAAAAAGAATAAAAAAAACAAAGAGGAACAAATTTTCAGTGCAGGGTAAGCGGGTGTTGAGCAGCTGTGGGAGGTCATACGTCTCTCAACAGCTGCCCACACAAACCTCGCTTTTTAAATACACCATACAGCATAGGGCTCATCACGAGTACATATACACATCCTCTTCAGTACAGGGTGAGCAGGAATGGAGGGAATGTCAGGGATGTAGCACCTCTGGACTTCCGCTAACTCCTGTCTTTTTAAACACAACACCTATCTTAGGGCACAACTCTGTCAATCACTAATGTAGGGCAAGCAGGTGCCGGGCAGCTGTGAGAGGTCAAATATCTTTCGACAGCTGCCCACTCAAATCTTGTTTTTTAATGCAACACACAGCATAGGGCTCATCACAAATACATCAATAAATCCTCTCCATCTTTTTGTGTGCGTGCTGTGGGTGTGCCTGTGTGTGTCCGTGCATGCCTGCCTGTATGTATATGTGGGTGTGCGTTGTGTAGTTTGATGGACTCGTCGTTGTTCCCGTCGCTGCTGTTGTCACCATTGCATCACTGTTGTTTTAGCAAAATTATTAATAATAATCGGAGAAAAAATAAAGAAAATTGTTAAAATTGAAAGTTGATTACATCTGGTCTGGGCTATTGTTATCTTTTGGCATCGGTGTGGCCATCTAATTTGTAATGTTTTTTTTTTAAAGAATGGGGTAGGAGCTTATAAGATTTTTTTCTTCATCCTACTCCTGTTCTTCTTTTCATGGAATGTATTATTGTTGTGTTTGTTGATTTGTTCCAATTGTACAGTATGTTGCATTACCATGAAAAAAGAATGTACTTATTGCACATTTTAGTAGTTTTTTGTTGATAAAAAATCCTCAAATTAATTTGAATTAATATTTTAACAAACTGTGAGTTGTAGTGGGATCAAGGGGAGATGGTTTATATATGATGTGAGTTTGGTGACACTACAACATGTAATAGTGTACTTATTGCACATGTTTGTAGTTTTTTCTAGATAAAAAAATCCTAAAAATGAATTTTAATTATATTTTACCAAACTGTGAATTGTAGTGTGATCAAGGGGAGATGGTTTATATATGATGTGAGTTTGGTGGCACTACAACATGTAATAGTGTACTTATTGCACATTTTTGTAGTTTTTACGTGATAAAAAAATATATAATTAATTAGAAACTACTTCTTTTAAAGTATGTGATTAAGGTGAGATGGTTTATATCTACTTTGTTATGTGTGGGAATACAACATGCAATGGAATACCTTTGACTCATTTTAATGATAAAACATAATTGAAATGAAAAAAACCTTTTTCCAAAGAAATTTGATGTAGTTGACTTTTAATGTTTTTTTTTTTTACCATACACCTTAAAAAGAGATTTTGCTAAAGATTGACCTATAAGGATGTTAGACAATATTTAAAATCATAATCATAATTAATAAAATCATAATTTTCCAATCCAAGAAATATATATATATATATATATATATATATATATATATATATATATATATACACACACACACACAATCAGAAACACACACACGCAATTTTAATGACACTACACCTGTCTTAGGTCAAGGCTATTGAATATTTCTGTATCTTATTTTTCGGTGTTGCCATTTGTAGATGGTCCCTGCGCATTCGAACACCAGCAGGCTCTGCGTAGAGGCCAATGCAAGTCTCCCAGCATGGAGGGCGGCTTGTTTTGAGGAAAATACGATTGTAGGTAGTAGTCCACCTTGCTGTGATTGCACTTAAGTGTCGGTTTTGTGAAAGCAATGTTACGATGATGAGTTATTGATGCGGAAAAGCCGAATCTGTGAATATCTTTCTAACTTTACCGAAGTCGTGCGTGTGTCTGTGCGTGGCGCGAGGCGCGTTGTGCAGTGATGCGAACTGGTAAATATTGTCCCGTTCATCCGCTGTTTCTTAAACATTAATGTTAAAATTGAGAAAATGCAAATAATAAGCTCCACTTTACATTTGTATTAGTGTAATGTCAGCCCTGATATTGATGAGCTGATGACGCTCTGAATAAGTCGGCCTCCACTGAGACTTTTACGCACGAGTTCATACACATTTCTGTAGCAAAATTTGTGTTCCATGATTGTTCAGATGTTTAGTTTAACTCCATTTATCCAGCGATCTCACATTTTCCTAACATACACAATATGCAGCCTGTATATAGGCTATGTAAATGGGTCTTTAAAAATTGCTTATGATGCGAGATTAATTCATGAAGGATAAAAATAGCCCATGACGGATTTTTTTTAAACCTGCCTGTCAAAATGAAGGAGAGAAATTATCCCTAGCGAAATCACTGCACACGAGAAACGTGGGTGATTTTACCGTCCCCAAAGTGAACACAGAGAAAGCAGCGGCCAATGACAGAGTGAAATAAAGACAGAAAAAACACAGCGGCACCTCCTTTTTCATTTCTCTGTCAAAACAGCGGCACAAACAAGTAATTTCATGGCCACAGCCCCACATGAAACAGCACAACTTTATATCACCAAACGTTCACGAGAACCACCTTTTCAAGCTACATTTCAACCGCGAACAGAGTTTAGCAGCACTTACTGAGTTTGGAGACGAACTGTTCAGCTTCACTTCGCCGCTAGCGGCGCCTCTTTCCGCTTTCTCCGCTCGCCTCTCTCCGCTTTCTCCTCCGCCTCCTCCATCTCGGGGCTGAGGCCCGTGTCCTTCTCTTATTAAATCCACTGAAATACGTCCCGCTTCTTCGTGTCGCCGACTTTTATCTCCATATGACAGAACTATAGCCAAGTTGAAGGCTTCGTAGCAGTAGTAGCCTTGCACTGCACACTGTTGTGACACTGTTGACACCGCTGACCGATTGGGACACGCACATGTTTTCCCACGCTCACAGACACGGCCTATCTTTGCGGATTTTGGGTCAGTTTTTGAAACCGGAGGAGAAATGAAGCGGTAGAGAGGACAGACGCGCTGTGTTATCAAACATCAGCTGTTTGTCAGAATCGTGTAGTGTGTTCGCTCTTACTATTCTCAGTCGTTAAGTGTGAACCCCCAGACGTTCTATAATCGCACTAAATCCAGTCCATTCCGCTGAGGGGCTCAGCACACAGTCTTGGGGAGCCCCCGTGTTCAGTGTGATGGTTCTGGAGGACTTTCCGCTGACACGTACAGCCTGTGGTCGCCCCGTCAGAAGGTCCAGCAGCCAGTTGCACAGTGATGTGTTGATCCCCAGATGGAGCAGTTTGTGTATTAGCTGCTGTGGGATTATAGTGTTGTGTTGTGTGTGTTATAGTGGTGAGTGAGGGCTGAATGAAGCGCAGTGGAGATGGCATCTTCAGTTGAGCGATTGGACTGATAAGCAAACTGGTATGGGTCCAGGGTGGGGGGGAGAACAGACTTGATGTGTTCCATGACGAGCCGCTCGAAGCACTTCATAAGAACTGGAGTGAGTGCTACTGGGCGGTAGTCATTAAAGCAGGATGGTGGTGACTTCTTTGGCACCAGAATGATGGTGGTCGCTTTGAGGCACGTTGGGACCACAGCCTGTTGCAGAGATGTGTTAAAAATGTCTGTGAAGACTTCAGTGAGTCCATCAGCACAACCTTTCAGTACACGACCTGGTATGTTGTCTGGACCCGGTGCTTTGCGTACGTTGATCCTGCTCAGACATCTTCTCACACTCTCTGGTGATAGCTTCAGCACTTGGTCTTCAGAAGGGGGTGTTGACTTTTGTGCCGGGGTTCTGTTGAGTGCCTCATGGCGAGCAAATAATTAATTTAGAGCGTTCAACAGAGAGGTGTCACTGTCACAGGTTTGTCGAGGAGGTTTATAGTCTGTGATGGTCTTTATCCCCTCCCACAGACTCTGAGTGTCTCTGCTGTCTCTGAAGTGATTTGTTATCTTTTTGGAGTACTGCTTCTTGGCTTTTTGATGCCGCGGGTTGGTCCTACTGTAGCTGTCCGCAATTTCTCCTTGTCACCAGATTTGAAGGCAGCATCCTGGATCCTCATGAGCCTGAGGACTTCACTTGTATACCAAGGTTTCTGGTTGGACCTGATAATGATGGTCTTAGAGTCTGTAAGATCCTCAGTGCACTTGGTGATGTAGGCACTGACAGTCTCTGTATACTCCTGGAGATCAGTGTTATTGTTGTGAGTGGCAGCCTGCTTGAACATATTCCAATCCATTGTGTGAAAGCTGTCCGTGAGTTTCTCTAAAGAGTCTTTACTCCACATTTGACTCTGTTTCCGAACTGGTTTAGTGACTCTAACCAGTGGCCTGTATGCTGGCAGTAACAGAACAGTTGATGAGACTGGGGCGACAGTGGCGCAGATGGTAGAGCGGGTCGTCTCATGATCGGAAGGTCAGGAGTTCGAATCCCGGCTCCTGCAGATGCAGACTGTCGTTGTGTCCTTGGGCAAGACACTTCACCCAATGCCTATGTGTGAGTGGTTGGTGGTGGTCGGAGGGACCGTTGGCGCAGATGTGTGCAGCCTCGCTTCTGTCAGTCTGCCCCAGGGGAAACTGTGGCTACAAATGTAGCTTACCACCATCAGCATGGAGTGAATGAACCCCCTCCCTTTCATGTGTGAAGCGCTTTGGGTGTGACTTGTGTCATATGAAAAGCGCTATACAAATAAGATTCCCCCCTTCCCCCCAGTTATGTGGTCTGATGCACTGAGATTGGGGAGGGGGAGAGCCCTGTACGCTCCTTTTTTGGTGGTGTAAACTAGATTTAGGATGTTGCTTCCCCTTGTTGGAAAGTCAATGTGTTGATAGACTTTGGGGAAAACGCTTTTTGGGTCTGCGTGGTTGAAATCCCCAGCTAAGATGAGAAAGGCATCTGAGTGGGCTGTCTGTTTGTCGCTGACACTCTGGAACAGTTCATTCAGTGCCTCTTTCCTGTTTTTGATGTTTGAGGTGGGTATGTAGACAGCAACAAGCAGTACAACAATTATTTCCCTGGGCAAGTAGAAAGGTCGACGCTTAATGATCATAAACTCCATCAGGGGTGAGCAGTGTTTGCAGACCACAACGACATCACGGCACCAGGGGTCATTGGTGTAGACACAGCGACCACCTCCGCGCGTCTTTCCTCCCTCAGAGATCACTCTGTCCGCTCTACAGCAGGACCCAGAATGGAACCTTGAGGTAAACCACACACAATTTCTTGACTGCCAATCACCTATTTTTTACACATTGTTTTCTATTTTTTAAATAACTGGTGACCCACTAGTTCTACCCCCCTAATCCCATAGTGTTCTAGCTTATTAATTAATATATCATAGTTTATTGTATCAAATGCTTTACTCAGGTCAATAAATAACCCTATTGCCTATTTCTTTGTTGTCTACAGCATCAGTTATTTCTTCGGCTATATTAAAGAGTGCGTGCGAAGTTGAGTGATTATTCCTAAAACTAAACTGATTATCAGAGAGTAAATTATTTCTTTCAATAAAGCTGTCATGTCTAGAGTTGAAAACCTTCACTAAGATTTTTGAAAATTGCGGTGAAAGGGAAACAGGCCCATAGTTAGTAATAGGGATGTCAATATTAACCGGTTTTATTATTACCACGATTATAAAAGGACGCGGTAGGTTATCCCATAGAACATTAAAAAGAATAGACAACTCCTCCTCACTCCTCCCCGTTTACCACAATGACCACATTCGAGGGGGAAATCATGGCGATTTACAGACTCCTCCTCCCCAGCTCTGACGAAGCATGTTCCTAATGAGGGCATAAGGGCGGGATCTTCACTGTAGACTCGGCCCTTGCGTGACGTGTAGCTCAAGGAACTCCATCGGCCCTGGGTCAATATAGCCTGTCCGTCCATGGGAGTGGATCTCTCCGTCTGTGGTTCTCCCCAAGGTTTCTCTTTTCTCCCACTGGGTTTTTGAGTTTTTCCTTGCCGTGCTGGAGAGTCTAAGGACAGGGGACACCCGCGCCGCTCGTCGCCACCCACTGTTGACGCTTATTTGGACATTATGTTTGCCTGGATACTTGATTCACCTGAACTTTACATTGTCTTATTTGCTGTTCTGTTTTATTGCCTTAATGTTTGGTGCAGCCCTATGAGGCAACTCCTGTTGTGATATTGGGCTATACAAAACCATTGATTGATTGATTGATTGATTGATTGATTGATTGATTGACCATGCAGCTCCAATGCTAACAGTCCGACCCTCATTAGTACGAGATTTCAAAACATTTTCTTTCGAAAACTAGCGTGGTTTCTTTTAATTGTGACTAACCCAGCGTTATCTCAGGAGGAATATGTAGCCGTAGAAAGTGTTTAAAAAATAGAAACCAGGCGTTAAACTTGTTTTTAACGTGTCTAAAGTCCAATGCTTTTCAATGAGAGACTAGCGGCTATATGGAGGTACTACAGCAATGGCGGCCTCCAGTGTTGCGGTCATAAAGCAGAGCAGCTAGCGGCCATTGGGTTATCCGTAAGAATTTCAGAAGGCACGGTTTACCACGGAAATTTTTCACGCTGATGTACGAGCCGCTGCACTCCATAAACAGCGCGTAAACTCACCGGTAGTTGAGCAAGGCAGAAGGACGCTCTTCTCCAGTGTTGTATCCACCCAAAAACGATTGAAGTTAGCAGAGTGGGACCACTTTAGGTATCCAAAAGATGACCAAAGGTGTTGTTGTTGTCGATTGAGATCCGTTATGCAAACCCTGTCGTCAGGAAGTTGCAACAAAAGGCGCTGATTTAGGCTACGTCGAATATGAAACAACATCTTGGAGATAATCCTTTGCTGTAAATGTCCAGGTCAAGGTAACCAACTGCATAATTCCCAGAAAAGTTGTCCAAATGTTTGGAAATAGCCGCCACAATTGGCTCAGGATGTAAACAAAAAGCTAACGCGTTCCACTCTGCTTCAGCGTAACAGAAAGGTTAGTGAAACCGCGCACATCAGCTGTTCAAAAGAGTCTCCTTATGCAGTGTTCAGACCGAACGCCTCTCGGGCGTCAAAAACGCGCCTAAAGCCGTAGTTGGACGCTTGTGCTTACTGAAGTCAGACGCTTGTCACAAATGTCACAGAGCGTCAAGACACTCTGGCCGCGCGTCAGCTCAGAGTGCGTTTGTAGCCATCTTGCAAGCAGCTCTTGCCTGAAAACTACAGTTGTTTGGAGGCCAACTAGTCTCCCTCTTTGCTCCTGCCATGTCCTATGGATCTTTAACTATACCCCCATGGTCTACGCAGGATCTCCCCAGTATTTAAGCTCATCCAGCCGTACGGTTGAAGGGACATTGGTGGCAAGTGGCTATAGGCTAGGTTAGCCCGGTTAGCTTGTTGCGATCACCTACAGCTCATTGTTGATTAAAAAAAAATTTGTGCAATAAACCATAAATGTGTCTATCCCAGCTCAGTGTGTGACCATCATAAAGGCTGTTGTGTGTAGTTAAGGGCTTTATTGACGTTATTAGTCGATTGGCTTGTAGCAGCTTTGGGAATGCTCTGTGGATCATCAAGGCCCAAACACATTCCCAGTGCAGATCCAGCCACTCAAATAAGTTTTCTTGTTGCCGCTTTTAATCCTGGGTGTTTAGGTAAATGAAACACTGATGCGTGTCTTTGTAAAAGTCCCATAGCTGCTGTAGCCCCGGTTCACAACAGGATAATCCTCCATGACTGTTTACATCTGCGGGCCGGCATAGGATCTGCCCCAGACCTAAGGTGGCTCAGCTACAATGTACGTCACTGTTGGAGAAAGCTCCTGATTGGTTGACGCTCGCGAATATCTCAAAAAAGTTCAACATTTCCAAGTCTGACAAGGACAGGAACCTTCCGAGCTTATATTTAATATAAACAGCGCCAAACCCACCTGATGTAACTTATTGCTAACTGAGGCAGCCATGAAAACCGATACATAGGTTAGGCCCATTATTTGAAAATTTAAGTAGGGCCGTGGCCACATACCTTGAAATGTCAGACGCTTCTCGCCTAATCCTGCCAGCCTTTCTTTGACATGTCGAGGGGGCACTAGATCCATATTTTTATCGTCGAGACAACAGTAGATATGTGTGTAAGAACTGAGGTGTCCGGGCACAGCCAGGGATCTGCGACTTGACAATCTTCTCCCTCCTTGTTGATATGGTGCAAACAGTCGTTATGAAATACATGAAACATCTACAAATTATAATGTACGAGTGCAATAAACACAAGGCCAATTTCCAAAACCTACCATCAACAGGGTGTCTTGGGGTCATAGTGTGTGAGGGCTGAGGAGAAATTGGCGCTATGCTGGCGGTTGGCGCTGCACAAAAATGCAATGGATTTAGCAGATATGCCAGCTTTCTATTAAGTTAAACTGTCATTTTAGCTTAACGGAGAAATTCATTCATCTATCTGACACATATAACACACACAGACTTACTGTTTTCAAGCCGGTTGGCCACATCACGCAACAGGTCCGCCAGAGATGTACCGCTTCCGCTTGAAGTCATCACTAAAACTGAGCAGTTAGCAACGATCTTGGAGTAATTTTGATAGCTATAGATTGCTTCTGTCTGGTTCCCCTGGCTGACCTACAGTCCACCAATCCTGCTCTTGATTGATTGATTGAGTTCAGCACCGCCCACCTAATTAGCATACGGCAACACAGAAATACATAAATAAATAAATGAAGAAATGTAGAAATACATAAATAAATAAATGAAGAAATGTAGCGACACAGAAATACATAAATAAATAAATGAAGAAATGTAGAAATACATAAATAAATAAAAGAAATGTAGCGACACAGAAATACATAAATAAATAAATGAAGAAATGTTGCGACACAGAAATACATAAATAAATAAATGAAGAAATATAGAAACACATAAATAAATAAATGAAGAAATGTAGAAATACAAAAATGAATAAATGTAGAAATATATAAATAAATACATGCAATAAATGGATAAATAAATAAAGGAAGAAATGTAGATATTGATAAATAACTTAAATAAAAGTATATTTATTTGATTTCAGAGTGATATTTAACATATCAATGTCAATATTTAATTTTTATTGTCCAAAATGAATGTATTTATTTATATTTTCCTGTATTTATTTATTTTTACTTTAGTCATTTTTGGTCCTCCATACCTAGTTAGTGAAGAAACGCTTATCTCCTGCCTTGAACAGAGGAATCACTTTTGCTACTTTCATACTGTCAGGAAACCGGCCAGTTTGCAACGCTAAGTTGCAAATGTATGTTAACGGCTTACAGATACTTTCAATAACACTTTTTAAAGTCTTCATATCCATGTCATAATAATCTGTCGAGGTTTTATTTTTACACCCCCTAACAATGTCCAGTATCCTTTTCCTCAACAGGTTTGAGGAACAAAGACGTAGGATTTGTGTCTATGAGCTCACAATTATAGTTCTCAACGTTTGCAATTTTTGCAGCAACATTTACAAATAATTTATTAAATGTATCGACTACTTCATTCATATTATTTAGAGTTTTATTCTCATCTTTGAAGTATTGTGGATAATTGATTATCAATTGATAATTGATAATCCATAAGCCTTTAATATTAGTCTTATTGCTATCTAATAACTTATAATAATCTTGTTTACATCTTCTAATGATACCTGTCAATTTATTTGTATATTTTTTATATTTATCCTCAACTTCTTTTGTTCTGTTATTTATAAAGTTTTTGTAAAGATTTTTTTCTTTCTTGCATGTATTCAACAATTCCTTAGACATCCATGGGTTTTCTTTACACTTTTTGTATTTTTTCATTGGGTCATTTTTATGATATACTTTTTGAAATACTCGCGCAAACTCATCGTATGCCTTATTAGTGTCATTCTGTACATAATAATCCAGTCCTGCGTTAATAGCTCCTTTTTAAGGGAATCAACAGTTGTCTCTGTTTTAACCCTTCTAAACTAATACATGTTTTCTTGTTCATTTTTTTATGATAATTTTTGTATACTACAAAAACTGGAAGGTGATCACTGATATCATTTATCATTAATCCGCTGACTGTATCACTTTCTATTTAATTAGAAACAATATGATCAATTAAAGTAGCACTGTGGGTTGTAATTCCACTTGATTTGGTAATTAGAGGATACAAACCTATACTGAATAAAGTATTTATAAATTTGTCAGTCTTTTTATGTTTATTTGGTTTCAACAGATCGATATTAAGATCTCCCCCCACAAACATGACTTTCTGATTTGAGCTTGAAAAATGCTCCTCCATCCAATTAGAAAAAAACTCTATGTCAGAGCCATGAGCTCTATAAATACAACTTAAAATGTTTCCTTGTAATTTCAACAGTAAGGCATTCAAGTATATCATCCACCACAATAGTCTATAAAAATAGCTATTGTGGGACTCACGATTCTAACCGGACCCACCACCTGCAGGAGGAGCCATAGGGGCTGGTGCAATGTGTTTTGGGCACCTCCAACAGCTACCCCCACGACCCGGCAACGGACAAGTGGAAGAAAATGGATGGATGGATGGATGGATGGATGGATGGGTTTTGAAAACTGTTTTAAGTAGCTCTTAATGTGGTCAACGTTTGCATAAAGGCTTCGACTATTGAAGTGCATTATAGAGAATGCATTAACGTTTTTGAATTTACAATTGTGAAGATCCTCTATGTAATATTGACAGTGATTAAACAGTTCTCTTGATAAAGTTACTTTCAGGGTTGATGTCGTTGTCAGTGTTCTTTAATTCATATTGCGAGTGTTTAAAGTCCAGTTCGAATGCTTAATAAGGAGTAATTCTCCTTATTAAGTGTTCTAAATCAGAACTTTCTATGCTTGATGTGTTAGAGGCCATTTGAAATGAAGTGCTTCAACATACCAGAGTTGTGCATCTGTCTTAATGATGAATCGGTGTACTGCTCCGAGGGCGAATTACAAGTTTATCGTAGCACTTGCTAATGATAAAACCTATGAAATGTTCAAAAGGACTATCGCGCCACGAGGGGTCTGATGAGGCCCTGTGCAGTACAGTGTTGTCCATAAAAGGTCTTATGCTGAGAGGACGCTAAGGCTTGAGCGTTCAATGTACAGGTCCAAATTTGGTGTTTAAGTAAACTGTCTCGTCCTACAGCTGTATCTTGCCATCCATGGACGAAGTTCGTATGTGTTTACGTATTCTGTGGGCTGGGCTAGTGAAAGAAAAGCATAGCGATGGGACGAGACAGCGGACTTCTTCCTTTGTACATCTGAAATGCCATATCTGTACCACTTGCTGAAAGCCTGAATAAAGAACTCCTGAGAACGCATCCTTCTCTCTGCGCTATTTTTTCCATCAAGAAGGTCCTGGACAGAACATTATCTTACACTTAAATACTGACACACAGAAAGGCAATGTCCCCTCTCGTGCGCGCCACTTTCAATTCTGGCAACAGATCTTTCCTTTTCCTTCGGATAGCATCTGTCTAGTCTTCGTTTTTGTAGATATTTGTACCTTTCAGTGCTTTTGCGCATTGGAGTATGGCGACTCGGTCCTTGTGGCGTAGCAGCTTAACCACTATGGGCCTTGGTCTTTCGCCCACTCCGGTTTGCCAGTGCGGTGCGCCCGCTCAACCTCCACCGGCCGCTCCAGATGTAGCTTCTCCGTGAGAACTTTTCTGATTTTTTCTTCTGTGTCGGTCCACGTTTCACTGGGTGACTCAGCGATTCCGTCAAACACAAGATTGTTCCTTCTGGACTGTCCTTCAAGGTAATCCATTTTATCTGTCATTGTGAGTAAGCTGTCACAGACTTTGTAAATGTCCAACTGCATTGTTGCTCAGCTTGTTTGACACCGTTTGCCAGATCATCAACGTCTTTTTGTGTGTATTGCAGGCTCACTTTCACTTCTTGTATTTCCTTTGTCAGTGAGTCCAATCTGGTATTAATATTTTCCACTAAAACTTTGACATAGCTCTGAAAATGTTCTCTTTGTTGCAATAGTGCCGTGAATGTGTCTTTCTGCTGATGCAACAGCTCATTCACTTGGCTGAGTGACACGCACTCTTCCTCCAAGTTTTCATTTTTGCTGATGTGGCAGGCATATTAATGCTGTGTGGCCACAAGTTTGCACCACAACAATGCTTTACCGCATCTTTGAGGCAAATTCGTTACAGATCCACTGCTCTTCATGCACACGCTCTGCCACGCTCCACTATACAAAAGATACTATGCACAGACTATATACAGGACATATGAAGCCTAGGCGTTAATTCAACCCGGTAGACTAACTTCAGCATCACCGACCTCCAGCCAATGATCGCTTTCGAGAGGGCCACACCTCCACCTCAGCCATCAGCGCAAGAGCCGTACCTCCGTAGCAGCCAATCATCGGTCCCGCTTTTAAGCCCCAGCAATCATGATCCGTTCACTTCCCAGCTGCGCTTCGACTTCTGCCGTGTCCCCACGTGCTCGCTACAGTGCCCCAAGCTGCGTGGTCGCAGGCTTTCCTGCCGTTGTTCTCTTCCTCGATGGCGTGTCCCCAACACTGCTCCACTGGATCGACACACGCTGCCCATGACGCGTCCGGTTCTCGTGTGGTTCCTTCATAGGGCTTCTCTCAGCTCCGTTCTCTTCCTCATGGCGTGGCCCCCGACGCTCGCTCCTGGATTGACGCACGCTGTCCGGTTTTCATATGGGTCCCTCATCTGGCTCCTCTGGACCTGTTTTGTTCCTCGATGGCGTGTTCCCTGACGCTCGCTCCTCTGGATTGGCGCACGCTGCCTCTGACACGTCCGGTTCTCGTGTGGTTCCCTCATCTGGCTTCTCTCGGACCTGTTTTCGTCCTCGATGGCGTTTCCCAACGCTCGCTCCCCTGGACCGCACGTACGCTCATGTGCTTTGTTTTGTTTCTATTTCTGCTAGCTTTCTCATTTAGGTCCGTGGCTTTTGCTTTGTTCATGTACTTCTGAGTTGCTGTTCCGGTCGCCCCTTACTCGAGCGTCTTGGCTGCCTTTTCTCATAGTGATCGCTAAACTCAGGGATATTCGAATTTCGTTGTGCGTTGTCTTCAACTGGTTGCTTGGCGCTCTTATTCAACACTGTACTGCAATCGTCGTCGTCCTCAAACGCTACAGCCAGGGGCTTTTGCTTTCGTTACGCTACCAAATATACGTCGGTCACCGCGCTCTGTCTCCTTGTTACTTTGTCGTGGCGCTCAGAGCCGGTTTTTCCTGCATGCAACTACGCAAGGTGCGAAGGGCCCCGCATCTCGGTTGATCTACCATGTTGTTTCACTGATTAATCAACGCGTTGTTACGGGGCCAGGCTCTCTTGACAGCGCTCACTTGTTCTCCTCCTACTTTGCTGCGTTTTAGTGTTATAGGTGGCAGTCTGCTGAAGTGGATGAGCAGGAGTGACCTACCGCCTTCTCCCTGTCACTTCCAAGGCGCGAGTGCTTCTCCCCTTCGCGTCCCCGCTTGTCTGTCTGTCTGTCTGTCTCCCGGTGCTCGCCTTTCCTCCCGCGCCGGCCACGGCTGCTTGTCTTGTGTCCGGGCGCTGCAACTCCAAGATGCCCCCCAAAAAGGTGATTGTTGAGGACGAACTTGAGGCCATCAAGAAGTCGCTCAACAAAGTAATGGAGCAAAATGACATGATTGCAAAACAACAAACATCCATATTGGAGTTAAGAAGAAGAAATCAAAGCTTTAAAAACTATTAATGAGGAGAAGGATAAAATTATTTTCTCCCTGGAAAGCCGTCTTGCAGATCTTGAACAGTACACAAGAATCAATGACCTAATTATCACGGGCCTGGATCTTAAGCCAAGATCATACACAAGGGCTGTCACCGTAGGAGAAGAACACGCGGAGATGGTCCAGGAATCAGTGGAGCAACACAGTTTCTCAACACCAAAGGCATCAGTGTTGACAAAGGGGACATAGAAGCCTGTCACCCCTTGTCCAAAAAGAACCAACGTCCAAGTGTTGTAATAGTCTGCTTCGTAAACAGGAAAAAAAAGACTGCAGTGCTCAAACAGGGTCGAAAACTTAAAGGATCTAAATGAACATTTGACCAAGAAAAATGCATACATAGCAAAGGAAGCACGAAAGAAAACAAAATTAAGGGTACATGGACAACAAACTGTAGAATATTCATAAAAGTGAACGGCTCCCCAGAAGAGGCCAAGGTTTTATGGATAAAAGATGTGTATGACTTGGAAAAATACAAAAGAGGTCATGTGCCCCATTGACACCCCCCTAAATCACTGTTATGACTGACAGTACCTAAAATGAATCGTCATCTGAAAATGAGTCACATAGAAATAATTCTAAAAATGGAGACTTTGAACTAATTACACCCATCTGAACAAAACCAAACCAAAACCAAATAACTGATGATACTGATCCTGATACAAACTTCTATAGAGTACAGTCGCAAGGGCTGTGCGAACTGTGCAACCGCACCGGGCCACGCGCCACTAGAGGGCCTCGCAATCCTGCTGTTTTTTTTTTCTTTTTTCTCCCAGACTCATTGTGCAAAAGCATGAGAAAGCATTGGTTAAAATAATTCACGAGCTAAATCACCCCACTCATTTCGCCTGTATTTATAGAGCCTACAAAAACCATTCACAAGAGCTTACCTCTTACAGGTGTCTGCCGTCAGACACCTGCTCCAAGTCCTGCGCGCTGTGTGTATGTATGTATGTATGTGTGCTCGCTCCGATGCTGCACTGGAGACAGACGCGAAGACATGGGGCTGAGCAACATCGATTTAAAACGTCTTTTTACCAATATATTTATGTCCGCATTTAAGCTATAGTAATAATATCGTGCTATCAAAGCATTACTCCGACCTCGTTTTTTTTAATACATTTAAAAAGTGTAAAAGAGAAAAACTACGAAGTTACAGAGGTGAACCGGAAGTACGGCGCCGTTGTCATGGCAACGTCAGACAGGTCAACATGGAGACTCTGGGGAAAGTTTTGATTCATCCGTTTGGTGCAAAGTTTGACGGAGGAGGTTGTTTCAGAGCGAACACATTAAAGGAGAAAGGAAACTGCTGTTTTATGAGAACAGCTAAACCCCACAGACCTGACGCCAGAGGTTACATTAACCTAAGACGCAGCGCTGCTGTTTTTCAGAGCGCACGGGGCTCTCTCTCTCAAAGCAGCTTCACTGTTTCACTTGTATCACTGCCTAGCTAGCTAACTTTCTGGGCGCTAACAACACGGGGAAGAAAACCACGATGCATACGCGGTTAAAGGCTAATAATATCCTTCTCATCTGGAGCCGCTCTTTAACTCCCGTAAGTCTCAGGACGAGCTTGTCTATTTCTCTCCCTCTCTCTCGCGTTGTGCAATGATGGGAACTGGTAAATATTGTCCCGTTCACCCGCTGTTTCTTAAACATTATTGTTAAAATCGAGAAAATGCAAATAATAAGCTCCACTTTACATTTGTATTAGTGTAATGTGAGCCCTGATATTGATGAGCAGATGACGCTCTGAATAAGTCGGCCTCCACTGAGACTTTTACGCACGAGTTCATACACATTTCTGTAGCAAAATTTGTGTTCCATGATTGTTCAGATGTTTAGTTTAACTCCATTTACCCAGCGATCTCACATTTTTCCTAACATACACAATATGCAGCCTATGTAAATGGTTCTTTAAAAATTGCTTAGGATGCGAGATTAATTCATGAAGGATAAAAATAGCCCATGACGGATTTTTTATAACCCTGCCCGTCAAATTGGAGAGAAATTATCCCTAGCGAAACCACTGCCTGACGCTGATGTCGTTCGTCGTAGCGTGCGCCTTACGGTATAACGCAAAGCTCATAAACAAACCTGAGAGTTAGCGCTCGCATCACGGATGAATACAAGGCTTGTTGTCATTATTCAGCGTTCATTATCCATCCATCATTTCCACACAAAAAAAAGTGAATTACTGATACTGCTGATCCCGTGCGAATGCACATAAAAAAAATACCTGATGACCTAGGGTAATTTCAATTTTACCGACGTCCCCAGCCCAGGTAATTCTAATCCCGCGCGAATAGGGCTCTGGTCGGGGGGGATAAAAGTTTAGTGAAACCTCTGGTAATGAATGACACGTATCAGAGCAGGGCCTCGCATTTCAAGTTCGTACAGGGCCTCGCACTCCCCTTGCGACGGTCCTGCTTCTATAATAATATAAACAGTATGTGCAAATACTATAAGGACTGTGAAATACATAATCAAATGAACCGGAAGGAAACCTTATCTGTGATAAGGTTGCGAGATGCGCGAATCTTTGTTTGCAGAGCGTGATTCTTTGGATTATCAGTAACTTGGTTACGGATTTGGTCGTGCTAAGGCAATACGGACATTTACTGACGATCATATAGGGCCGTTATCGGCGTTAACGTGCTGCGTTAACGCGATAGTCTTGTCGGGCGATAAAAAAAATATCGGCATTAATCTATTGTCAAAGTTGAGTTGGGAGTGGGATCTATACTACGCAAGCTATGATGACTTTCGTCATAATATTATAGCGCGGATGTATACCTAGCCGAATTGTAGGGGGCGCGAACGAATCTTCGAACCTGTGTACATGCATGCTTACTGTGAAATTACCACAAAAAACATGACGTGCTAGCATGGATACAGCTACGAAGCCGCCACCGGGTTTGCTTCAGGGAAAATTTATTTTTAAGAAGCTTCCCAATGGAAATTACGACAAGACTAAGGTTGTTTGCACCTTGTGCAAAGTGGAATTTGTTTACTGTAGGAGTTCTTCCAGTCTCCAGTACCACCTAAAAGCAAAGCATTCCGTAGCTAGTGCAGAGGAAGATGCCGGGCCAAGCACTGATGTAGCGCCGGGGAAGAGTCGTCGTCAAACTACTATGCTTGAGTGCAACCGAGGCAAGTCCGTCAGCACAGCTCTATCAGCAAAGCTAACTAATCTCCTCGCTCAGTGGATTGCCACCAGCTGCCGGCCCATCAGCGTGGTTGAAGATGATGGGCTCGAGCTTGTTCTCCAGGCGGCCACAGGTGACTCTTCTTACAAACTACCCGCGAGGCAAACTATCATGAGGAGAATACATGACCAGCACGCCACAGAGAAAGCCGCAAAAGATAAGAAGATGTTAGAGGCGAGTTGTGTGGCGCTGACTGGGAACCACTGGACCTCTGTCAACAACGATAACTACCTCGGCGTTACTGTACACTTCATCGATGCCAGCTGGGAACTTCACTCCTTCGCTTTAGGTAGGCTACGTTATGTATCTTTAAATTAGGCCTACATCATTTAATTATTTGATTGATTGATTAAATTAATTACCACAACACCACGAATTACCACCACATATGTTTGCTTGTAGTTGTTTACTACTACTAGTGAACTTATTCTGATCTACTTTGTCTGTCCGTTAGGTGTGATGAAAACAGAGGAGCGTCATTTTGCAGAAGCGTGTGCAAGGCAGTTTCTCGACGTCGCTAATCAGTGGAAGATAGCTGACAAAATCAGCACTATTGGACAGACAGTGCTCCTAATATGGTGGCAGCAGGGAGGATACTGCCATTCGAACATTTGCCCTGTGTTGCGCATGTTGTACAGAGAGCTATTGTAATGTCTCTTCGGGAAGGTGGTTTTGATGGCGCACTGGCCAAGTGCCGTAAAGTGGTCGGACATTTCAAACACAGTCCGGCCAACTCAGACGAGCTGAATGTCCAGCAAGCCTCCCTTGGACAAGTTCAGGAGCCACTCGTGCAAGATGTTTCAACACGGTGGAATTCCACCCTAGAGATGCTCAAGCGCGTGAGGCGCAACAGAGACGCACTGCACACAGTGCTGTCTCAGCAGAAGCAGAATCTGGCCCTCCCAACAAATGCTGAATATGAGAAGTTGGCAAAGCTAGAGGAACTGCTGGAGCCATGCAGGTATGGTCTACAAAGATAGCATGTTCATGAATTGGTATACAAGTTCTTTTAAATGTCACTGTATATTTAATAAATGCATGCCCTTAAATGTAATGTGAGAAAAAATGTGTAATCTGAGTTAAATGAATCAGTCATTACTTATTTTTTGGTATGTTTCTGTCTGTCTGGGTAGGTACATCACTGAGCTCCTTGGTGGGAATAAGTATGTATCCTGCTCTGTGGTTCTACCTGCCCTGTGCCACCTCCAGCATGTGATGAAGATCTCAGATGATGATCCTGCCTATATTGCGCGATTCAAGGCTGCCTTCACCAAGGACCTCAACCAGTGGAGGGAGAAAATAAACCTGGAATGGCTTAAGGTATGTCAGAATGAGCAGAAGATAACTGTATTATTTGACCATTATAGACTGTTAAGCCAGTAGATTAGTCAATGAACAGATGAATGAGTCATGAAGAAATATGGAGGTTGAATTTGGAAAGTAAAATTTTCATCAATCAATAATATATATGTTTTCTATTCATCTAAGGTGGCGACTACGCTAGATCCACGATTTAAAGACCTTAAGTGCTTGCCCAGAGCAGAGAGGGAGCCAGTGTGGGCAAAGCTAAGTGAGTTGGTGAAGGGAGAACCTGCTCTGCAGCCACTCAGGGAGGAGAACTCTGAGCCACCCAAGAAGAAAACAGCCCTGCTATTGATGGATTCAGACTCAGAATCAGACTCAGAGACACCAGAAGACAATGCTGTGGAGAGGTACAAGGTAGAGCCCAGTGCCAGTCTAGATCAGTGTCCACTGAAGTGGTGGTCGGAGCACACTGCTGTCTATGGTAAGATGTCCCTCATTGCCCGTAAATACTTGGGGACTCCAGCCACAACGGTCCCATGCGAGAGGCTATTTTCTTTAGCAGGCCATATTGTGCAGAAGAGGAGAGCTAGTTTGTCACCAGAAAATGTGAACAAGCTGGTCTGCCTGAGTGACTGGTGGAAGAAGGCGAAATAGAGCTTGGACTGATTGACACAAAGTTACTGACTGTAAACAGTTAATCACCGTTCATTTTTCATGTTTAACAGAATAAACAGTAAACACAAGTGCATCTTATTGAACATGATTTATTTTCATCACCAATTATCATAGTTTAACAGCTTTCTTAAGCAGCTTGTGATGCATTTTGTAAACAACTGGTCTCAATTTTAGTTATTATTTTTGGGTAGCACATATTCCGGCAGAAATAAAATAAACCATTTTAATCTATAGATTAATCTAGATTAATTTCAAAATTAATCTAGATTAATCTAGATTTAAAAAAAATAATCTATGCCCACCCCTAATATATATATATATATTTTTTTTATATAAAGGACATTTGGACGGATGTGTGTGAGAAGCTAGCTAGCTCCACACCAGCTAGGCGGCTGTCTCACTACCCCAACAACAACAACAACAACAACAACAACAACAGCTAGCCAGACGTCGCCGTTTCAACACTATTATGCCACAGAGAACTCGAGCTATGGAGGAGGAGGAAGATATTAAAAAGGCACTTGACTTTCTCTCGAAGGATGTAAGTGATATAAGGGACAAGCAGGACAGGATTTTGAAACTTGTGGAGGAAGTGTCGGAGCTACGTGTGCGTATACAGGAAAGGGACAAAAATATATCAGTGTTGGAGAAAAAAGTGGAGGACTTGGAGCAATACTCAAGACTTAACGATGTAATTGTGACTGGATTGAAAATCAAACCCCACTCATATGCGCATGCTGTGGTGGCGGGCGGCGGGGAGAGCCAAGCGAACTGGAGGTGAACTCTGCAGAGAAACAGGTGGTGGATTTTCTCGTGTCTAAGAACATACACGTGGACTTGAATATGATTGAGGCATGTCATCCTCTCCCCACGAAGGACAACATTCAGCCAGCTGTGATCCTAAGGTTCGCCAATCGAAAACACAAGATTGCACTGATGAAGCAAGGAAAAAAACTGAAAGGTACCAAAGTTTTCAGTCATTTGACTAAAAGAAATGCGGACATTGCTAAAAAAGCCAGATTCTTAAGGAAACAAAACAAAATACAGAACACCTGGGTTATGAATTGTAAAAATATGAATTAAACTTAATGGATCACCTGAAAACGCTAAAGTATTGGTTATAAGAGACATAGAAGAACTGAATAAGTATGAATGAACTCATTAGTGGGTCAATGAGATAATAATAAAAAAATATATACATCATCATCAAAAATACATCATTTGTGTATACTCATACAATGATATCCAATCATACTTCATATACTGCTGATAGTAGTGACCTAGGATTACAGCAAAGGATCTTGGACTATGAGCTCTTAGAGCTGAAAACGTCAGAGATCAGATAGACCCAGATAACCTGTTCTTAACATCTAACGCAATTAACTGCAAATACTACACTGAGAATTAATTTAACAACTCTGTTAAATCAGAAGGGAAATTCTCAATTATCCATTTCAATAGTAGAAGCATGTACGCGAATTTTGATGCAATTAAAGAATACTTACAACAGCTTGAGCAACCATTTAGTATCATTGCAGTATCAGAAACATGGTTTAATGAGGATAAAGGCATTGTTTTTGAGTTAAACAATTATACGTTAAACTATTTAAACAGAACCAATAAAGAGGGAGGAGGAGTTGCTATATACGTCCTCAAGAAATTTAAATTCAAAATATTAGAAAATATGACAGCATCAATAAACAACTTGCTTGAATGCTTATCAATAGAAATTATTAATGAAAAAAAGAAAAACATAATAGTTAGTTGTTTATACAGGTCACCGGGCTCATGCGTGGAAATATTTACAAATTGGGCAGAAAAAACATTCTCAGAAATAAGTAACAAGGTATTATTTATCTGTGGGGATTACAATATTGACTTGTTAAATCCAAATAAACATAAGACAACTGATGAGTATATTAATCGGATGTACAGTATGAGTTTATACCCGACTATCACAAGACCTAGCAGAATCACAACGCACAGTGCTACCCTCATTGACAACATCTTCACTAATAATATGCAGTTCACAAATGTCAGCGGCCTAATGGTTTGTGATATAACGGATCATCTGCCCGTATTCACGGTGTATGATGATAATGAGTTAGATCAAAAATCACCTCAAAAATATTTTTAAAAACGCGTAAGAACTGAGGACTCAATTTACTCACTCTATAGTGACTTAATAAAACAAGATTGGAACGAGGTATATAATGTAAGGATTGTATCGCAATCTGAACAGGCTCCTGACGCATGCTTTGCTCACACACTACAACAGAACAAGAAGACCATGTCAGTGAGATTAGCTGATAGACAACGGTCGACACCATAATCATTCTGAACATAACGTGAAGTACAGATAATATACAAACACATAGACACAAACAACTGACTCACAGATAGGCAGTCACCCTCTCTGCGTAGAGGAGTGCAAGACTAGGATAAAAGACATCTGTCGACGGGGGTCTGGACTTCACTTCTTCTCTTTCTCTGAAGTCACCAGCTGGTTATACTGCTTTGTAACTAGGAACAACGGCAATAAAGGCCTTTTCTTGAGACGACTTCCATCTCCAGTGTATGCTTTGGCCATATCCAAATAACTGTTCTCGCGTGATACAAAAGAACCAAGTCCTTACAATAACAAGAATGATGTAGATAGTGCTTATGAAATTTTCATAGACATTTTAGTATAGCACACAATAAAAACTGTCCAATTCGGCAATTCAGTAAAAACAGCAAAACGACAAAATGTCCGTGGCTATCCAAGGGTTTACAAAATGCTTGTAAGAAGAAAAACTCTCTATATAGACAGTTCATTAGACTAAGAACAGATGAAGCTGAAAGTAGATATAAAACATATAAAAATAAACTGACCGATATATTAAGGAATAGTAAGAAACTATATTATACCAATCTATTATATAAAAATAAGAGCAACATAAACACTATAATCAAAGGTAATGCAAAAAATAATTCATATCCAAACTATTTCATTGATGGGAACAATGACAATCATAATATGAATGATATTGTGGAAAAGTTAATAATTTTTTTGTAAATGTTGGACCAGATCTGGCAGCAGAAATTCCTGAGTGTAGTAGCAACAAAATAGAGTCATTGATAGACATTAATTCAAAAACGATGTTTTTGTCTGGAGTAACTGAAACAGAAATAATAGATGTCGTTAACGGGTGTAAGAACAAATCGTCTACAGACTGTTTTGATATAGATATGACACTAGTTAAACAAATTATATATAGTATAGTGAAACCATTAACCTACATATGCAACTTATCGTTTCAAACAGGATCATTCCAATAAAATGAAAATTGCTAAAGTTATACCTATACATAAAAATGGAACAAACACATCTTCACTAACTACAGACCTGTCTCTCTGCTCCCCCAGTTTTCCAAAATCTTAGAGAAACTTTTCAACAGTAGAATGGACAATTTCATAGATAAGCATAAACTAATTAATGAAGGTCAGTATGGGTTCGAGCAGCAAGGTCAACTTCAATGGCCATCATTGATGCATTAGAAGTGATTACTAATAGCTTAGAGGGAAAGAAACATGCAGCTGGAATATTCATTGACTTGAAAAAAGCATTTGATACACTTAATCATTCTATATTATTAAAAAATTAGATAGATACGGCATAAGGGGAGTGGCTTTGAGTTGGATTCAAAGCTATTTAACTGGGAGACAACAGTATGTGAAGATGGGGAGTTTACATCAGGATATTTGGACATTGCTTGTGGGGTCCCACAAGGATCTGTCTTAGGCCCAAAGTTGTTCAATTTATATATTAATTATATTTTTAATGTGTCTAAATTATTAAATTAGTCATTTTCGCAGATGACACAAACATTTTCTATTCTAACGACAATTATAGTAATTTAGTAACTAACATAAACTGTGAACTAAGGAAATTAAAAACATGGATGGACATTAACAAATGTCCCTCAACTTAAATAAAACAAAAGTAATGTTTTTTGGTAATTATAATAGAAAACCAGACCCAGTAATATAGACGGTGTAGTCTTAGATACAGTATCAGAATTCAATTCTTAGGAGTCACCATTGACAGTAAATTAAGCTGGAAACCACACATAAGACGCATACAAGGTAAAGTCTCCAAAGTATCTTAATTATTAATAAAGTCAAGTTTTCTTAAATTACAATGCATTATTTTTATTATATGATCATTAGTTTTGCCATATCTAAATTACTGTGTAGAAGTTTGGGCAATAACTATAAAAGTTCATTACACCCCTTGTTATACTCCAAAACGGCTGTAAGAATTATACACAAAGTAGGATATTGTGATGACACTAATATATTATTTCTGCAGTCTAAACTGTTAAAAATGCATGATTTAGTTGATTTCTGTACTGCCCAAGTTCTGTTTAAAGCTAACAAAAATGTGCTACCTGCAAGGATACAAATGCTTTTTACACGCACAGAAGGGGGATATAACCTGAGGGTGTGTGATAACTTTAAGGTTCAAGCAGTGTCTTCCTCTAGGAAAAGTATGTGTGTGTCTGTATGTGGGGTTAAACTCTGGAACAAATGGGGGCAGAGCTCAAACAATGTCCAAATATCATCATTTCAAATCAAGATATAAAAAAATGGTATGGTCAAAGTACCAGAAGGAGGAAATGGGTACTTGATTGTTAATGGGTGTTACAAAGTGCTGTATACTTTAAAGGTCAGTTCAAGTTAATGATGAAGTCTATTGCTGTTGTCGCTATTATACTATTGCCATTGTTATTATTTATTATTATTAAATAAGAATAACTAAGTGACTATATTGTATTAGTAATATCTTACATCAACTATATGTCTTGGCTGTTTTTGTTTTGCTGTTGTTTTATTTATTTGTTTTTTCTTGTTTTTTAAATTTTATTAATGATAGCTATAAATAATGTATTGTGTCATATTAGTATAAGAATTGATTAGGTGAGGTAATTGTAATCGTTATTAGGCCCGAGAGCCTGACAGGGTCCGGGCCTGTTGTTATTGTACAGGCAGTGCGCGGAGCGCACTGACGAAAGACGTGCGCATAGCGCACGTCCAAAAAGAGCGCGGAGCGCTCAAGAAACAGAGCGCGGAGCGCTCCCATGCATTACACAGTAATAACGACACTCCCGGCACCACGACCTGTCCGGTGATGTAAGCGTGTGCCGCGAAAGCGGCACATTTGTTGCTGCTCGAATAAAAAAAGGTGAAAACCACAGGCAAGGCGCAACATGGACAAGAAAGCAGTCGATGACGAGCGCAACGCGCTCGTCATCGACCATGGCCACTCACCAGCACTCAAAACACTGTTAGAGTGACTCAGGGCATCGAGGCCTATCCGATAATATAGGTCTTTGCCGCGAAAGCGCATATTTGCTTCTGCTCGCACAAAAATACGAAAAAAAAAACCCATTGGGAAATATTGAGAAAGAAGAGGTAAAAGAGGAGCGCAACGCGCTCGTATTTGACAATAAACCCCACGGTTGGATTACTGGACGTGAGACCTTTCCGAATATATAAATATGCGCCGCCGAAGGCGGCGCTATATTGTTATTGTACGGGTTTTTTCTTATTATTAGGCCCGAGAGCCTGACAGGGTCCGGGCCTGTTGTTATTGTACAGGCAGTGCGCGGAGCGCACTGACGAAAGACGTGCGCGTAGCGCACGTCCCAAAAGAGCGCGGAGCGCTCAAGAAACAGAGCGCGGAGCGCTCCCCATGCATTACACAGTAATAACGACACTCCCGCACCACGACCTGTCCGGTGATGTAAGCGTGTGCCGCGAAAGCGGCACATTGTTGCTGCTCGAATCAAAAAAGTTGAAAACCACAGGCAAGGCGCAACATGGACAAAAGCAGTCGATGACGAGCGCAACGCGCTCGTCATCGACCATGGCCACTCACCAGCACTCAAACACTGTTAGAGAACTCAGGGCATCGAGACCTATCCGATAATATAGGTCTTTGCCGCGAAAGCGGCATATTTGCTTCTGCTCGCACAAAAATACGGAAAAAAAAACCCATTGGGAAATATTGAGAAAGAAAAGGTAAAGAGGAGCGCAACGCGCTCGTATTTGACAATAAACCCCACGGTTGATTACTGGACGTGAGACCTTTCCGAATATATAATATGCGCCGCGAAGGCGGAGCTATATTGTTATTGTATGGGTTTTTCTTATTAGGCCCGAGAGCCTGACAGGGTCCGGGCCTGTTGTTATTGTACAGGCAGTGCGCGGAGCGCACTGATGAAAGACGTGCGCGTAGCGCACGTCCCAAAAAGAGCGCGGAGCGCTCAAGAAACAGAGCGCGGAGCGCTCCATGCATTACACAGTAATAACGACACTCCCGGCACCCCGACCTGTCCGGTGATATAAGCGTGTGCCGCGAAAGCGGCACATTTGTTGCTGCTCGAATCAAAAAAGGTGAAAACCACAGGCAAGGCGCAACATGGACAAAAAGCAGTCGATGACGAGCGCAACGCGCTCGTCATCGACCATGGCCACTCACCAGCACTCAAACACTGTTACAGTGACTCAGGGCATCGAGACCTATCCGATAATATAGGTCTTTGCGCGAAAGCGGCATATTTGCTTCTGCTCGCACAAAAATACGGAAAAAAAACCCATTGGGAAATATTGAGAAAGAAGAGGTAAAATACGAGCGCGTTGCGCTCGTATTTGACAATAACCCCACGGTTGGATTACTGGACGTGAGACCTTCCGAATATATAAATATGCGCCGCCTAAGCGCGCTATATTGTTATTGTACGGGTTTTTAGCCCGAGAGCCTGACAGGGTCCGGCCTGTTTGTTATTGTACAGGCAGTGCGCGGAGCGCACTGATGAAAGACGTGCGCGTAGCGCACGTCCCTAAAAGAGCGCGGAGCGCTCAAGAAACAGAGCGCGGAGCGCTCCCCATGCATTACAGAGTAATAACGACACTCCGGCACCCGACCTGTCCGGTGATATAAGCGTGTGCCGCGAAGCGGCACATTTGTTGCTGCTCGAATAAAAAAAAGGTGAAAACCACAGGCAAGGCGCAACATGGACAAAAAGTAGTCGATGACGAGCGCAACGCGCTCGTCATCGACCATGGCCACTCACCAGCACTCAAAACACTGTTACAGTGACTCAGGGCATCGAGCCTATCCGATAACATAGGTCTTTGCCGCGAAAGCGGCATATTTGCTTCTGCTCGCACAAAAATACGAAAAAAAAACCCATTGGGAATTATTGAAAAAGAAGAGGTAAAAGTCGAGCGCAAACGCGCTCGTACATGACAATGAACCTCACGGGTGGATTACTGGACGTGAACCTTCCGAATATATAAATATGTGCCGCCTTCGGCGGCGCTATATTGTTATTGTATGGGTTTTTTCTTATTAGGCCCGAGAGCTGACAGGGTCCGGGCCTGTTGTTATTGTACAGGCAGTGCGCGGAGCGCACTGACGAAAGACGTGCGCGTAGCGCACGTCCAAAAAGAGCGCGGAGCGCTCAAGAAACAGAGCGCGGAGCGCTCCCCATGCATTACACAGTAATAATGAGACTCCCGGCACCCGACCTGTCCGTGATATAAGCGTGTGCCGCGAAGCGGCACATTTGTTGCTGCTCGAATAAAAAAGGTGAAACCACAGCAAGGCGCAACATGGACAAGAAAGCAGTCGATGACGAGCGCAACGCGCTCGTCATCGACCATGGCCACTCACCAGCACTCAAAACACTGTTAGAGAGACTCAGGGCATCGAGGCCTATCCGATAATATAGGTCTTGCCGCGAAAGCGGCATCTTGCCTTCTGCTCGCACAAAAATACGAAAAAAAAACCCATTGGGAAATATTGAGAAAGAAGAGGTAAAAGAGGAGCGCAACGCGCTCATATTGACAATAAACCCACGGTTGGATTACTGGACGTGAGACCTTTCCGAATATATAAATATGCGCCGCGGAAGGCGGCGCTATATTGTTATTGTACGGTTTTTCTTATTAGCCGGAGCTGAAACAGGGTCCGGGCTTGTTGTTATTGTACGCAGTGCGCGGAGCGCACTGACGAAAAGACGTCGCTAGCCGCACGTCCAAAAAGAGCGGCGGAGCGCTCAAGAAACAGAGGCCGGAGCGCTCCACATGCATTACACAGTAATAACGACATCCGCACCGCGAATGTCCGGTGATGTAAGCGTCGTGCGGCGAAAGCGACATTTGTTGCTGCTCGAAGAAAAAAAGGTGAAAACAGCAAGGCGCAACATGGACAAGAGCAGTCATGGCCACTCACAGCATCAACACGTTAAAGGTGCTCGGCATCGAGACCGTATCGATATATAGGTCTTTTGTGCCGCGAAAGCGCATATTTGCTTCTGCTCGCACAAAAATACGAAAAAAAATAAACCATTGGAAATATTGAGGAAAGAAGAGGTAAATCGAGCGCACGCGCTCGTATTGACATGAACTCACGGGTGATATGGAGCGTGAATTTCCGAATATAATTCGCCGCTTCGGGGGCTATATTTGTTTATTGTAGGTTTTTCCTTATTGGCCGAGAGCCTGCAGGTCCGGGCCTGTTGTATTTGTACAGGCTGCGCGGAGCGCACTGACGAAAGACGGTTGCGCGTAGGCAGTCCTAAAAAGCGCGAGCGCTCAAGAAACAGAGCCGGAGCGCTCCATGCATTACACAGTACATAGCCTCCGCACCGACTTCCGGTGTGTAAGCGTGTGCCGCGAAAGCGCAATTGTTGCTGCTGAATAAAAAAAGGTGAAACCCACAGGCAAGCGAACATGATAAAAAGTAGTCGATGACGAGCGCAACAGCGCTCGTCATCGACCATGCACTCACAGCACTCAAAACACTGTTACAGTGACATCGGGCATCGGGCTTCTCATAATATAGGTCTTTGCGCGCAAGCGGCATATTGCTTTGCTTCGCACAAAAATCGGAAAAAAACCATTGGAATATTGAGAGAGAGGTTAAGAAGAGGAGCGCAACGCGCTTCGATTTGACAATAACCACGGTTGGATTCTGACGTGAGACCTTTCCGATATATAAATAATGGCCGCCGAAGGCGGCGCTATATGTTAATTGGTACGGGTTTTTCGTATTATTATTATTATTTCCTCTCCCCCTAAAAGCAGTTTCGGCCAACTTCCCACTGATTGAAAAAGTCCTGAATTTTTGCCCAAAATTCAATTAGGTGAAAAAAAAAACTTCAATCTCAAAAATGTAAAAATTCAAAAAAATGGCGCGTACGCCCCCTGGAAAACCACGTAACTTGCGCCTATGGCCAGACCCTCAAAAATCCGAAATCCCGAAAATTAGTTCGTCGTGACGAACAAAATTCGGCACAGTGATTGGTCACGTGAAGCCAAACAAAAAGATATTATGCGGTTGCTAGGCACATCAGAGGGGCATTATCGGCAGAAGAGCGATCTTGGCGCTGAAGGCGTCACATTTCGTGCCTCGCATTGAAACGAACTCGTCCAGGCCGTTGATCGAAGCGATCTGTTATCGCTCCCAGATCATCTACCACCAGTGGACAATCAAAAGTTATAAAAACTCTAATAGGATAACAAGGTGTGTCAGGCAAACGCCATGGAATTCGGCGTCCATGTTTATAGCGCTTCTGCCGCCGCGTTCAAACAGTCATAAACTCCCACATACTGTGCCGAATTTGAGCGAAACTTGAATCGTTGGTCGGTCGGCGACCCCGGATGTGTGATATAGGAAAATTTGAAAATGGCGCCGATAGCGCCCCCCTGCAGAGCACCAATTAAAAATGAGATGAGGCAAATTTTTTAATTTGTCTGTAGACAAAAGAAATTTGCACAGTAATCTCCGTCACTCGTGAACCCCGAACAAAAAAGTCATTGCAGCGCCACGCCCCTTTCCCAACCGTGTTGCCATTGGCAACGGACCCCGATGTCAACTTTTTTGGCGCAGCCAAACAAAATTGGTACACGCGTGCGTCATGCAAGTCCGAACAAAAAGTACATTACATCGGTTGCTAGGCAACCACAGGAGGGTCCGCCATTTTGGGAAAAAGTAGATAATCTGGCGCCGAAGGCGCCATAATCATCCTCTCCATTTGAAGAACTCGTCCTAGGCGTTGAACGCAGCGACTCCCTTCGCTCCAAGAATCATCACACAGTGGGACATCAAAAGTTATTAAAAACCTTCTAAAAATAGAGATAAACGGTGTTGTCATGCAACGCCAATGAATCGGCGTCCCCGTCTTCCCAGGACTCGCCCGCAGTGTTTAAATACTCAAATAACTCGCAAAACTGAACCGAATTTGACGTAACTTGAATCGTTGGTACCAGTGCAAACTCCGGCATGTCTGTGATTAGGACATTTGAAAATGCGCGCGATAAGCGCCCCTGCCAGAGCACCCAACAAAAAAGATGGAGAAAACCATCAAACTTTGTCGTGAAATTGGCACAACGTGCGTCACGTTGAATCCCGATAAAAAAAGATCAATCAGTGGCCCCACGCTCTTTCCCTATCGCTGTTGCCTGGCAACACGACCCCGGTGTCAATATTCGGCGCTAGCAAAACCAAAATTTGGTAATCGCGTGCTCATGACTGTCGAATAAAAGTACATTACAGGTTGCTAGGCAACCAACAGAGGTCGGGCCATTTATGGAAAATCCTAATGATCTGCGCCGGCAAGGCGCCATTCTTGCCTTGCTCTTTTATAATCTCGACCGGTAGGTGCAAGGTAGGCGCGGTAGCGCCTCCCCGTTAATTGGGCGGCGTCGAGCCACCGCGTCAACCGCCAACGAACCCCGAGGGCCTCTAATGCAGCTGCGCTTTAATTATTATATTTTTTCTTCTCCCCCTATAAAAGACCATTCTCGGCAACTCCACCGCATGAAAAGTCCTGAATTTTTTGCCCAAATTCAATTAGGTGAAAAAAAAAAACTTCACATCTCCAAATGTAAAAATTCAAAAAAATGGCGCGTCAGCGCCCCAATGGAAATAACAGACGTAACATGCGCCCTATGGCCAGCACCCCCAAAATCCCAACAATCCCGAAAATTTTATACTTCGTCATAGACGAAAAATAAATTCGGCACAGTCCATTGTCACCGTAAAAGCCAAACAAAAAACATATACGCGGTTGCTAGCAACATCAGGAGCGGCCATATTGTCCAAAAAGCGATCTGCCCGGAAGGCCGCCAATTCGTGCGCTCGCATTTGAACGAACTCCTCCTAGGCGTTGACCAGCGACTGCCCTTGCTCCAGATCATCTTACACAATGGGACATCCAAAAGTTATTAAAAAACTTTCTATAGGATTAACGGGTTGTCATGCAACGCCATGAATTCGTACGTCACATTTTCAGCGCTCGCCGCAGCGTTCAAACAGTCATAACTCCACATACCTGTGGCCGATTTCAGCGAAACTTGAAATCGTTGGTGCGAGTCCGTCGACCCCGGATGTATTGATTATGAATTTAAAAAGGGCGATAAGCGCCCGCCCTGCAGAGCACCAAATAAAAAGAATGAGGAAAAAAATTGAACCTTTGTCATAGAGACCCAAACGAAATTTGGCACAGAACTGTCACGTGACCCCGAAACAAAAACGTATTTGAGGCACGCCCCTTTCCCACGAGTGTTGCATGGCAACGACTCCATGTCAACTTTGCGCAGCAAACAATTGAGTACACGCCGCATCATGACACTCTCGAACAAAAAGTACATTACATGGTTGCTAGCAACCAACAGGAGTCGCCATTTGGGAAAAATTGAAGTAATCTGTGCCGAAGGCACCATTCATGCAACTCGCATTGAAACGAACTCGTCTAGGCGTTTGAACACAGCGACTCCCGTACGCTCCCGAGATCATCTACACAAGTGGGCACATCAAAGTTATTAAAAACTTTCTAATAGGATTAACGGTGTTAGTCAATGGCAACGCCATTGAATTCGGCGTCCGTTCACGCTCGCTGCCTGCGTTCAAGAGAGTCATAACTTCGCACAAACTGAAGCCGATTTGAAGCGTAACTTGAACGTTGGTACGATCGATCGACCCAGATAGTTGTGATAGGAAAATTTGAAAATGGCGCGAATACGCCCCAGCAAGACCACCAAATAAAAATGATGACGAAAACAAAATTAACTTTGTCCTAGACAAAATAAATTTGGCCACAAATCATCCGACACGCTGGACCCCGAACAAAAATTGTCATTGAGGCCACGCCCCTTTCCCACTGTGTTGCCAATGGCCAACGACCCGTGTCCCAAATTGGCGTAGCTAAGCCAAAATTGGTACACGCATACGCACGACTGGTCCGACAAAAAGTACATTACGTGTTGCTCAGCAACCACCAGGAGTCGGCATTTGGGAAAAATCAAGTGATACTGGCGCGAAGGCGCCATTTCTGCCCTCGGATTTGAACGAACTCGTCCTAGGCGTTGAAACGCAGCGACTCCCCGTTCGCTCCAAAGTCATCTACACAAGTGGCGAACATTAAAAGTTATAAACTTCACTAAGTAGGATTAACGGTGTTGTCAATGGCAACGCCAATGAGTTCGGCGTCGTTTTCACGCTTGCCCGCCGTGTATCAAAGAGTGAAACTCGCACAACTGTGCCGATTGAGTGTAACATGAATCTTGGTCGTCCGTCGTACTCCCGGATGTGTATATATTTAAATTTTAAAAATGGCGCGAATCACGCGCCCTGCAGAGCACTCAAACTAAAAATCGATGAAGAATAAAGATCAAAATCTTTGTCGTACAAAGAATTGCCAGACCTGCGTCGAGTGATCCGATAAAGATCAATCATAGCACAGCCTCTTTTCCACGCGCAGTCCATGCAC